>VZZY01019804.1:85277-121215 GCA_013400335.1 Eurystomus gularis | reverse complement strand
TAGTGGTTAGAGAGATGCTAGGAGAAAGGTTGGACTTGATGACCCTGGAGGTCCTTTCCAACCATAACAATTCTGTGATTCTGGGATTCTGGGATTCTGTGATTCTGTGATTCTGTGATAAGATGGGACAGGGTGCACCCCAGAAACAAGAGTTAAATATGAAGCACGGAGGAGTGATCAATGCACCAGATGGGTCTGCTGCCATTCAGTGGGACCTCAACAGGCTGAAGAAATGAACAAACAGAAATCTCATATTGTTCAACAAAGGGAAATGCAAAGTCTTGCATCTGGGGTGGAATAACTCCAGGCACCAGTACAGACTGGGGACTCACTGGAAAGTAGCTTTGCAGAAAAGGACTTGCCAGTTCTGGTAGACAGCTAGATTACCGCTAGTCAGCAATGTGTCCTAGTGAAAGGGACAATCCTAGAAAGCCAACAGCGTCCTGGGCTGCATTAGGGAGGTGGAGGTCATTCTTTAATTCTCTTTTTACCTGGTTTGCAGCTTATCATATGGTTTCCTGCTTATCATATGTATGTACATACATTCTTCAGTCAGTTATCAAACTGTCCATATTCAGTAAGCTTCACCTTGCTGGGAAGATCTAGATGTCATTTTTCACATCCAAGTTCTGCAGCTCTGATTTCATACTGTTCACTTGGCAGAACAGAATTTGCTTTTTCAGAGACTGATCATTCCTCTCAGCTGTCAAGACTGCCAACAAAAACCATCACAACAGATTATCTCTGAGGATTTGGAGGTCTCACTTGGATAGCTTACTAGATAGCGGTCTTTAAAGGAGCAATTCCTGCATCCCAAAGTCCTGAAACTTCGTTTTGTCCACATTGTGTGCAACATTCTCTTTCCTGGAGAGTTAAATATAGATGTGAGGACAGAATGCTCCATCACTATATAACAAGTAATCAACTAAATTACTTTGTTTTGCTGAGAAGTGGGACAGATCTGAGAGAATCACTCCTTGATCAGTCATCTACCTATCTACACCAATTTCTTTGTAGAGTATGTAAACAGAGTGGCAAGTTGGGATGTAAATTTGCCTGTGCTAGCAGCCATTTTTCAGAAGTACTGGCAGGCATTTACACAGACTGCCTGATAGAATGCCAGGGTCAGAAAACCCCTTGGGAAATGCTTCAGTTTGCTGTATACCAATTCCTTTTTCCGCAGGGTTGAGCATATTGAGGAGATATGGGAAAACAATGACTTGTATACCTCCTGACCAGCCTTGACAGGTCTTTCATCTGGACCTGTACAGTGCACAAAGTTTGCTCCTCTGAGTCTGTTGTCTTAAGACCTAAGTCCAGTACTCCAGTGGGTGAAGCATCTCCTGAAAGAAATTATGAGAGATTCTGTGCTATAGACTCTTCCTGTATTTCTTTCCAGGTAGTGCCTGGTAATACTAGGAATCTGTTTAGTAAATATGCATACTGTGACAAACTTTATTCAGTAAATGGACCAATTTTAAGTGTGTTTGGCTTATTATCACCTTCTTCTTTTGTACTTTGGTTAAAAACATCCTTTGGTACCTCTTGTAGCTGGAAGATACAAATTTCTGCCTTTGCTCCGCTGTAATTTATTAGCTGCTTTATCCTAGCAACTATTTGATTAATTATTTGGTCATCAGCCTGTCATATCAACTTAGTTTACACCATATCATGTGTGGAGTAGGGGAATAGAAAAGCCAGAGGTGGACATTTTGTGTACAGTTTATGGGGAAAGATTTCCAGGCTTCAGTCCCAGTGTTCAAGTGGCACATGCACAATGTAGACTATACAACTATGTTATCTTCAGATAATGAGTTTTATTAATGAGATTACAGGCGATGAGAGCCATAAATAATCTATAGTGTTAAAAATATTCCCGTCTACACCACTAATTGTCTTTTTGCCTATTTATTATGTAAAAAACCTCAACTGTGCTTAAAAAAAAATCAGGTGAAACAAGCAACACTTTGATGTTTTGTAGAAAACTATTATTGACTTGCTTAAGATTTTTGCCAGTTGTTTCAATTACACTGTTTAGTGGCAAAAAAAAAAAAAAAAAAAAAAATCATTGCATGTTATTCTTCAGCTGCTTGGCAACTTGAGCTTTTGCTTTTGAAAGGTCATGAAGCATTACACAGCGAATATCTCAGCCATGTTTTATAATGAATACTGGAGCTTGTCAACGTATACTGCTGGGTATAGACAGGTGTGCTTAAAAATAAACATTTTTTGTAGTTGTTCTTAAAAAAAAATTACTTGCCCTGCTTCATCATTAGAATATTAAAATACTGTTGTACTGTTCACCCTATTAACTACAATAATTATGAAGAAAAAATTTATTTGAGAGAAAAAAAAGGAGGGGGTTGTACTTTTGGTAGCAAGAGACAGCAATTAGTATATGCCTAGTTTTCGGATATAAATTTTCAGGATGCAGCAAGGGCCAGCAGCTCCCTGTTGTCTGGTCACTGGTTGCATCATGTGCTCCTCAGAGGTCTGTCAGGGCACGGCCTGACAACCACAGCCCATGCCACTGCCCCAACCAGGAGCAGGGCAGCCAGAGACCATTGAGCAGCCCCAGCCCCATGCATTGGGCACATCCCTGGGGATAGTAATAGGTTGAGGCCAGACTAGGAGATTGGTCCACTGGTGGGGAATAAGGATTAAGCCCCGTAAGGGGAACCAGGATCAGAAACATCCCCAAGTGGCTAGGCAGGGCCATGGGGATGGGGATGGGCTGCACAATCAGCACGTTACTGTGAAACTATTGAATATTTCCTGTTGTGGAATTGGAAATCTCTAGTTATCTTCATTCCACTTAAGATCCATTCCACTTTCATTATAAAAAACCAACATGATCTAGGGTACATTTATATTTTGACTGAACAATCTGTCTGTGTATAGGTGTCATGATTTAACCGCAGCTGGAAACTAAGCACTGCACAGCTGCTCACCAACTTCTCCCCATTTGGGGTGGGGTAGAGAATCAGGAGGGTAAAAGTGAGAAAACTCATGGATTGGGATGAAGACAGATTAATAGGCAAAACAAAGGCTGCATGAGCAAGCAAAGCAAAATAAGGAATTCATTCACCACTTCCCATCGGCAGGGAAGTGTTCAGCCATCTCCAGGAAAGCAGGGCTGCATCATGCATAATATTTGCTTGGGAAGTCAAACATCATCACTCTGGACATCCTCCCCTTCATTTTTTCTTTCCCCATATATGCTAAGGTTGACATCATATGGTATGGGATATCCCTTTCAGCAGTTGAGACCAGCTGTCCCAGCTGTGTCCCTTCTCAACTTCTTGTACATCCACAGCCTACTTGCTGGCGGGGTGAAATGAGAGGCAAAAAGGCCTTAACTCTGTGTAAGCACTGCTCAGCAATAATGAAAATATCTCTGCATTATCAACACTCTTTTCAGCACAAATCCAAAACATAGCCCCGTACTAGCTACTACGAAGAAAATTAACTCTATCCCAACCCAAACCAGCACAACGGGACAAAAGCCATTATGTTTTAAGAGTATATAAACATATGCTGTAGCAGGGGACCAGTTCATTGTAAATGTAAATTTGTAATTCTTTATGAAGCCATTATTTTATTAGTTTTAAAAAACATAGTACTCTCCTATGTAAATGCGCTATTGCTTTTAGAAGCACTCTTGCAAGTTCACTAGTTCCTTTACTGCACTTCAAATCCATGCTAATGTAGAGTTCTAGAGACTGGTTAATTTCAGAGGGAAAAAAATTACAACTCTTCAGTAAATTTAGGGTTTGAGTGTGATATAGGCCTATGACTAATTTTGTGGATTCAAAGCTCATTGAATTTGAAAGTACGTGTTTGGAAAGGACATGGAAAGATTAACCTAGGAAGCTCTTAATATTCTGTGAGGCCCTCTGATCATATGAGCCAGATGTTGCAAACCAAGCTTAGTATTAATTAAGAAAACACATCTGTATGTGGGAAATATACTCAGAGAATTACTTCACCAATGATTTGAAAATTATGTCAGCCATGACACTAGTAGTAGTTGATTAATGCATTTGTTTTAAATTGTGTAAAGGCTCAAGAAAATGTAAACATAGACAAGCTTATCTTTTGTAGTGCAAAGTACAATCTTAAAGTTAATTGCTCCCACAAACAATCATGTTTCCAGTGTCTCTAACTATTCTCACAGTGATTATTCTTACTGCTGTTGTTCCCCATGTAATGGTGCAGCAGATGGGTCCATTAATGTTAATCAATTAACCAAGAATGAAAAATCAATCTCAATTAGCAATAAATTTCAATAGAGAGACATTTATCTTCTAATTTCAACAACCATGAATGTTGTAATCACAAAAAATAAACAAGAATGCAGTTTTTTCAATTTTCATTCCTTGATAATGTAAGAAATACCTTCCTCGATATGTAGATCTCATTTGATGGTACCTTTTAAGCTATAAATAGGAACAAACATATATTTAACATATTTAAGAAACTATTTTTTTTTCTGTATGCTGGGACATCACACAGTTCTTCTTAAGCCTTAAAGAACTGATTACAAAATGAAAAATTCGATCCAAACTGTTTGCAAAGTTCATCTGGTAAGGTTTTGTATGCCTTTTATTTTTGAAAGTTATAAAATGAGCTCTAGGTTAGCGTTCTTGTAAATTAAAGGAAATACATAGTTGGACTTGCTTAAGTGATAGAATTCCATGTGTTGCAGATACTGAGGAGACCAGGTGAAGTGACTTAAATGTTGTGGTCTCTGTTTAGTGCATATCCTCTTAATTAATTAAAATACACAGTAGAAAAAGTCATTAAGATTATGACTTTTTTTAGAAAAAAAGGAGTTCAAACTGTAGACTTTGGAGACACTAAAATGTTCTTTTCAACTTTTTTTACGTCTCATTTTCCATTTCAAAGGGTAATCATGGTGAACCTGAAATACTTCTGTGCTCCCTTGTGCCCATAAGCCAAAAATGCATGTTATGTCTGGTTTTGGCTGAAAGTATTTACCTAAGGACAGGCTTTTATGCCCTTATTAATGCTTTTCTCACATTTCTAACACAGAGCTGCACTTTGCTGCCAGCTTGCAAAATCTGATTCATGTGTTTGTTGAACTAAAGATAAAATTGTTACATAAGAACGAGTAAGTGACCATTTTCAAACCAAGGAGTGCTGAAGCACCTCCTAAAACTGCTAACAGCATTGCAGGCCGAAATTTTAGAATTTCTTGTGGAATTCCTGTCACTAGTTTAGATGTGTTTCTGGGTAAGAAAGGAAGTGGCTAGTCACAAATAGGAGAATTGATCGTATATCTGTTTTATATGCTTAAAGACTCAGGCTAGCATATTATCTAGAACATCCATTTGTTGGGTTTTTTACAAATCTAAATTCTAGTTAACTTCACTAAGATCCATATTAAGTCCAGAACTAATGCTTTAGTTTCCACTGTATTCAACTCCTGCAGAAAGATAAGCAAAACAAAGGGATTAAATCTGATTTTAGTTGATTTGTAAAGGAAGAAGATTTCTACATAGGAGTTGTGTGTTCTCACACCTTTCAGAATTTGCACCATATGCACTTATGTAATACTGATTTGCATGAAGAAGATAACCTGTTCCTTTTAAAGGGCTGTTTTGGGGGCAGATCTGTCAATACTAAAGACGCCTACAGGTTTTACAACTCCTGAAACTGCTTAAATTGTTATTCTGATTAATGCTTACACACATAGTTATTTAAGAAGACTAGTTTAGGGGCTTGAATTTTTTGGATCCTGTACTTTTAATGAGATTAGGTGGCTAGTTTAGCTGGAGTATGGTACTTACAAAAGAGATTCACGTTTAGAAATCAATTGATTTTCGTAATGCTTACAAACTGGGTGTTCTTGAAGAAAATAATTAATTTAAATTTCCAAACTGATTTTTTTTCTGGCAGAGATTGTTCATCATTTCAGGTTCCACATGATCTTGGGAAAAAATATTGTCATTCTTACTAAGAAAAATCTCTGTCAAGGAGTATGAAAGATAATGCCATTGAGCTTCTTAGAATGACTAAAATCCTATTGGACATGTGTTTGTTACATCATAATTTCACAGGAAAGTCAAGTAAGTAAAAGAGAAAATTTCATCTTCAGTTTTTCTAACACTAAGTTTTAACACATAGAGAATTCATTTACTCAGGTTGATCTTTCTTGTAAAAGGAATTGCATTTGGATTAATCCCCATATAAAAACTCTGCATACTTTTTTCCTTTACTAAATCTGAATTCCTCCCACCTTAGTTTTACTTACAGTGAAAACAGAAAACTGAAATTTTAACCCTAGCTTCTTCCCCTTGAGGTTTAGATAGTAAATTGGTCCAATCCACATTTGTGTTAGGATATCGATTTCAAGATTGAATTAGTTGAACTAGGTGTGTCTCACTCTTGGCACCAGAAACAGATTCTCATTTTATCATACTTTATTTCTTAGGCATTATATTCCTCAGATTATAGTAGTATGGAGGAGATATTTGACAAAGAAATCGAAGCCATGTTCCATTAAGATGGAAGTGTTAAGACGTGATATTGTAGATTTTAGACAAAATACCTGCAGACCTCCAGGAAATTGTGTAATAATATTGTATGAGGAAATAGCAAAATACAAATTCATTAATAGTATTGGATATACTAGTACTTGACTGTTGTTCTTCTAAATTAAGCATTCAAAATATGCAACTTCTTTACTAATGATTAAAATGTGGTACACTCTTCAGAATTTGTTTGCTTCAGAACATCATTTTACCATAGAGCTATTGTTGAAATAACAAATTCTGACAATTGAAAAATAATCCAAGCAAACAAGTTAGAAAAGTGATGTTGAAAGAGTAAACCTTTCTCTGGTTTTCAATTTAGGCAGTGTAGTGGTGCTTCTATTACAAATCACTTTGGAAAAATCAATTTTTTATCTTCTCAGATCCACAGATTTAGCATTCAATTAGTGTGAAAAGTAATACACTGAAAACAGAGCATACAGGACAATCAAGAATCCAAATATAAATAGGACTTCAAATTCCTGACTGTTTACATAATGTGCAAGCTGTGCACAAAATTTGTTAAATGTGATGTTTTTACATCATCTCAATTCAATTGTACTTAAATCAGAGAAGCTGTCATGGTTAAAATTTTATTGTGGGTATTGAAGTACCAGTAAGTGCCATTTCAATACCAGTCATCTAGAATGTTTTGACTCAGTTCCCAGAAATACTATGTAACATTCTTTTTGAGAATTACAGCACAACCAAATCACCATTTATGATAGCTTTGGTTCCAGAAGGGGTATCTTATTTGGAATAGCTTTAAAACACAGCAGCTCAGTAATATGAATTGAATACTATCTTTTCCTAAGGCCAGTGAGCTGTTTAAGTGTATATAGAAATACTCAAAACAGTGTTCATATATATTTGTCCAACTGGAGAGGTAGTGCATGGATTCTTAATATGAATTCCACTCTGCTATGAATCCTGAAAAATAGTAGAGCTGGTACTGTTTGTTGTAAGTTTTATCATATGTAGTATGTGTATGAAAAGTGACAATTTTGCTAAATTCTTTGTAATGATGGTTTTCCAAAACTCCACAGAGATAAACCTTTCAGTGAAATGTGTAAGTTTTCTGTAAGGACCCATTATATGCTCTAGCTGTTTACTATAAGTTATCACAATAAAATTACAAGATTGGTACTGCTGAAGTTGAATAATGCACTATCTGTAATGTATGTTAGAACATATATTACTTTGCTGCTAACTTAACATATACGCCCACCTACTAGTGATATATTTCTACACTACATGCAATGAAAATTACATAAAGGAGAAAAATACTATGAAACTTCATGCTAGTTCCTGACTAGCATGCCTGACTGGAGATCGAATGAATAAGAACATCATTGTTATGAATCTCTGTTTTGTGGAGCTTGTCATTGAGAGGAAGAGTGGAGCTTATCTAAGGTCACATAGAGAACAGTTATTATTGTTTAGAGAAACCTTCTTCATCTTTGGTACCTTGCTGAATTCAAGAACATGCTTAATATTCTAACAGAATTTGGGAAGTCTGGATGTGAGGTATCATCTTGATACAGAAAGTCACCAAATTTGGTTTTGTTACTTTATTTTTTCTCAGTAACAGCGTTTATTTGAGCTTGCATTTTAGAAAGATAGGAAATGGTTTTTTTTTTACCAGCAACCTGATTTAGCAAAACCAGCCAAATTTGTGCTCATGGTTACAATTAAGTACAAAGAGTGATACCTACATAGTCATGGGAATTTCATACTGAGTGTGCATGCAGATAATGCATTTAGATCAGGCTTCTTTTAGCTAACCAAACCTAGGTAAAAGACAGCTTTTAGGGAGGAGAAAGACAGAAATAGAGTAGACCTTCTAGTGGTACCCAGACTATCCACAGGTGTCCCACTGACTGTTCTAAGGTAAAGATAACCTCACTAGTCCCTCACTTTTTTCTCACTGCCCATTGTCATGGGTCAATATGTGTGGTACTTGTACAGTCTTCCCCACAACTGGCTCCAGTTATTTCAGTTAAATATCAATCTTGCATGTCATAAAGGAAGAAATGGGGTTTTTTTACAAGGGAAGACCTATTGAATTTGTGTATTACTCCTAAGTGAAGGGGAGCATAGAGGATCAGTATGTTATTCACAAAGAATGCAGAGATTTAAGAATTATCTCGTGTCCTGCTAGAGAATTAGTGCATCCCTCTTCAGAAAATACTGTCTTGGATGAAAATATGTATGAAACTACAGGTCTTGGAGACTGATTCTCTGTAAGCTATAATATCTCAGGAGATATGAAGATAAAAGGATCCTAGATCCACAAAAATCCATTTGTCCTTCACCAGGACTTTCCTCAGGTTACCTCAAATAATAGCAGATTAGGTCAGCACGAGCCCTAACTTGGGTCCATTGGCATCTCCCATAATCCATGGAGCTAGCTATGCTAGCTGTTTATTGCATAACAATAAAAATCATTTCACAGCAGCATCTTGAAAGCTGATGTAATTATTTTCAGTAATAGTTGTCTATTATATATCTCATTTAACTATTATTCAGTATCAATACAGTTCAATTACTTATCTAGAATACTGTATCACTAAATAAAATGTCCTGCATTGCTTTAGAAGGCTTAATGTTTCCTTTAGGGACATGCTACTTTTTTTAATAGTTGTGTTTGTGATATTACCAGACTCATCAGTCATACACAGTTAAAGTACGCTTTTTGTGTGCTTGTAAGAGTACAGCTGGTATTGCTGCTTCTCTGCTTCAAAATCTGATAATGCTTAGAAGTTATGAGTTAGAGGATCAGAGGAGTCAAGGCATGATTTGTATTACTTCACAAGGCATGAGTGTTCAGTAAGGGGTGCTGTGTTCTCTTGTATTCAGGTCACCTTCTCAGTATGCCCATCAATTTAGTCTTATTGCATGCTTTGGAAAATTCATCTGGCTTGGAGGTCAGCAGGTACACTAGATTTCTTCTGACAGTGCCTTGGTAAGGAGTTTTACAGATGGCTAAAAAAACATTTTATTTCTCTAAAGAGAAGCTACATAGAAGACTGACCATGCTGGTTCTTCTTAGCGTTTTCTAACGTGGTTGTGACGTTTGAAGTGCACCATATGAAATAGTCATAAATGAGGCTTTGGACATCTTACTCATTTCTTTGCTTGGACCACTTCAATGTATGTTAACATGTAAAGTACTTCAATGGATATTTTACTTTGGGGTGCACATAAAAGAATGCAGAAGAACTAGCAGTTTTTCACACTCATGTTGGAGTCCAGTGGGAGGGAGCACCTCAGGAATCCCCCAAGGTGAAATGTCCCAGACAGAAAACAGTTACTTAATATAGGGAGTGTTGCTTTAAACAGCTACTGAAACTTCCAGTTATAAGGACTTCTCTGTGCAGCACTTATATTCATATTAGAAATACCTCTCTCTCTTTGATGACAGTCTTAGCCCTGAAACTATTCACAGCTTTAATTTCATTTATTTTCTTCAGAATTATTCAGATCAGGGGTCTAGAAAAACCAAAGAAAAATCACTGTAAAATTCACAGAAATATGCTAGAAAACAGTATGGCATCACTAAAAGAGATGTTAAACCTAAAAAAATTCTTCTTAACAACAAGGGGGCTTTGAGTTATAAAAAGTTAGCATTTTGAACACAAATCTTCAAATAAAATATGAAGACTGCTACTATCTGTAGACTGAAGAATATCCAGAAATTATTCTTTTCTTTGTAGTAGGATATAATATAATAGTATAGCATCATTGTATTTCATTTGTCAGATTCACCCAATTATTCATCCACTTTTCCATTCTGTAAATGATTTTCAGAAACAGCATAGTATATTTCTAGGCTGGAAATCAAGCTCATAGAGACCTTCAGGGATTAATTATGGACTTCACACCTTACCAAAATATTCAGAGATTGATTTAAATCCCAAAATTCAAAATAAGCTTGTTTTCATCATGTTATCATTTTATGTAATACAGATTATTTTGTCAGCCTTCCTTAGTATCAATGATATTGTTACACGGATCAGTCACTAGCTGGATACCTATACTGATGTAATGGAGACAATAAATAATTTAGAAAAATCTAGGGTAAATTGGACTGAAAACCATTTGGAGTTAAGAACCATTAACAAATAAATTGCATCAACCTTTTTTTAGCTTTCCCCAAGCAGATTTCATGGAGAAGGTAAGGTGAAAATTTGCCAAAGGGTTGGAATCTCCCCTTCTGGTCTCCTGGACACAGTCCGTAAGGTGCTTTTACTGCAAATGATATAATACACTTATAGCTGATAATTTGATGAAAATTCCTTTCTGTTATTCAAGCCTGGTACAACCCTATTCTCCTTTTATCCAGAATACAGTATCCTAAAAAAACATTCCTGGGAACTAATACCAAACATGTCAGTTAGGCAGAAGGTCTAAATGCCATGCCCCATCTGGAGACTACACAGAAACAAGAGTTACAATTCATTTTCTTTTCCTGATGCTTTCTCTCAGTTTCTGATCCTGTCAATATGGTTGTTATACCCACGTCCTCCCCAGGGTGAAATTTGCCTACTTATGATTCACTTAAGACCCAGAAGCAGAGTTGAAGTGGGACATAGGCTTTGCACCATCCCTTGGAAAACAGCTCCTTGATTTGTCACTGTTGCAGAGACGATGGAGCAAGAATGCAATGCATAAAAATGCATCTGGTTTCACAGTAACTTAAATGTAGCCACTCATCTTTTGAAAACTGATGCAGTCTTTGAGTATATTTACTATTTTCCCTCTGAAAAACAGCAAGGTAGGGAAACTATTTTTTTCACTCTTGGCAGATAGCTATTTGTTAGGCATTCAGATTCCTTGAGTGGAAAAACATGAGATGTTTTTAACGCTGAAATCTAGCTTTAGTGTGTATGTTTAAATTGCAGTGAAAAAGACAAAGTAATCAGGAATTTATTTTATTTGCTGTACAAGTGTTGAGGCTCAGCATCCAGATTATAATGTGATTTTATGCCAGTTCAAGATTCAAGGCTAAATTATAAAGTCGGTTTTCAGCTTCAGCAAGTGCTCTCTGGGTCCTGCTGTGTTTTGTTAATAGCAAGGACAAGTGGATTCCATCTGTAGGAGAGTATGTTTTGCATATGAACTACTGCAAGGCAAAAGCCAATACTGAGATGGAGCTGGATTCCATATCAAGACACTCTTTTTATTTATGGACAGTTTCTTGTTTGCTTTCAAGCAGGTCTTTAAAGCTGGGTTGATGATTTAGGAGTAGATACAGCATTATAATACTTAGTTTTAACATGAGAGGATGTTTGTCCTGTATTTTGATGATAAAATGCTGTGATTTAATATGAACAAGAAAACACTCATATGAACTAATCTTGCTAGGTGCAGAATGTGCACAGTTGAAATGAATGTATCTTTTTTTTGACTACAACTACTCTAGTTAAAATCTTCAAATTTTACCCATTTTTAATGGATAAATATTTGTGTAGTAGCAAAATCAGTGGTGCATTATTATATAAATGTATGCATAGATAAATTGGTAGGTATTAATATATAATGACTATGTTTGTCAGTATGCTTTTGTCCATATTTTGGAGTGAGTTTTTTTCAGTATACATGCATTCCTTAAGTCCTGGGCACAGATCACACTTGTATTCTATCACCTTACATTAAGAAGCTAGGAACAGGTACAATTAACAATCCTTAGACAAGAACACTGCAACCTTAGTCACAAACCCAGAAGAATACCCAGAGCACCCAGAGTTCACCCACCACAGATTACCCAAATTTACAAAAATACAAACAGAAACAAACTGAGGTTGGTTTTGTGTTTAATTTCACTTTTTTTACTCTGCAGATCTTTGGTTATACACTGTCCAAAAGCCCGTGTATACAAAATACTCCTTTTCTCAAAAACAAAACAAAACACACAGAGGAAAACCCCTGAAAAACCACACATACACACAAAAACCCCTAAACTGAAGTAAAGAAAACCATTTTATTTGTACAATTTTTTTTTTATTTTTTTTTTTAAGATCGTGATTTAAGTAAATAGGTGCTTCAAAAGCTCCTTTTCTTTGCCAGAAAAACCCTGGGATCCTTGGCTGGGAAAAATCCTTATGATCCGTATTTTGTTCCGCTGCATCTGAGTGGAACACTGTTCTGTATGTCTGGGCTGGTTTTAATCTTCTGCTAGGTTCTGAAACAGAAGAGCTGTGGGTTACTGCCACCTACAGCTGGAATGTCACCTACTCTCAGCTAGAGAAATGGACCTTGCACTAAAGCCCCTCCGGACAAAATGCAGTCGATCTTAGATGTGAGCTAAAGGAGGACTTTGCAGAGCTGGTAGTAATTGGGTTTTGCCAGCTTTTTATGACATTTAAATAAAACTGGGGCTACAGAGAAAGTAAATCCCCCAGTAGCATATTCAAGCAATTTTCTTCTCATAAAAGCACCTTCCAACTGGCAGCAGTTTGGCAGAAATGTTGCAGAGTTTAAATTTCATAGAGAGGAGAAAAAACCTCAGCTTCTGACAATCCTTATGTCAGCTGACATTTGAAATACTCTGAGATTTACCAGAAAGAAAAAAAAAAAAGAATATTGTACGGTGTTGGGGCCTATATAGTCATTGTGGTTTTGTGTATTGCAACTATTTTAGGATGTTTAGATTCCTCTTTGTCTCCTGTAACCTCAGTCTTTACTCCCCACTGCATTATTATCTCTGCAGTTTAAAAAAACTAAAACCACACTCTAAATTAAGACCTCAGGAGAACAGGAATAATAATGCCTGGCAGTGGTGTGCCATTTTCTGTGACTGCTCCCACCTTTTTGGTTCTGTGCTTTATTGCAGTATCTTTTTCAATAAGGAAAATTCAGGGTTGCTTACTTATAATAGTTGTTCTGTTCTGCTTCACCTAGTAAATATTGGCATGAAAAATTATGCGCGCATGAGAAGGATGGGAAATTGCTGTTGTTTTTTTCCATTCAAGTGTATCCTCTTTTTTCACTGCTACTGTGATATCTGAGGATTTTTTCCTATGCTCTTCCTGATTTAATTTCTCTTTCTATGCTACATTGAAGACGCGTGTTCTATGTGGGCTGATCAAGCTACTTAACTCCCAAAAGGATTTATTATGTAAGTAGTTCCAGTGAGATTTAGCGAATGATGTATTTTAGTAGAAAGGCTGTGTTTGTGAAGGTATCCTTGGGCAGTGAAGTGTGTAAGCACATAAGCAAAAGCCCGCACAGCACTGCTACCTTATTTTCATTTGCAGTACAGAAAACATTTTTTTTTATCCTATATTTATAATATAGGAATTAAGCTTGAGACTTTTTGTTTTTTTCATTTTCAAAAGTGGAAAAACCATAAGAAAAAACACAGGAATGCATTATGCTATTAAAAAAATCAAATCAACGTATTCCAGCAGTCCGTCAGAACTGCCTTACGTTTGAGCTAACTTATGCCTGTAACCAGCATTTCTTCAAAACACTTACCTTTCTACAAACACAAATTATGCACTGACATCTGAGTCACAGAGGCAGAAGTACATATTCTTTCAGGCAGCATCTCCAATTATCTTCCTTGCTTGTAGATGTTAGGGGCATATTCTTTTCTGCCCACGTATTGTAATCATTAATTAGTAATAGTACAATTCAGTGCTTGCATGAAAAGGAGCTTCACCCTCTGATGCAGGATTTGGAGCTAGTGGATAATGTAGCTGTAGCTGTAGCTAGCTAGCAGGATTTCCACTGCCAGTGGAAAAGGAAAGAAAATGAAGCTTGGTTCTCATTTTACGTCTGAAATTACACCATTTTCGAGTGCTGAGATTCCCTTGCTTTATGTGGAGTTACTCTGATTTATACCAGTGAAATGAAAATCTAATCAAGCCCACAGCTGGATACATTCAACAACTTTTTGTTCACCCAGGATAACTCTGAATTGTATTGATCTGCATTATAGAACTGAACAGAAAACAACAGGAGGGAAATCTGAAGAACAGTGTCTCATTTAAAACCTAATAAAAGTTCTTAAGGTGCTTGTTTCATTGCCGTACTCAGCTGGATCATCCTTAGAAATCAATGAAGGACCTGCAGTCAGAAGCATGCATAAAAACGTCTTGAACTTATTAAGTGGTTTCTATGGATAGAAGGTAACCACCTACTACTAAAACCATTGCGGTCCTGTTGATTAAAAATTTGTCCAACTTTGCTTTTATTATTCTTTTCAGAGAAGTGTAGCCAGCTAGAAAGTGAGAGGGCGTTATAACGAGAGGTGGAAAACAGAGCAATAAAGTGCTGTTTGAGTCATTTCATACTGCTAGATGAATGGCTCTGTAGGAGAGAAATTGCTGTGGTGTCACTGGCTTGCTGCTACCAGCATGTGTCACTGTGGATGTCAGTGTAAAGTGAAACTATGGAAAAGAAAAATCCACTTGCCTCTCACTTCTGGGACAAAGAAAAGGGCAAAACCTTTTCTGCCTCTAGTGATAGCAGTCACAGATAAGTGTATGTGTTGCTGAGAAGTCTGAGAATTCATCCTTTGAAAAAAAAGTTCTTTTCGTCTTGAGATGACATTGCAACCCTTACCATGGAGTGACTAAGTGATCCACACAGGCCTGATGAATAACAGCAGGGAGAGACCATAAGCTCCGAACTAATACAAAGTCAATTCTGTTACTATTGTCTTTCAATATTTTAGGCGTTAATATGTATTTAATAGTGCTGAAATACAACTTGATGTGTTCCTTAGAGCCCATTGTTAGCTGAATGCGCGCTAGCTCATGATAAAGCAGTAGAGCATTTTTGTACTCCAGCTTAAAAATGGCTTCTGAATAAGTGCAGTGCAAACAGAAAGGGCAATTGCAAATAAACACTTTCAGATCTCCCTATTTCAGAATGAACATGTAGAGGAGTAGAAACCTGGCCTGTTTTCTCAACACTGATTTAATAGAAAAGGATGATTAAATCAATATTGTGTCCCAGAACCACATCAGTATGAACAAGAATCCAGCATCTCAAGGATATGTTACAGCCAGGAGACTTACTTGATTCAATTATTTATAATGATAGTGTGCCAATAATCCTGACTATTGTATAAACTATTAACATTTTTCCTCTTCACTATCATCCTGCTTTCTGGAAGGAGTTAATTATCATAAAGCTGTCAGCTATTGTGGAGATCTTTAGCACAGAAAGATGACATAATGATATCACATAACATTCCTGAAGTGTTACGACACTCTTCCTAGAACAATTTTCCAATTAATGCATTGAACTGTAGGAAATTAGTTCCCTTCCCACTCTGCTTGCTTGGCTAAAGAAACATATATTAACAAGTGAACTGATTTTATTTGGCTTGGTTTTACTCTAAGGAGGTGACAGTGAGGGAGTTTTTTTTGCTCTGTGAACATATTACCCTTTCCTACAAGCAGTCACCATAGCTACTGGTAAACAGCATTATGTTTGCCTTATTTTTTCTGTTTTGACTATAATTCTTTTTCAAGAAAAAAGGAAGGTGGACTGATTTTTTTTCAGAGAACAGAAATCGTAAATAATAACCAATTAGTTCAGTCTGAAAAGTGCAAATCTAATTCAGAGCTCTCCTTTATTCTACAGAGAACATGACTGTGAACCTTTGCATCTGGTTTTCTCTCTGAATAATCTGAATGCTTCAAAGATTTTGTTCCATTAAGTGCTTTCATCTGTGTTTGGTACAGCTGGAAAGAAATCTGCCACAGTGCAATATGGATAATTATTTGGATGTCCGCATTTGCAATTTTTCCTGTCTACACCTATTTTCTCAATTTAGACAAACTTTAGGCTGTCTTAGACAGTAATTCAGATTTTTTGCTTTCAAGCACTTCCTAGGTACAAGAGATCTGTAAAATTAGCTGGTGCTTTCATTTTGACTTGCAGGGTTTCCTAAATTCATAAGCACAACAGTCTGTGCATATTTGGAATTATGTGGCATAAGAAGCTAGGTGCAGCCTATACTTGTCCTATCTTGAAACTTTTACAGATGTTTTTCACAGGGAAAATTTATTCAATTCATGGTGTTTAAATCAGGATCAAAGTCATTTATTGGTTTACTAATTATGTGTAATAATTGATTTATTAATGACGTGGCAATAAGCAAACTCAGCATTCAGGATCAGGATCAGGAAAACCATGATAAACCATAGTATTAGACACTGCAGAATGTTACTAAACATCCACAAATTTCTAAGCAATCTTCTGTAACTAAGCTACACAGGCACACAGGGTATGCACACTAAGCCCCTCACAGGCAGTGTGGGTTTTGCAAACACTGAAAAGTATGGGTCCCCCACATGCAGACCCTTCTGTGGAGACGTGGGTGCTTCAGCTGATTGTCCCTCCTGCTGCTTCCAGCACCCTGCTCAGGCATCAGCATGGGCAGGCACTCCACGTGCATGCACCTTAAGGACAGGTCCCATGCCACCCTACACTGTGGGTTCTGGGATGGGTGCAGGCTGCTCCTGTGCCCCACAGGGAGCTGCTGGGCCTCATTCAGGCAGTGCTGGGAATACCATTGGGTGATGTCACTGCTCCTGACCCTGTGTCTCCCAGCACCATTTACAAATTTCTCTATTTCAAGCTGACTCCATTGTTTCAAAAGTCTCTTTGTAATTCCCTGGTTACTGCTTCATCTGGGTGGTGGTGTTGTGGAGTTCCTCCTTAACATTATGAGTTTGGGGCAAACACTCAGGTGATTCTGAGTGTCCCATCACACACAATATTACACAGTCAAGTCCTTATGTTAATATTGGTTGTTTTCAAGGGCATTTTGCTGAAGGTGGGCCAAATAGGCACAGCCACCACCCAATACTATACAGTTTAGAAATTTTGAACCTACTAGCAAGTACTTTATCTACTGAGATCTGGATGTATTATGTTTATTTTAGATTATGGAACCATCATACTTTTTTTTCCTAAGAAAGAGACTAGACTAGACTAGACTAGACTAGAATAGACTATTTCCGTCAGAAGGGACCTACAATGATCATCTAGTCCAACTGCCTGACCCATTCAGGGCTGACCAAGTTAAAGCAAGTTGTTAAGGGCATTGTCCAAATGCCTCTTAAACACTTACAGTTTTGGGGCATCAACCACCTCTCTAGGAGGCCTATTCCAGTTTTTCACCACCCTCTCCAGAAAGGACTGCCTCCTAATGTCCTGTCTAAACCTTCTCTGATGCAGCTTTGAACCATTCCCATGCATCCTGACACTGGATACCAGGGATATCAAATTAGTTTAATAGAGGTCCTATCATTTTTCTATTATTTCTGTTGCATCAGATTTTATGGTCTGCTTATGCTGGTTGCTTTTTCTTCTGTAATGCTTAAATTCTTCACATTTTAATAGTAAAATATCTAAGGGCCATTATTTTCCCCACTGCCAATATCCACTCTCCTAGCTCAAATCCAATCATTTTGCTAAATGAATTGCTCAAGTACTGTTCTGGTTAATAATTATATTTTCTTCTTGCTGTTTATCTTCTTATTGCTGGTATTAGTTTATGATTGGAGTACCTTTGCTTACTTACTTTTGCTTTCTTTGTATCCAAATAGGATATAAACAGTATATCGCTTGTTTGCTTTTTTATTAGTTTTGAGTTTGCCAGGTGCAGTCCAAAAATCCATATTCTAGATGCTCGGGTAGAATCACCTCAGAAAGTTCTTTCTGCAGTTATTTCCCAATAACGACATGCCCCCAAACCTGTGCTGGAACCATGCAATCCTAGTGACTACATCACACCTTTAACTTCCTTATGCTGAAGCTGGAAGGTTTTCGTAGCTGCTCTCTGCAGTTAGATTTAAGTGAATGGTTTTGGCTCTAATGATACCTAGAGCCAAATTCCCTGTTGATAGGACAGCGTTCACTTCAGTGGAGTGGCACCTGCTCACGTCAGCAATGAATTGGCTCAGACATCCGAAATGTCTGTGGAAACCGTCAGTATCAATGCAAAATGTAAGGCCAAGAAGAGGAAGCTTGCTGTGAGAATCCCAGTTGGCTAATTTCTTCTGTGAAATCTCCAGTTACTGAAACTTTTGGTTTTAATGGTCTGGCACAGCACATAGTTAAAATGTAAAGAATCCTTTCTCAGCAGGAATTCACTGGTCTTAACCAAAATGTGACAGCTGTGACAAATTTCAAGTATTCTTCTTTGACTTTGTAATTCTGACAGAGACATGAAACAGCTCAAATAATGTATTTTATATAAAATAAGTCATAATTTATCTAAATGCAAATTATAGCAATATTGAATGCCATATTATGAAAGATATATCAAGGGCTCAACTTTTTGATCTGTAGCTGTACCTTCATTTAATTTGCTATATTTACCAGAATTAAGTGACATCTAATTTATTAAATCATCCCACACACTTTTTTAGATATTTTACTTAATCACTAAAATTTGTACTTTAAACTTTTGCAAAGTTTTTAAATCTCTGATCTTTAAAATTGTAAAAAAGAAAACCTGAGATTTTGATTTTCAAAATCAGTACAGAACTAGCTAGCATTACTAGCTTATGCATGGCTTCAAATCTTGCGTTTCAGATAACAGTTGTTTTTGTAAACCTTCAGGTGAGCCAGTAGGATGGGATTTACCATACCAGTATAGATCCCCAGCAAGTAAGATGTCTGACCCAAGTTGTGTGTGTGCTCCCTCCCTAACCAGCGCAGATTTGCAGGCACTTTTGGCAGAACATACCACCTTTCTTAGGCATATGTACTTAGACATAAATCCTTCCCTGGAAGTACTTTTCTGCCTATTTGACTATCAAGGGTATGTGGATTGGTCTAGTTGTCTAACTTTCAGACCACTCAAGTTAAAAGAGAGAATTCTCACCATTTTTGACAATGTAGGGAATCAATGTCTTAGCAGTTACTATGCACCATACAAAACATCGGAAGAAAGGCATCTTGATAACATTTGATTCAGTTTTGAAGTGATATATTGCTGATTGGAGAATTATTGAAAAACAACAAAAAAGAATTGCAATTTAAAATCAATAGAGGAACAGCAAGAATTGTTTATAGTGCACAAAAATGAGTATGTACAGTGTTGAATTTGATACACAAGTCTGGTCATCAGAGTCCATTATTTAAAAATAACTTTGAAGGAGATTTTTAAAAGGGAATACTGTGGCATTACACAAGGCATAGCAGTGCAATAAGTTATAACAAGAAGGATCAGAGAAACATACTCTGAGATATCAAATAATATATATATATACCAGCAGAAAGCATGCAGAAGATGATAAATTAACATTGGTAGCCCAAACTGTAGACAAATTATACCTGCAGAAACATTATTTGGCTATTTAAGGGAACCTGTCATCTTTGTTTTCCAAATTAGGTACACCCATAGAGTCCAAAAATGAAGGTGTCACATAAACTTGCCCTTGTCCAGTATAAATTTCCAGTTCTAGATGAACTCATTCAGAGCTCTGACAGATAATGCCGGTAGTGTCTGTTCAAGCTGTGTGCTCCACTTCTGTGACAATCAAAGGAATGTAAGCCTGCATCTCACTACCCAGTTTGGCATTTTAGTGTGAGCCAGGTGAATTGGTATGAAGGCTCTGAGCTGTGAAGAAGAGCATTGAACCATGGTTACACGTTCTGTCCTACTGATTGTCCTGCAGTGGTGTTGCCTCCAGCAGAGTATGGTAATGACAACTGATGGGTTGAGACTCTTAGTCAATTTGATTGCTTATGAAGCCTATGAAAGGCAGAAATGAGAGAATCCTATATGTGGGACAGTAATCTATCTCTCCCTCTCTTTTTTTGCTAAGTTTAGTGAGGTTTTTTGCTGGTTGGTTTGGGGTTTTTTTAAGGTCACAAGTTATTACTTGGTGTAACCCAGATTTTACTCCCTTTGTATCTTTAATAACTGAAGTACTTTCATATTTGTAAGTCCACTGAAACCATGGATTTAATAGCAAGTGGATCATTGTCTAGCTTGAGATACTTCTTAACATTGACAACGGTGTTTCATCACAATCTTTTGATATGCTTGTTATTTTTGCTTTAATTCTATCATACCTCTTAAAATATATCCAGTCCTTTTTACTGCTCCCGCATAATTTGTGCTTTCTGCCACTTCAGAAGCAAAATTATTTACTGGTAATATTTTCAGTCAATGGGACTCATTAACGTACCTCTATCTTTCCTGAGATGGAGAAGTGCTGCCCTTTCACTCAAAGCAGATGGTATGGTCAAGGGTTTAGTCTTATGATGATACATCACATCTAATTCTTCTTTCAAACTTTCTTCAGTAAATACAATTCAGCATTGTACTTAATAGCTGAGGTTTTGTTCTCTACTAAAAAAGATTGCATCTGACTTTCTGACAACCATTTTTAATCATTTTCCACGTAGAATGTGAAGAAGGGTGTCATATGGGTGTAGTCAGGTGTTTGTTCATACAATATGAAATATGGAGAATAGCTGATTTGAAATTAAATACTGTACTAATCTGCATGTCATGATTTTGATGTCACATTCAGGCTTTCAGTACAGTTAAAATTCTTGTCTGAAGGCCAAAAGAGTATTCAATTTCAGATTCAATTTATTTGCTTATATATAAAAACTAAATACAAATATTTTCATTTCTGTATGTTTTTAGAAAAATATCTGGGCCTACAGTTCTATTTATGGAGTTTTACTTAAGTACTAATTCACACATACATGTCTCTACTAAAAGCTTAGGAAGATTTGGTGAAGAGATGTCAGGTAAGGCAGGATCTTTACTTAGTGGGTTTAGTGAGTTTATTATCAGTAATATATATATACACACAGATATGAAAATATATATATTTATTTATTTATTAAGAGCTTGAAAAGATTGGCTATTTTTTAGATTTTAGATTTACATACTAGTAAAGATTAAATTAGGCTCAGTTAATGTTTGGTTACTTAAAGCTATAATACTTTATCTCTCCATTAACTGTATTTTATTATTCACTGGTGATATTTTATAAAGAGATTTACCAAGTACACTAATAAGAAGTTAATGTGTCACAGATTAAACATCTGGGGAAGATTTCAGAGCTCCCTTTCTCTTAGACGTTCAAAAAAAACATGTAAGACAAATCTATAAGCAAAGTTGTTTCTTTGCTACATATTTGACTAAATAAATTTCTCTCTTTGTGCTGAAGAACAAGCATCAGAGCCATACTGACAATGTTGTGTTTGATAGTTACTGGCTCTTACTTTTCAGGCTCATAAATTAAAATTAATGAGTGTTTCATCTCATAAGAGTGCTTTGGATTTCAGAGGTCAGTGTACAACTAAAGAGGATAATTTTTTCTTAATTATGTTGAAGTCCCTTCTTCCATTATCTTTGTATATTTTAAAACATTCAGAAGAATGTTTTAATGTTCTTTTCCTTGAAAGTGCTAAATTGTCATGCTGAGTTGCTAGTGCTAAAAGTTAGGCAAATTGGTGACCCAGCAATGAAGTACTCATCTTTATATTTTCTTAACATTTGGCAGAGGCATACCTCTATCTTCATTGCCAAGCTTTAGTGTTTCATTAAGATATTAATTTACATTCATGGATTTCGCACTGTTTTTAGACTTGATAATGGTGACATGTCTCCATAATTAGACACCTCTATATAACTTCTCAGAGGCTGGAAGAATTTAATGCTGCATTCTTGACAATCACTTACTACTTATACCTTAATGGAATAATTTAGTTTATGAAATCAATGAAAATTTGAGTAATTAATTTTCTTTATTTTCATTAGTATATGCTGACATTCTGTTTGTGGTTTGATCCCTTTCATCAAAAAACAATCTAATTATCATACAGGATTTCTGACTTTTCTGACACTGGTTTTCAGGTGGTTTTTGTCCAAGTACACATATACAGTACCTCTCCAAGGCACAAAAATATGTTGGCATATCTCAGAAAATAATTCTGAATCTAGACTCTTAACTGTTGAAAGTCTGGATAAAAATGGAAATTTAGAGCCTGGAAAGATTATTCTTAAATCTCACTTAGTATTCTTGGAAGCTATGGATACAATAGACGAAAGGCTAAGTAATTGCTGCCATTGCTGTGAAACATAAGATTTTTAATTTATTTTTTTTTTACATTGTCATCAAGGATTCATAGCACTGCATCTTGTATGCATATATAAAAATATAGAACAAGGTCAAACTGAAGCTTGTGACCCAAAGAGAAAATTAATAAAATAAAAATGAAGTTGGGCATTCAAGTTTTAACTGGCACATCTGGGTTTATAGAAAAAAATGCCATACCTTGTCTGTAGAACCAGCAATATGGTAAGAATAGTAATTTCTTGCCAGTTGCAGCTATGCAGTAAAAGTCTTCCTGAGCTCCTTGTGGATAATATTTTTCATTGAAGAAGCCCAGAGGGAAAGACATATCATATAGAAGAAGCATGTCAAGGAGGAATTATCTGGAAACTATTAGAAAGACTGGGCAACAGTGCTGGAAGAAGAGCAATGTTACAGAAATAGTATTTTTTCAGGCATGGTGCGGAGTTAAAAGGTCTGAAAATGCCTTTAAAAACTTAGAATCTAATTAGTGAGAGGTAAGATAGACATGGGTTGTTGTCATATCCATTTGCATAAAAATAATTAGAACTGAGTGTTACAAGCTGCAACATTTAAAAGAGCACAGTGCTAACACATGAAGGTCCGAATCAGCGTCTCTGAGGCTGATGGGAGAAGATGCTGAAATATGACAAGCCAGCACAATAGATAAGAAGCAAAGGTTAGAGGCAAATTCTGATTAATTAGTGCAAAATATGGACTGAAACCCCTGGGAAACTGAATAGAAATTCAGTCTGAATAGAATTCTGAACAGTCTGAATAGAAATTCAGACTGTTTAGAAACAGTCTGAATACAGTTCCTAAGACTAGACAAGGTACTAAAACTAGGAAATACACATACATTCACTCTTGCCTTATTCTTACCAACTTTATCAAGAAAGATTTCAAAATTGAGAATTGGTAAATGAAATGTTGCAAGGAAAGAAGCCACCAATATATATTTCTCACTAGTCAAGGTCAGTAGTCAGTTCAAGCAAAATCTTCGTAAGTTGGTCAGTCTGTAAAGTCGCTAGGTCAAGTAAAGTCAAAGTGTTCCTTTCTCTTGGCCAAAACTAGCCAAAGATTAACCTGAGGCTGCAAATGTAACTGCTTTATTGTGTGTCACTTTATCATTCTCTTTGTGCTGCAATTGCATTCTTAAGACTATTTTTTCTTCATAGCAACTTGCTTGAAATTACTGTGGAAGGACTATCAGACCACAGAAAAAAAGGATTTTTAGTGGAAATACTGATGCAATTTTCTGAATCAACTGGCTACTACAAAAAGATTCAGTGTTATTAATTTACAGTCTTCCAGAGCCCCAGAGGAAGCTGTTGTAGGAGAGAAGCAGGGATAGAGTCTGAGGTGGTCTGGACAGGGTTATATAGTAGAGCCTTTTTATTCCCCTCGAAAGACCTGGAGCCTCTGGAAACAATTTCACATCATTGCTTGCACAATTGAGACCTGTGGCACTTACCTTGCATTCTGTTTGTTAATTATGGATGAGAAGTGCCAGTTTTGAGGGAGTATTTGATGATGAGAAGAAACTAATAAAGTGTGTTCTGCTTGAGAAATCCTAACTAGGGGTTATAATTCTTGACAGTACTTGGTGGAGAAAGTGGCATTTTTTCATCAATGGCTAATTTCTCTTGAAAGTCTTACTTATAGCAAGTTGGGAATCAACTAATAATGGAAAGCTAGTTCCTGACTCTTGGCCCTGCAGACTGAAGTTTTTTACACTCTGCTGATCACTGTTGATTTATTTTTCTTTAGATTTCATGGGCTTTATTATCACAGAGTAGGGCCTAGTGTGATACAGTGAAAATCAGATTAGAAACAGTTCACTTCATCTGATTCAGTTTTCATTAAAATCCTTTGAATAATATATTTTAGTATACATTACTTCTGACATACCCAAAGGTATGACACTGATCCTTTTCTGACCTCCTCAACTTATCCGCACACTTGGTAATTCTAAGTCATGCATTCACTTTAGCTAATGTAAATTGGACTTCTGCTACAACAATCATAAATGTTCTTAATGCTTTCTTGAGTTCGTATGAAGCTTGCATGCTACTAGTGTTGCTCTAAATGGTTTCTGCCTCAAGGATGATTATAAAATCATTCCTAACAGCTTCCTTTCAATTTATGGTATATATTAGAAAAATAAATATTCTTCAATGCAGATTTATATACTTACCTTCCAAGGAAGCTTCTGAAATATGAGCAAAATATTGACATAGCATTTTAAAGCTGCATATATAGATGTGTTTACCTGAACAGACCTTGTAGTTTGTAATTGCTGTAGCAGTTAAGGATCTCACAAGCTCCACCTAACCCAAAAGGGGAAGCAGAAGGGGACCAAATAAATAATGGCTTTTCAGAAAGAAAGGTTGTAGAATAGTATGAGAGGTGCAGATACTCTGTAGGCCTATTGTATTTTGCAGTTAAACTGTCAGAACTGTTAAGCTGTGTGGTGCTGGTTTGGTGCTCAGATAGAAAACCTCTGCAGAAAACCCAGGTGGCAAAGAATCGTTGATTCAGCAAGGGACATTCGTTTAAAGGAATCAGTTTTGGTTAAATGTCTTAGTCTGATGTTAAGGAACACAAATATTCTTTTTCAGATGAGAATTTAGGCATGAGTTGTGCTTGCTTTCAGTTGCTACAGGTTTTCTGATATTTCAAAAATACATATGGAAGATTTATGCAGGAGTAGCCCACAGGCTGGAAAACAAGATGGATCCTTGCAGTTCTGCTTGCACACCCAAATAAATTATTATTTCCTGTCCAGATGTTCAATTCTCATTAAGCTACTATTGTTTTCCTTCATAAAGAAGGCTGCACTTAAGTGGTACCAAAGGGATCCTTTAAGTATATTTTTCAGTTTGATTTATTAACTTCAGAAATTGTGGTTTGGTGTTCCATAGCTTAAGCCATTATGAGCTTCACACATTAGTAGGCATTCTGTCACTTTATTATACAGAATACAGTCAGAATACATTTTATCACCAAAGTTATATCACTACCTTGGTTAAAAAATGAAAGGCTTTTTCATAAATTAAACATATTAATGAAAGTAACTTTAAAATGGATTGTTTGAGAAGTGTCATTTGTTCTGTCGGAACTTTTCTTCCAACTTGAGCAAAACTACTTAACTAGATAAAACTTGCAGAAATCTTCTGTACTGACTGTATTTGAACAGTTATTTATCTTTAGAAGTGGTATTAAAACCATTTTTTTAAATAAATTCTTTGAAACAGAGTTTCGATTCCTTTTATCAGCAGCTGAACTAAATGTGCTTTTGCAAAAGTCCCCAAAGACTCTACCATCATGTTTAGTGATTCTAAATCCATGGCAGCCTTTGGCAGAAAAGGTAATACTCATGTCTCCAGAGGATAGCATAACCTCATCTAAATACACGCAACAACCATTACAAAACAGAAAAAGTTCCCATTGAACTCTCTGTAAAAATTTTTAATTTTTAGCCATTATTGAAAAACTAGATTTTTTGAATGAAAAATTAAGCAATGGTGCTTTGTATTGCACAAAAGGAATGAAAATTAATCTTAATTAAAAACCATTTCGAAATAGTATGGATATGTGTTTGTGTGTATACTTATTTCAATAAAAATAGCCTTTGAAATTTTTGAATTTGGTGAAAGTTGCATTAGGAAGAAACTGTTAGGGAAGTGGAGAAGAGCAAGCTCTGTACAGGGTGAAAGGTATAGAAAGTTTAGGGAAGGACTGGAAAACTTGGGCCTATATCTGCATGCAAAGAAATGGGGATGCTAGAAACCATCAGATTCTGTTCAGTTTAGGACAGTTATCATACAGTAGGAAAGTTTTATCAACCTTTCTGAAAACAAAAATGGATAACCACAGTATTAAGGGTGGGAATATTTTGATGAAACATGCATTTGATGACAATAAAATAATAAACATTACAGGTCAAATTCTTCTTTGGATATAAAATGAAACACTCATTAGTACAATGTAAGTTTAAAATAGTTGTTCTTTAATATTAAAGACCATGCTTAAGAACATTATCAATTTAGTAACACACTTGGACTGAAATTTCTTCCTTACAGTGTTGTTATTTTCTGCCACAATACTCATCAAGCTCTGGAGCTTGAATTGACAATCTATAGGTTACTTGGAATTTCAGCTGGTGGCCAGTAAAGCACACTTGGATGAAATTGTTGTGTTCTTGCACATGATGAATTTGCCAAATAATACAAATTTGAAACAAAGTTCTAAAATGTGTGATCCTCCATTATTCAACAGATCATTTAATATCTGCTACAGTATATACTAAAGCAACCGAAATTCAAAAATTCATTCTTGCAATCTTTAAACAAAGTCTTGTGTTCTGTTTTCCTTTTCCCTATTCCTTCTCTCCTAGACAAAGAAATCCCTGTGGGAGATGCAGGAGAGCATGTTGGGATGTAAAGTGTGAGCTACTGAAAATGGTTCATTGTCTGTAGTACTGCAATAGAAGGGAAGCTAGAAAGAGATAAAAATTAAAAAAGCGTTATAAATAGCAAGTTCTCTGCTTTATGCATGCTTGCATTTACATTGCTTGCCTCTTATCTCTTGATCTATTTGCAGGTTTCCTGCTTCTTTTAATAGAGCAGCATTTATAAGGGATTCCTTTTCATGAGATAATAAGAACAATATTAATCTTTTCTTAGCTGTAACTCTTTGTGTCTCATGTATAGGCAGGCAAACAGTTAGATGTACATAATTAACTTAAATGGGAGCCATGACAACTTCCAAAGGTTTTTCGGAGTATAAGGACCCCTGTCCTCTGCACTATACCTAATATTCCGGAAGCTAGTTTACATAAGATTTAGGTGGTACAGTTTTACATAGCTTTTTTTTTCAGGGAAGAGATCCACTTCTGATCAGACTATAATGGGCAATCTACAAATCTTCTGGGAATGTTCTGCATAACTGTAGTTTGAAATTCTATCTATAGAAACTAAATTATTTTGAAAAGGAGGCAGCAGTACAAATAAATTGGAAAACAGAGCCTTATTCTCAGCATTTTCTCATATTTAAGTATGGCATATCATTTTAACTAAAATATTTGACCCAACGTTTTGAGAGCATGGCATAGTCATTTGGGACCTATTAGCACTATTGGGTTTGTTACTGACGTGCTTTGCACTGAGCCATGTAGTGACTCTGCATTTTCATTTTCCTTGAAAGACCATTGTGAATATCTCAGAGTTGCATTAGAATAATAGTGCAATGGACAACTTGTTTAGGCATTGTACTACTTAATGGCAAATACCTAAGCCGAAGAAAACTAGAATTTTTTTTCATTTCGTCTTCGTTGTCTGTTCAAGTCATACAGATTTTCCAGACCTCTCCATAGCTACAGTACCGTTACAAATTTGTTATCTTACTTTTTGCTGCCACCTAGTGCATTTCATAGGATATAGCCGAGCTAAATTTGAATATTTTGAGAAAAAGGCCATGCCCTTAAAAGTGGTTAAATTTGTATTTATCATATAAAGGGGGTAAAAATTAGTCTATCTTTTTCTAACAACAAAGATTTTCTCCCTGTGTAACATAGCTCTTTTGACCTTGTGTCTTTATTCAGCATCATTTGTTTCATCTAAAGAAATGTTTTCAATTCTTTACAGCCATTCGATTCATCTGTGGTATGTGCAAACTTTGATGTGTTTGGTATACATTTATTAATACTCTTTTAATCTTCCCATTTCCTGTAGAATATTAATTATAACTTGAACTGTTTGATAAACATAAAACGCTGGAAAAAAGGGAACATTCTGAAGTTACAAGCATTCCGTTCAATAGCTGGGTGTTACAGTTTTCAAAAATATGTTTTACTTGGCATTTGTTCGCAAGGTGCAATGAGACTCAAAATTTGATTATAGATGCAAGCTAGCCAACTGACAAGTAAGCATTTTCAGCATTGAAAATGCTCAAAATCCTGTGAACATCATTCACTGTCTATTTGAACTGCTCTAATATTATTTCACCTGTGTAAGCAACTTCCATTTGACTGACTGCTGCAATTATTAGTAGTTAAAATCCATCTTGAACTTAATGCAGTTGTTTGTCAAGTTGCCAGTGTCTGTATTTCTTCGGTTTTACTTATAACTATCTCGATGAACAGTGAAATGAGCAATAAAATATATTCTGAGGTTGATATAATTTGGTTTCCACTACATTATTAGGTAAACATATGCTGATAGACATTGCCCAGGGAGGTCTCTATCCTTGGTGATATTCAAAAGCCATCTGGATAATGGTCCTGGGCAACTGGCTGTTGATGACCCTGCTTGAGCAGGGTCCCTTCCAACCTGGAGGTCCCTTCCAACCTCAAACATTTTCTGATTCTGTGATCTTTAAATAAGAAAGTCTGCTTCCGGCATAGTATTATTTCCTCTATTTCTTAAGGAATTTGAATCTGACAGTTGTTTTTGTTTGACACAAATATCATTAAGTATATTGTTTCAGCTTGGTAGCAGTCTAATAATTTTAAACATTCAGTAATGGCTGGTACTTCGTTAAAGGATTTCATTAAAATGCCTTTTTTGTATTTAAAAAAATATAGGCTATCACACTGGATATAGTGTTGCATGGCTTAGTCACAAATGCCTGTGGATATTTCAGAAAAGGAACAAGTAAGGGACAGAGGAAAATAGGATGAAGAGAATTGTTTTTAATCTCGTTTGCTTGATATTGCTAAGCAACAGAATTGCACTGCGTTAGGGTTGCCTTGTGACAGAAATGTGTTGTACACTTAAGACAACACCTGCCTACTTCAGGAGTTGAAGAGGAAAGGGTATTCCTTTCTGGTAAACCATGCGAGCACTGACTTCTGTAATATCTTTATGTTGACTGAAAAACAGACTCCTAGACTGGCAGATAAAGTCTTTAGTTTCTGCAAGCCTAACTTTTTACATCTAAGGGTATCCAAAGGACAATAAAATTATGTATAAGATTAGCATGATGCCTGAACCTCTCCCTTGATTTTATAAGGTTTGAAACAGCATTCAGCAAGATAAACACAGTGGTTCCTTCAGCTTTTTCTGAGTGTGTGCAAATGAAGCAAAGAAAATGGGGAAGCAGGGGCAAAAGGAACTCCTTTATTCTTTAAGTGCTTCTTATAATGCATTGGTAGGAAAAAATTCAACAGTAGTGTGCTGTAAAATTATACTTCTTTGCATTGAGATCAGTGAAGGAGCGTAAAGTATCATAGTGTTGTAGAGAACATCTAAGATACTAAGAAGAAGAAAAAAAGGACAATTTACAATAGAAAAGTTGCATAATTTTAACATCTCATACATTATTAAATAGGTTACATTATGCCTCTGCTATTTTAAGAAATGTGTAAAAATGCTGTGCAGTATTATTTCAATAAAGCTTTTATGTAACAGTATAAAATTGTAGTATATTACTGCAAACATACAGAGCCTTATTGCAGTAGAGTACATTAAGATAATGGTAAACCAAGGGCATCATAACATTTGTAGTAAATTCTATATATTAGTTTTGATTGATCATGTTATTATAAGAGCATTATTTTATCCAGACGACCACAGAGTTTACATGACAGACAGTTGCCAGAACCGTAAACATTGCAAATTGTTATAAGGCAATTCTGAATCCTGACTGATGAAGGCTCTCGATTGTGCTGCCTAGTACTTAAGCCTACTGCTGTGGATACCAAAGCTAGAGGCAGCCAGTTACACTCTGATAACAAATTACAAATACACAAAACATTTGTAACATGCTGTGCAGACTTTTGTTTACTAAAATGGGTCGTTCCCCAGTTGTACCTACAATGAAATTACCAAACTGTTGTTTAACTTTCCAAGCACTTAAGTATAATGAAATCTTGATCTAGTGGTAAAAAATCTTGTTCTCGGGCTTTTGGGACATGAAGGACCCCTAGCATATACAAAAATTCTCAGCAGTATGAAGTGTATTAAGGAATATGTGGGTGACGTTTGTCACTCCTGCTTACAGATAGATCTGAGGAGTGGGGCAGCAGTGAGGTAAGAGCCCCCTCATCTTTCCAGCCTACAGAGAAAGGAGCACAGGAAGGGTAAAATCTTCCTATCTATTGACATCTTCAGGCTCTCTGTTTATACCATTGTCATTTCCATAGCATTTGAGCCACTGTGTGAACAGCTCTGTTACCATGGTATTCAAATACTATAATGCCAGATTTGACTTTTTCTGTGTGTTAAATACCTGTTACAATAGGGCCCAATCCTCAATGGTTTCACAAGGCACTGCCTGAGTTAACATATAATGTTAATACACTTCCATTGATACATCACTTCAGACTGGGAGGAGGTATGTGTCTTGTTTTAAATATGGAAAAGCAGAAAGAAAACTAAGGCATAAAAGAGTAATATTGAACAGTGTTAACAAGCTGTTACAAGGAGGATTTGCTATTATGACACATACCATCTCACAGTTTTCTCTAAAGGAATGAAGTGTATGTAGCACCAATTGTCTTCATGTAGACTCAACAGAGAACCTGGAGTAAAGAGAAGCCTGACATTTCCATAAGCCACTGCAATTATTTTAGTTGTCTTTACAGTCTTTCAGTTCTATTTTAGTCTCAGTTTTGAGAGTCTGAAAAAAGACTCGTTAATTGCTTCCAGCAGTATTTCTACTTTGAATTTTTCCAGCTATAACTTTTGAAAGATTAACTCTAGTATTCTTTCAGATGGTGAGTTTTTTCTTCCATGTACTGAGTGTCAATCTTTATTTGCAAATTATTTTTAAAGAGGTTTCACTATTATCTGCATTCAGGACTTATGGCATTTTTCAAACAGTGACTCTTTTTTGTTTCTAAAGACTGACAGCTATTTGAGAAAGCAGTGGAAGGGAAACTTTTCCTACGGTGTTACATTCAGGATATCATCCTATATACCCTTATGTTTGTCTGCCAGGGTTTTTGAGAAGTTTACACATCTGCTTGTGATAGTGATACTTGCTTACTAGTTATTGTCAATTTTGTCCCTTCTCATCTGTGTTAGATATCAGCAGTGGCTTGGGAGTGAAAAGGGGGTATCTTTTAATGGTTTGCAAGCAGAATTATATTGTTCTATATAAGCTATGTAGAAAAAATATGCTTGTAATAACTCGAGTTCCTATTCTTTTAGGAAAAAAATATGTTTCTTCTAAAACAATTGTTAAAGGTGATGCAACATAAGTAGACACATCAAAGCTAGGCAGCTTGTGTATGAAATTCAGTGAAGGGAATACAGTTTTACAGAAATATTTTGTGGGAATGTAATGAGAGCTCAGGCAGGCTTGTAGAGAATGTCCTGAAGCCCTTACTAAACCTGTGATGTTTGGCTACTTTGGCTAGCACAAAAGCCATTTTCAGCATGCTAATGCATAGGAAGTCATACACTCATTTGCATGTAAAAATCTTCAGTAATTTTACCTTACAAAACATTAGAAATGCTACAATATTATTGTTTTTGCTTCTGAAACCTTGCATTTATGAGCCTGGCTTCGAATACCAATACAAAAATAATGATAGTGATTTCCTTACTTCAGAATAAAATGGGTAATTTTGCATTCAGTAATTTTCATCTTTCCTTTCCAAACAAAGATGTTTCATTGTTGAAAGACAATAAAATAGTGTTTCTCTCCAGCCAGTACACTAACACACTGAAACTAAGGCCAAGGAGTAAATATTGCTAAACGTAACTAGAAATATTAGTTCATTCAATTAACTCAGTAGTGTTGGATGACTCTATGAGCAGAGAACATAAGTTGTTGTAACAGAATTTGTTTTAAATAAGCCTTAAGGACTTATCTGGTTCATATTTTCACAGTGCTTCATGCTGATCTTTTTAACCCACCCACCCAGAAAAACAAAATTATAATAATTTTACAGCTTAAGAACCTTAGCATAGAAAAAACCTTGTCTTCCCTTAGGTAAAAAATTGTTCAGATTCAAAGCTAAGTCTTGCCTCTAACTTGAGTTCCTTTGCTACCAGAAATTCCTGTATGGTGGTCTTTTTAACTCAAGTATGTTTCACTAGCAGAAGGATCTCATCCACTTTGTAGGTGGCATGTCATAGTGAATCTGTTGCTGTCTTAAGTATGCACTTCAGTGAAAACATATGAGATTTGCCTGAGGTCTGAAAATCTGTGGAAAAGCAAGGATTTTTCCCATACCGTGGTTCTTAGCACTTCCTAATCCTACCATATCTTTTGCATAAATACAGCAGGACTCACCAGAAACTGAACAGTAATGAGCCTTGGATCATCAGAAGCATTTATTCAAACTGAAGGTGACCGGCAGTCATCTGTTTTTTGATGGTTATAATTCTTTGCTTTTTAGAGATTTACCTATTTTAAAAGGTAGTTTTCAATGGCAACTGCTCTTCCTGAGAAATGAGACATACCATAGTCGTCAGAGCAGGAGACACTTGTGCCTTCAGGTCATTCGTAACACTGAATGTATTGCTACTGACACTTGGAGACTAGACAGCAGAAAGTCTACTTTAGATTTTATCTGCTGCCTTAGCAGCTCTATTAGCTGATTTCTAGAAAAACTGACATGATAGATGAAAATGTAAATTTACAAAATTCCAGGTGGATGTCATATTTTCTTATCATCATTTTCAACCTTAACTTGTAACAGTGTTTTCCTTTATATTGCAGAAATGGCCGATGGCCCTTTACAATTAGGATGTGTTTATATCCTTATCACCTCTGCACAACAGCTCTTTGAGATAAATTGCCCTAATCTGCCTTGAATGGAAACACATTTAGAAACAGACTTAATATTATTTTACTTCAGAACACCTTAGAATATAATTAACAGCTTTCTAAAATAGGCATTTTAATGGTTTAAAGCCAGCAGGGTGTGACATAATAAGCAAGATGTCATTTTCACTCCTCTTGCTGTACAGAATGTGGCCTTTTCCTACCTTCCATTTATTCATTATTTTTAACTGGGTATGCATTTTAATGATTGTGGAATCACTTTTAAACATTAACTGAAATACACACATAAAAGGTGGCGTGAAGTTAAAAGGGGAAGTTGCAACTACATCGTAACAGACACATCTTTTAATCAGGCATAAGCGTGTATCTGGTACATTGATATTGTTTACCTGTTCTCCCACATATTTAGAACTGAAATATTAAAAAAGCTTTATTCCACTTAGGGCAAAGAATTAGGACATGTGGTTCACTAGATACAGAGGTTTCGCTGTCTTGCCCAAAGCTCGTGGTAGGCAAGTCATCCTTACAATATTCTCTGCTGCAAGTTGGTTCTTGACCCTACTCAAGGTTCACTATAACATTTCGCTCCTATTACCTTATCCTATACCTCTAAAGGCTGAACTGAAGCCACTCAAGACAACTGTGAAGAGTTGTATAAGAGTTTTCACAATACTGAGTGACTGAGTGATAAATATATGTGGATGGAAATTCAATATAAAGCAAGTTAATACATACTGAGAACTAAAACACATTAAAATAGGAGAAGATCTTAACTTTGAAAATGGAAGAGTTGGCTCTGAATCAGCAGCTACCTCTCAGGAAAGGTTTGGGAACTTTATAGATTCTAATATTCTCTGAAACACTTTCTGAATAATCTATGAAATACACCCGCTCTGTGTTCAGTAGCAATTAAGAAAGCAAGAGTAAATCCTTAGAAGGGGAGGAAAGGAAAAAAAAGGCAAGAAGCATGATCAAAGAAATGGAATGTCTTTATTCAACAGATTAGCTTGAGATTTTCTAGTGTGGAAAAAAGATGTTCGAAGAGTGTTACAAAAAGTTGTCTACAACAACAGGAGAGAAAAGCAAATAGACAGTAGTTGTTCATCTTCTAATACAAGAACTTCTATACACCACATGAAAAGAAGGAGACAGAAATTCAAACAGAGCAGAGGTAGACACTTAGGTAATATTTCATATGTAAGCAGTGGAAAAGTGCCACAATGTAGATGTTCAAAGCTGACATGGGTTTAGAAAAGCATCAGACAGGTTCACGGAGAAAAAATGTATATTAAGGACTATGAAACACATCTGAATCAAGATGTCCTTTGCTGCAGGTCACAAGAAGATGAGTGTCACTTAGTGTGCATTATAACTATCCTCTTTTGTGACATGACATTTTTGTCCATTGTCAGCAACAGGATAATTGTACACAGGCACATTGATCTGACGTAGTGCAACTGTTCATACATTCCTATCTTCTTACATAATTGCACCAGGTATAACATATCTGTATGATTCTCCCTGCAAGTCACTGTAATTTGCTAGTTGGTGTGCTTGAAAATCTTGAGACAATACTGAATTGCTTTCGGATGCTGTTTGTCCTAGACAACAGCACACCTAGCATCCAGTGTAGATCAACAATTCCAGAACTCTGCTTGACCATCTATTGCTGATAGCGGAAGAAATTTTCTAATTCTGAATGCTCTGAAATACTCTTAAAAGTAATATGTAAAGCAACATTGTCTCCTTCTCAAAGCTTGTATATATGAGTATCACAAAATGCCCCACAGAATCAAGTCCCTAGTGTGCTTTGGTCCATCGTCTTGGGTCTCACCCTCTAGCATTTCTTTGTACAAGAACAGTTAGCAATTATTCTGAGATCACCAACATTAAGCAAAGGCAAGTTACTGAACAGTTTGATTATACATGTTCCTTGTTTTAGATTATTCCCTTGGCAGTCTGCAGCCCACCTCCCCTGCAGTCCTTTTGGTTCCTGTATTTCAAGGACTGCACTAGACCAGACCAAAAAGTCTCTGCATATTTCAGTGCGCTGCTCAGTCCCCCTTAGTGTCAACTCCAAGGACATATTCATAGCTCTGTGGGCATGGATTTGTACTGTTGCCGGGGGAGTGGGATTTCTCTATTTGCCATCACAGAACCCATGCAAGGAGCCTGCTGTGGTCTGTGGGCCAGCAGGAAAAGAGTAAAAAATTACATATGAAAGCCTTTAAGGTATGTAGGATTTCTGCTGCCCATTTCTTGATCAAATGTGTTGCACATATCTTGTCACACATATCTTGACCTGCTGGTGAACCCCCTCTGAGAAATGTTTGTTGCTATCAAAATGCAGAAGAATTGCGGGAAGTTAATGTCCCTTGCAAAGTTCAGATTTTCCAGTCTTTGGGCCACATGATTCGTCCTTGAATAGCATGCCAAAGGCAAGCTCCTCCAGACTGACTGTAACAGTTCCTGCTACAGTAGCTCCCAGGCCATTTTGGAATTTGTTAGTTACTCAGTGGTGTGGGTTGACCCTGGCTAGTGAGTAAGCCCCACCTCCCTCCCTCC
>VZZY01019804.1:30381-85116 GCA_013400335.1 Eurystomus gularis | reverse complement strand
CTCCCTCCCTCCCTCACCTCCAGCAGGATGGGGGGCAATTGGAAGGGAAAAGGCAAGAAAACTGGTGAGTTGAGGTAAAGACAGTTTAGTAAGTGAAGGAAAACAATGATGCAAAAGCAATCATTTACCCTCAGCAGTCCAAGGCCCAGCCGTCTCCAAGCAACAGCTGCTTTGGAAAGAGGACATCCCAGTTTTTATTGCCAAGCACAATTTCATATGGTATAGGATGTTTTTGGCCGATTGAGGTCAGTTGTCCGGATTGTGTCCCCTCCTAACTTCCTGCCCACTCCCAGCCTACTCAGAGGGAGAAACAGAGGAAACCTTGATGCTGGGCAAACGCTGTTCAGCAATAGCTAAAATGTTCATGTGTTAACACTGCTTTGGTCACAAATCCAAAATACAGCACCATACAGGCTGCTATAAAGAAAATTAGCACTTTCCCAGCCAGACCCAGTATAGCTAGCTGAAATAAATGTTTAGAGCTTGATTCTCTGATCTACTGCAACAATAGTGAACTATGAAATATCCAATAGACTACCTTTCAGTAACAGGTCAATGTATAAAAGCATAAATAATGTCCACATCCACCTGCCTTGAGTCTTGTCTAGATTTTAGAGGGCAAATGTCCTCACTGTTTGTCCCATCAGCGGCAACTGGTTTCTTTGGTTGGAGTGAGAGACTATGAATAAATTAAGTACAAACTTTGACCTAATTCTAATGCATGAGGGACCTAAGTAGTCTCTAGCAAATGCTCGTTTCCAGAAAAAACCTCATGCATTTCAAATCCTGCATAAAATCAAACTCTGAAGAAATTAAACTAATGTTATTTCTAATACCCTTCACAAGATATCTTGTCAGTGTGAAATGTTTGCAGAATTAGCAGGGTCATTGTGATAGTAATAGTATAATAATAGTAAAAGTCAGCTTAGAAAACAGAGAATCCTAGATTGTATCAATCTATGGTTTGAGTTAGAAGGGACCTTAAAGGTCATCTAGTTCCAACACCCCTGCCATGGCCAGGAACACCTCCCATTAGACCAGGTTGCACAAAGCCCCATCTAACCTTGTGTTGGACATGTGCAGTGATGAAGCTTCCATGGGCAACATGTTCCAGTATCTCACCACCCTTATAATAAAGAACTTCTTCTTTACATCTAATCTAAATCTACCTTCTTCCAGTTTGGACCCATTGCCCCTTGTCCTATCACTGCAAGCCCTTGTAAAAAGTCCCTCCCCAGCTTTCCTGTAGGCTCCCTTCAGATTCTGGAAGGCCACAATACTGTCTCCCTGGAGTCTTCTCTTCTCCGGACTGAATAATCCCCACTCTTTTAGCCTCTCTGCATAAGACAGGTGTTCCAGCCCTCTGATCATTCTTGTGTACCTCCTCTGGACCTGCTCCAACAGGTCCATGTCCTTCCTGTGTTGGGAGCTTCAGAACTGGACACAGTACTCCAGGTGGGGTCTCATGAGAGTAGAGGGGGAGAATCACCTCCTTCGACCTGCTGGCCTCACTTCTTTTGCTGCAGCCCCAGATAGAGCTGGCTTTCTGGGCTACACTCAAGCATTGTTGGCTCTTGTTGAGCTTTTCGTCCACCAGCACCCCCAAGTCTTTCTCCTGAGGACTGGAGTACTCAATCCGTACTCCACCCAGCCTGTATTTGTGCTTGAATACAGGCTGGGCAGAGTAAGGTGGAGGAGGTGATATCAGTATTTTTAATTGAAAATATTTTCTGGGGAAAAAAGTCCTTTCATTTTGCTGCTGAATGTGATGGAATGTAATAACTAAGCTGTTCATCTGTTTTATCTTTGCCACTCATAATATTTCAAAATTCTTAATTTTGGAAACATCAGAGTAGTAAAAAAAAGGATGGCATATATCTTTGCTACTCTGTGCGATTTCAGGTGAGGAGACATAGCATGGCATCAGTGCATCTTGGCTACAGGACAGGTCTTAAAAGCAAAAGGTTTCCATTTCAAGAATGTATATCACATAAGCTAAAAGAGAGTATGGCTTTGTCTACCTGGAGGAAGAAAGAGTTCTGAGTTTCTCCCATGAGTTAATAAGACATGTCAAAATTGAGTAAGCTAGATCACTAGTTCTTTTTCATATCTCAGAAAAGAAAGAGTGTATGATATTGTCTCATCAGCCACAACTCTTTTGCTGGGAGATCACTAGTTTTCATTCATAGGTCAGGGCACAGCTGTGAACCCTGCAAGCCACTGTGAACATTGAGTTAATTTCTTCTGGGACAGTGGGAAGGATTTTTTTTTTTCTTTTCATCAGATTGGCTGCAATAAAATGTGTTTTGGGGCTTTCTCACAGGGTCTCTGGTGTGCGTTTGGAAAAAACTCTGCTATTGCAATATGACAGGTGGTAGGAACGTGCTGCAGGTTGTGCTTTTCAGAGGGCTGCATTCCCTGGCAGCAGGCAGGGCTGCTCAGTGACTCCAGACCAATGTATTCATTGAAATGATGATGAATGGGGGTGAGGCTTTTTAATAGCTTGGGTAGTAAGAGGACGAGATCTTTTCTCCAGGATACTTAACCTTCATGAAATAGGACATAATACTATTTCAGGCACTGCCTGCAACTGTTTAAGAATGAGAGAGGGCAAATTACCAGACGTCCCTTGGCAGGTGATGACGTATGAGGAAGGAGTGATTAATATATGGTTTGTGATCCTCTATGATTTATGTTTGTGATTCTCAGATGAATTCATAGTTCCAGTGCTCCTTGTATCTTATTGTTTCACATCAGCAGCACAGCTTAGCCATGTATACAAAAAATATTTCATAAATAACAGAGTGCTAAAGGGGCTCTGCAAAAATTGTGTTTTTCTTGTCTGCCCTAAAATTTGAGATTTATGGAGTCCTGTGTAAAGCAGATCAGCTTGCATGTTTCGGGCATAACTGCATCAATTTGAAGATAAAGGTGACCCTTAGATAAAACGGACAAATATAACAAAATCTAAGTTAGAGCTGCATATATTACAGACTTTTTAAAAGCCATGTCAAACACTTTTTATGTCTTTTACTTACAACTTTTAGTTGAACAGCTTCAAATATTCATTGTTTACTAAATCATTCCATAATACCTATTTTTTTTCTATTTTTGGCATTTATTACATATACTCTCATGGTGCCTGAAATAGTTTTTAATCATAACAGTGTAATTAATGCCATATATAAGTATTGTGATGTACAGGACTACTTTTAGCAATCAAAAAATTAACCTTCCTTAAAACATCAGAAGCTGCATGGTATTGTCTCTGCATGAGTGATGCTGCCATAGCTACCACCTGTGGAGCTGAACAATTACAGCAGTGGAAAAGCTTACCACAGAAACCTCCTAGCTTCCTCCATTCTTCCAGTACTGCGATTTCCAGTCTAGCATAAATCCAATTGCTGGAAACCTTGGCATAAACACTGTTTTAGACTACACTAGAAGACATATTACACACAGAAAATACATTTATGTGTAGCCATCCAAGTTACAGAAATTTCTGCCAAACAAGATTTTGTGCACTGCAAAGTCTTGGAGGACTCGAGCCAGCTTCTTATGACTGCAACACAAACTGGTCTTACTCTGCTTTCTTTAAAGTTACAATGCAAATTCAAGCCCAGTGAAGAAATTAATGTTCAATTGCATTAGCAGACACCTCTGCCAGAGGTCCCCTTCCCACAAATATGACTGTGACAAGAATTTTATTGCTATTTGACAAATTAAGATTATTAATATTAACATATTTTCAAACAGTTCAGTTACTTTGACACCTTTCAAATGAAATGACAGTGTAGGTAGAAAAAGAAAGTGATATTTTAAAAGAATTTGCTCATAATATAATAGAAGATACTAATTAACTCTAATTTTTTATTTTACATTTTAAATAGTCCAGTAGAAAAATGATTGATAAATGTTTATAAACAATAATGTTTTATATTAGTTGCAGTTAAAGGGCTGTTGAAGCACTTATCTCACAGATTATACAATGTCAAACTGACCTAAAAATTTAAGTCATTAATTATGATATTCCATGTTTACGTAGATTACATCTAAAATGTTGTAAGTGAATGTTAACATAGTCAGGATTTCACAGATCAAATTTAAAAAAAATTAAAGTGAAAGTAAATGGAAAACTATACCTGGTTTTGACGACAATATATTTTTTACTACTTTTCTACCCCTGAATGAACGTCAGCTTAGTACAGAGGTTATATACTGCAGAGATTACAACTCAATCATAGCTGTGTGTCAGTAGGACTTCCCATTTCTTGCACCCTTTTCTTCAATATCCGGTGCACACAAAAAAAAACCTATTACCTGCTGTGCCTACAAATCTCATATTTTTAGTTTTGATTTTGGAGGCATTGGATTTGTATCACATCCTGTTTTTTCCCACAACAGCATATTTTTGAGCATTCTTTTCAGGATTACATTACCTTCAGTAAAGCAAGAACTCTTATTTACTTTCTCTTTATTTTCTTTTCTGCAATGAGGAGAAGCACGTGCATCAAAAAATTTAGCTCTTTTACCAGCTCTGTAGTTGCTAAGTGGTTTCATAGAGTTTTTTGTCTGCATTAAAGTATCTGCCACTGTGCTGAAGATTATGAGTCTCATGAAACCAGTCATCTGACTCAGACACAAGCTGAACATTCACACTGTGGTCTGATTCTTCAACACATTAAGAGCTATTGTGTTGGAAATTCAGTCACACATAGGAGTTTCAAGAGAAACATATTCTTTGATGTGAAAGCTATTTCGTTGGGGGTGGGGACCTCAGCTCCAGGGAACTGCCTTCCAGTCCTGAATCTCTTAAAAAGGCTTTACAAAGCACATCAGGAAATGGAATCAGTTAACAAAGAAATTGTTCTCCTTTGACTAATAAATGTATAATTCATTTAGCTAGCACAGATGACATTTGTCTTTTCAATTTTTTGACCTGTAAAATAAAATTGCTGCATAACCTCAGATTCTGTTAAGTTCTCATGATTCCAAGGTAATTTGAGGTACAGGTCTCAAATAACTTTTGGACTCCAAGTCCTGTTCTAGGTTAGTCTTTAAGTACCCAAGTCTCCAGGAGGCTTTCTGGGAGAATTTTTCACCTCCTCTTCAGAAGTGAAGAACTTTGCAGCCAGCAATGCAAGAGGGAAAGAGCCTATTGCTCTGAACCAGGAATAATCATTAAGGGACCTGCCCGTACCTTTGATCAGGTATATAACAGAAATTGAGTGAACAGGGGTTCTAGTTGGGACTTAGAGTTTACTTTATTTTTGTCAATAAATTTATAATATTAAAGCATAAGCAGTCCAGAAATAGAATGGGATTCCAGCTTGCCTTCTTCCATCTGAGAATCTCAAAATTAAATTTCTGTTTCTAATCATAGAATCAGAGAATGGTTTGGGTTGGAAGCGACCTTAAAGATCATCTAGTTCCAACCCTGCTGCCATTGGCAAGGACACCTTCCACTAGACCAGGTTGCACAAGGCCCCATCCAACCTGGATGCCTATTTATGATACAGTGTGTGAAAAGTTGTGACTTTTCAAGAGCACCACAGATTTCAGTAGGGCTGTCCCAATCTTTCCAACTGAACTTAGAAGCCTGGGAAAATTACAAACAACTACTGTCATTACTAAATCACTGTGTACCCACAAGCAGAGTGTTTAACTTTCTTCCCCAGCCTATTGACTGAGCTATTGGACTAGTCAATTGTGCTTACTCGCTCTAAAATGCATTTCACTTATAGGAGTATTGATCTCAAAGGAAGTAATTTCTGCATTAATGTTGTTGCTGATATGGATTTGGTAATTATGTTTGTTATAAATTGACTGAAGGAAGTAAACAGGAAGGGTTAAAGCATATTCTTTCCTCTGGCTACATTAGCCTTTTTTTCTATGCCTTTTTTTTTTTTTTTTTTTTGGGCACTCTCACTTCTATTATGTGGTAACTTCAAAACAAATGTGACCACTGTTCATTCTGTACTTGTTTCTATGGATACACAGAGAGCATGGCTATAAAGCAAAATAAAGAGATAATAGTGGTAGAAAAGGCACAACTAAGGTAGTTTTCATGAAGACAGAATGAGTAGCAATGTCAATACATGCTAGTAAACTGAATAAAATCCCTGCTTTCCTTGCAGGATTAGTCGTCAGGATGAAACATCTCACCATGTTTTCACGACAGGTGGTAACACTGCTAATTAGATTAAAGCAAACTTGAATATGGCTAATTCTGCTTCCGTGATCTCTTCATTCTGCTATGTAGATGTAGCCTCAAAAATTTATGGCAAAAATACAGATAGATCTTTCAAATCACCGTCCTTGCTGCTGAATCAGTGGGGTAGGAGTCTTTCTGTCAGAAGAGTACACCCTATGTCAGAGACTGAAACAGCACTCATTCCACCCAGCAGGGAACAGCCGCAACTGTAAAATATTCAGACGTTAGAATGAGACAGTGTAATAACTGATTATTATTAGCAATTGTTCTAGTACTTTTATTTTACATGGAAAAACATCATACTGATGCACATTGGAAATTAAAAAATGTTCAGAAGATGTGAAGAAGATCATTTACATTCAAAGATTAATAACGTCACAGGCACTGTCTTGCTAAACCCTAGTTATAGACACCCAATATCCATAAAACAATGTAAAACTTGTGTCTTGCTTTTTCCACAAAAGAACATCACTATGATTAAATGTACAGGATGACATATGTATTTCTAGTCTGAATTTGGGTTACTTTTGTCATTCATTTGTAAGTTCAAGCATCTTACTTAAAAGAACGGCTTATTTCCGTCCCCCTGAAGTTTGCCTGGAAAGCCAGCCAGCCAGAATAACTTCCTGTGAAAAAACTTCTGAAAAATCTAAATAAATGGATCGGCATCATCATATCAAAGAAGAGTAATTGACTCATTTCTCTGAAGGAAGTCTGGAAGCAAATAACAGTACTGCTAATGATGCTGTGATGTAATGGTCTTCTTCTAACATAAATGCTCCTGTAATTTACTTTGTCAAGACAGTCATTTGCCTTTTGCTACAAGAAAGTCAGACTACCTGGCTTATCTGACCTCTCGAGTGCAAGCTAGAGAGACCAATCTCTGCAACTTAATTTGGTTCTGTTTGAGAAAATAGTATACAAATAGCCTTTTGTACCAATTATAAAGGTCAGCTGTTAGTTTAGCCTGATGTATCACCCAACTATGGTAATTCTCCACAATGGAACAACTCTTGACAGTTCTTGCACATTTAAAAAATGCCAACACTCAGTTTTATAGCATTTGATTTCACAGTTTTTAGGGCACCTTATATCCTTCCTAAGTCATATCCATCATCCAGGAATGTGTGAAATTCAGAGCTGCGGCAGCAATCAAAGTAAAAGGTCAGCCTACAAGACAGAACAGCTCAAGCTATTGATAAAGATACATTGTAAAAAAGTTGAAAGCATACAGTGATTGCTGACTTTTGACTTCAGACACTGTTGTCAGTAGATCTAGTACTCAGCACTTGTCTTGCCCTTCTCCTGTTCAAATAGTTATGAAAGCTTAAGCAATTAGTCTTTGTAAAAGCTTTGTGCCATCTCCTATATATTATCCTCAATTTGTGGTAGGAGAAAACTGTGGTAGACAGGCTAAGATTTGGTCCTTCAAATGCTCTTATGGTCCTAACTGCTTTTTATTTTCAGGTTTTGTGACCTTCCTTTCTTGTCATGTAAAGAAATAGCTTACTCTGAATTAATTGTATTTGGATAGAGTCATGGGCAAAGGAAACCTATGAGGTTTTTGTTAACCTCCAACAGTTCAGTTAATGCATAAACCAGAAATCCTGTCCTGCAGGAATTTCTTACTCCTTCTGAGAGTTGGTGGCTGGCCTGGGTTTGGCAAGGATAGGGTTAATGCGTACAATCTCCTGTGAAAGGTTGCAGGTGGGAGAGGCCACAGCCAGGATAAACAACAGCTAATGGGATATTGCATTCCACAATGACCTCATGCCAGATATATAATGGGAGGGCCAACCAGGGGAAGTAGCCCCTGTTTTCCTTGTGTGGCCAGTGAAGGGACAGCACATCTCCAGTAGGGTGGAGCTCAGCTGTTTATATCGCTTGTTTTACGTATCATTTCATTGGTATTATCATTACTACTGTTGTTTCTTCTCTTTGAGTTGTTCTATTAAACTGTCCTTCCCTCAACTCACGGGGGTCTCACTTTTTTTGTTTTAGCTCCCAGTTCTCCTCCCACAATGCTGGGGAAGGAAGGGAGGAGGTGGGGAGAAGCAGTGGGCCAGCTGATGGTGATAACCCACCACAGTGGCACAGCAGAGAAAAGATGCACAAGAAGACAGTGCTGTGGCTTTCTTGTCCTCTCTTATTCCTGGCAGTAGAGGAAGACAGCTGGAGTACAATGGGGATGTGAATGAATCCCTAAAACATGGGAAGAAAAAGAGGATAGAGAGGAAGAAGATCATAAAGATGAGACATTTTGTTTGGGAAGTAAAAAACTTGTTGTTTTGGGAATTATTTATGCCACATTCAACATGAGAGTGCAATGTCTGATAGAGGCTGATTTTACTATTCTTGATCTAATAAGTACAAAGATCTAGAATGCTCAGATTTATTTTTTTTCTGGATTTCAGTACCACACATTCTGTGCTTAAAGTGTAATTAAGTATATCTCCAGTGATGAAACATCACTGTTCAGCTGCAGTAAGAATTAGCTCTAGACTTTAGTTCCCAGTATATTTGAGGTGATTTTTGAAAATCAGTGTATTTCAAAGATGACCTACCAATTCAGTTACATAGTGACTGATGCTGTACTAGTTTGAGTGCTGTACAAAGCTCTTTAGGAACTTTCCAGAGTCTTATTTCACTTCTCTAGGAGTTATATATATTAGAGTTAAAGCTCTTATCAGTCAAAGAAACCTCAGATTGAAAAGGCATGGAGGTGTGAATTACCTTCTGAGGCAGAGAAATTACCTTGGTCATTGGTAAGGAAACTTACATTGTCTGGTTTGTACCAACCAGAGAATTTCAGCTAATTTATCACCTTTCATAAGCACTAAATTTGTAGAAAATATGGTAAGTGCAATTGCTTGTGTCATTCATGTATCATCTCAAGCTTCATAATAGGTTTAGATACAGGTGTAAAATAACTCAGCTCACAACATTCCTAGGATTTCATGTTTGAGAGGCTACTATACTGTATATACAGTCATTAACTTTATTTGACCAAGAGCTTGAAAAAATATTTTCTATAGGCAAATGATTTTTAGTTTTATTTCAAGTTAGACTCTTTCAAAGAATGTGTAAAAGTCTGGGCAGTGTCCTGCACTGCCTTATTTACTGATTAGGTGAGTGGTGCATTTTTAATATATTGATTACACCATGATGTGGTATAGGAATAGTAAATTTTTAAAATATGTATTATTTTATGTTATTATTTAATTATATTGCTGTAATGCATAAGGAGAAGGAATAAGGGGCTATATTTCACTAGCCACTATGCAAAAACACAGAGAATATTGTCCACAAATGCTTACTGCTTGGAGGCATGATTTGTAGGAAGGAATATTTTCTCCTGTGCCCATTTAAAGAATCAGAAAAAAAAAAAAAAACAGCAAGGCCATAGATAGACAACAAATACAGTTTAAAAAATTAGAAACTACACACGAGCTTTGAATAGGCAAAGTGGAGACAGGTGACTTTCAAATTAATGTTGAAATACTGTTGTAAAAGTACGATTCACAGTCATCCCCTTCCATGGAAAAGCATTATCATAGTACCTGCTGTCTCCATGTTAAAACATCTTGTGGCTTTTCTAGCCATCACATGAAAAAGCAGAGTGCATGCCTGTGCACCTGGTTTTGTGTTTTCAGTAAATGAACAAGCAAGGTGCAAATTTTCTTTTGGCAATCACTGAGAGAAATAGGGTGCAGATATAAAGTGGAAAGATGGACCCTCTAAGAAATGTTCCGTTCAGATTCTCCTTCATTAAGTTAATTCATTCAAAATTTATCTCTTGTGGTGTTTACAGGATTGTTAGAAAAAGGAGCATCCCAAGTGAATGGTAAAGATGTTATCAATCCAAAGCAGCTATAGTTTACTTTGTCTTATTATGATGTTGTCAGGTTTTCATAGAGCATTTTGTGATTGCTGTTTTTATTCGTAGCTTAGAGTGCATTTCATTTTACATGCTTTATAAACATTAATGCTTATATGTAAATATTACACTGTTACGTGCATATGGTAAAGTGACCTTCATTTGTTGAGTTAGAAACAGAAAGTTCAGAGTTGAAACTAGAATGGCCTGAGAAGCTACCTAGGATTGAAAAGAAGACTGTGCATTTGAATTAACAGGAGGTATTGGCAAGTAAATGTGTAAACAGGACAAATCACTGTGAGAAGGTGATGATGCCCTGCAAATTCAAAGCCTAACTTACTCTTTTATTTGAGTTCTTAAGAGATTCCTGCCTTCTAGCCTTGTACATAGACTAGGCTTATGAGAAAGTACCTTATGATTAAGAATGTTTTTAAAATGGAATGAGTAATGCGTGCTAAATAGATACGTACAAAATGCTGAGCCACTGGTTCTTAGAGTTGCAAATTGGTAGACCTAGTGACAATGCAATGAAGAAGTGGTTATGAAGACTCCTTTCTCTAAGCTGAATTCAGAATGGAATAGGAAGAGTTTGCATCCATGAAAGGTTAAAATAATAAATATATAAATTCTAAAAATCTGATTTAGAAACAGAAAAAAATATTTGGAAGAAACTGAGGAAGAGGAAAGTATAATGAACACCTAAATTTACACTAATTTTGTTTCTCTTTCCACAGTAGACAGTTCTGGGTTTGGATTACAGTTATTAGAGTTCAAAATTATTATCTTGTGAATTTAAAGTAAATGCTGTTATTTTACAAACTATGCAAGGTTTTGTTCTTCAATTTTGTTATCCATCTTCTTGTGATTAGTGTAGCAAACTACACTAATTCCTCTGTGAGCAGACTTTGAAATCCTGGAAATGACAAAGTTATGTAGCTCTGCAACCTATAAATTCATCTAACATTGAAGTAATGAAAGTTTTGGTACTAAACAATTGTTTTAAAACAGTTTTAGAGTTGTTTTTTTTAAAACATTAAACAATGCGTGTTTAATGAAAACAGTGCAACAAGCAATATGATGATCAATGTTCAGTGCTGCTGCTTTGGATACGGTGCTCACAAGCCCTGCTGCAAATAGATATATTGAAGCAAAGGCTGGTTGGGGCTCTAGGGGCTGCTGGGAGCAATTGGAAACTTTCTGTCCTAAGGAATTATGAGGGATTTTCAAAGGTCAAACAGAAGTTAGACAGCATGTGATTTCAGTGAGAGGTGAAAATAATGACATCTTTGAAGGTCTGAAATGGATATTCTGTCAATATACATGTTCTTTCTTTATCTTATACTGCTGAAAATGTTTGTGTGCTTCCATAGTCATGTTTCAAATAGAGTTACATTTTTTTTACCATCAAAATCACAACCTTTCAAAATTTTTTAAAAATTCATTTCATTTTTAGAAATACATTTTAGCAGATGATAACATCTAGTTACTACTTCTCGCATACAACACAAGGAAAGAGAAAATGTAGATTTAACTGAAAAGACTGAGGAGACTGGAGAAGGGAGTAGTGTCAGAGGTAAATACAGCCATTGTGATGGGCCCAGCCTGATAGACCATTATTTCTCTTCCTAGATGTGGCCAGGGAATGAATTGCTGCCCACAGAAATTGTTCTCACCAACCATTGTTTGCTGTACTTTTTCCTGAGGAATCCTTAACCATCTACCATTAAGTGTTATGTTTCCAGAAGTGCTCAGTACAATTGTGTATCCTCTTGTGTGACAGGAATGATCATAGTTCTCATATTACAGGATCAGACTTTTTATGCATAAAACTTTTTAATAGATATGTATCTTTCATGTAATGAGGAATCACCTGTATATTCACCATCTGAGTGGAAAATTGAGGTTAAAGAGATTTATAAAAGACTCCCAAAGATGGCTCAGGATCTTGAAAAATTAGATAGTACTGCGTTAGTAGTTTTTAAAAAATGTTAACAATCATAATTTCTTGAAAATAATGACATCTTTGAAGGTCTGAAATGGATATTCTGCCAATATGCATGTTCTTTCTCCTTTGTTTCCATAAACCAAATTCTGTACTTCCTAAGTTATAGCTAACTCAAACACAACTGCAGTAAACTCTTGAGGGTTTAGCTGTTTTTTCAGGAGTGAATTCTTGTTCAAGGAACTCATATCATTAAGCCAATGTATAAGACTGAGCAGATGCTCTTTATTGTCTAACCAGGATGGATTAAGCATCTATTTAATTAAATTTCTTAGTTGGGTCCTATAAATAAATTTTATGTCTAAACTGAACAGTTTTGTATGCAGTAATCTCCTTCCTGTATGTGGGCAGCAGGAAAGCAAGGTGTTTGAACATTTTTGTCACTCCTGTTCTTTTTGAAGTGGAGTTGGAACACTCCAATACCTTTAACTGGGATCAAAGAATTTGGAAGTATCTTTTAAATGCAAGGTCCTATTTAGTCCATACTAGAACCAGTATAACAGTATAAGCCTTCCTCAAAAAATTTAAAGCAAAAGCATTTTTCCATGAGTGCACTTAACCAATATGGAAATAGTTTCCTTAGAAGTTCACGATTTAGCTCGCAAGTGATTTGGACTTCATTTAAAGAGAGCCTGTCAGTGGTCATATATATAAAGAGAAGCAGTTTAGAAAATTGTGGTGGGTTGACCCTGGCTGGATGCCAGATGCCCACCAAAGCCACTCAATCACTCCACTTCATCAGCTGAACAGGAGAGAGAAAATATAATGAAAGACTTGTGGATCAAGATAAGGGCAGGGAGAGATGACTCAGCAATTACTGTACTCCTCCCCCTGAGGAGGACTCCTCACACTCTTCCCCTGCTCCCACAGAGTGCAGTCCTTCAAGAACAGGCTGCTCCAGCATGGGCCCCCCACAGGATCACAAGTCCTACCAGATAACCTGCTCCCAGCAAACCTGCTCCAGTGTGGGCTCCTCTCTCTCCATAGGCCCACAGGTCCTGCCAGGAGTATGCTCCAGTGTGGGCTTCCCACAGGGTTACAGCCTCCTTGAAGCACCCACCTGCTCCAGCATGAGGTCATCCATAGGCTTCAGGTGGATCTGCTCCACTATTAATATCCATAAGCCTGCCTCACCGTGGTGTTTGCTAGGGGCTGAAGGGAAATCTCTGCTCTAATTTCTGGGGCACCTCCTCACTCTCCTTCACTAACCTTTATGTCTGCACAGTTGTTTCTCTTACATACTCACTCCTTTTACTGGCTATAATTGCTGTTGTGAAGCAACTTTCTCCCCTTCTTAAATATGTTATCACAGAGGCACTACCACCATCACTGATGAGCTTGGCTTTGGCCAGCAGCACGTCCATATTGCAGCCAATTGGCATTGGCTCTATCAGACATGGGAGAAGCTTCTAGCAGCTTCTCACAGAAGCCACCGCTGTACCCCCCCCTGCTGTCTAAACTTGGCCATGCAAACCCAATACAAAAATGCTTTCAGTGAAAGGAAAGGAAATTTAAAGTGAACCACCAGAGCTTGCAGAATAGTAGTTCCTAATATGGAAAAAAAGGATTCAAAACAGTAAAGCTAACAAAAGCACTCAGATCTAGAGAAGATACCATAATTGAGGAGACCTCGGTGAAAGTACTAAAGCAGCAGGAAAGCTGAATTGATTTTTGGGAGCAGTATAATAAAAGGAAAGATTGGCAGATACGTTATATACTAGAAAAATGCCTGCTGCGCACAAGGAAGAAATGCTTCCTTTATATTTCGTCCTTTGATATTTTTAAGATTATTGATGAGATATGGTTATCCTTCTGGCTGCAATGAGTTTCTGTGGATTTGGCTGTTATACAAAGCTTTCAAAGGAAGATCCTAATCATCATTATATTATCCTGGTATTTTCTAGAAAGAGATTTAATGAATCTTCACATGAAGTGTAATTCAACTTAAAGTTTAAACTTTAAAGTATGATGCTCCTTTCAGTTTCCAGTAATTTAAAACAAAATGGTACTAGGAATAATCACTGGATGACATCAACTATTCATTAACTGAAGAAGCTTCGAAAGCTGTTCCCTTCAGCTTCCGTAGCTTTATCCCAGATAATACAGTGAAAGCACTAGAAGAACTTGTGTCATTAAATATTGAACCCACTGCGACACATAGTTTTGACATTCTCAGCTTAGCACTGTCATGACTAAAAGGTGTTGAGTGTTCTTTCTTTAAAAGCAGCTCTTTCACATATGACTACACAAATGGCATGTACAGTGCTTTCAGTCAGAATCACAGAGCATAGTGCTTCCACTTTAGAGAAGCCATATAGAAAATTATACTCAAAAAAATATGTCTATGACACATTGTACAGATGGATTATAATATTTTCTTTTGAAAACAGAATTAGTTTAATAGTCAAAAACTGTGGTTAAATGCAACTATGACTGTATTATTAAAGTGCTACTATCCAGCCTCCTCTGCTTTGTACAATATTTAAATTAAGTAAGTTATCAAAACCTGTGTTGGCATCCCAGAGGCGTCAATCTTATACAAAACTTTGATTTCATTAAATCAAGTCATTTATGTAGTACTGATTGAAGAAGAATTTGCATTATTGAATTAGTAATATCATGTCATACCATGCAAATGCTTCATGATTTTCTTTTCAATCTAATGTCTAGATCAAAGATCAAAAGAACATTTTAACATGGGAAATAGTAATGAAATGTGTGTCCTTTACCATTTCAGAGGAGGATTATAAAAATGTCAGAGAACAGTTAATCTTCCCTATACTTTTTACTTCGTATACCATAAGGCTGGTGACCTGAGGTGATGATGCTCTAGGAGTATTGTTCATGTGTCTTCCACTCCTTTTCTACAGTTTCTGTGTCTTCTCCCATGTTCTCTCACTGTTTGTGATATTCTTCCTTTATATGTTTCTGTGTGGCTAGGCTTTTTTCTCTCCCTACTTCTGGAGTTCATCAGTACTCCAGTTTAAAATCTGGAGCCTTTTTTGATATATAGTATACAACATGGCTCCTGACTTTCTTTTGATGGTTTATAAGTCTGCATCCATGTTAGCAGATTATGTAGTTCAGTAGGAGTAGATGTACTGGACAAATTGATTAGTGCTGAGGACCCAACATCCCCCATTAGTCATGTTTCAGGGAGCTTTAACTCAGACTAGACCTGGTCTGTCCCCATGGGCTGAATGCCTATTAGCAGCTGGAGTACCTGGGGTTTGAGATTCATCCGGAAGAAATTGAGTTCATGTACTCTTGAGATAACTCCACAGTGTGAACCAAGATATTTCAACTGCGGACAACAAGGAGGTTTGCTTCAAAACCATGCCCTGGATCTGAACTCCTACACTAATATAGACACATACTACATTTCAGCAAAACACTTCAGATTTCTTTCTAATTTTTCAGCCTCAAAAATCAGATGTTTCTCTTGTTTTCTGTCACATATTATTCACTTTCTTCAGCTCATGTGTGTAATTATCCAATTGCTTTTTCTTGGAGCCATTCACAGATATACAGTGTGGGCAAAAGATATTACTGTTCTGATTTGCGATCCCCTTTCCTTTGCTTCTTGCTTATATAAAAGATAACAGAATGTCATGAAATTGTGAAATCAGCTTGGGATGGGAGAAGTCCCTGGCCATTCAAACATTTACGTGTTTCTTGCACTTGAGAGTAATTCAACAGAATAAGGGAGATTTTATTCTGTTCTTAACCAAGAACAGTGACAGATTCTTTTGAGAGAGAATAAGTCATTTGGGACTTCTTATGTCAATATACTAATACTTGTGAGCTGGCTGTGATATTTTTTCTGTGCACTTAGCTGTTATATTTTTAAGCTTTGTTTTATTTTGTAGAAGTCTTTTAAAATTGTTTTCTTTACCTCATTGGGAATCACTTTTCTTTGTTATTAGGATACTATGGCATCAATAGTGAAATGCTAGAACATAGCCCATTTTGATAAAAATAAAATCCTCACAATTAGTTATGAGACGTTTTATTTTTTGTCTTGTTCACACTAGCAACAGTAAGACTATAGAAAGAAATGGCCAGTGTTGACATACAGCCGAATAGAAGAACGTATGAAAATTTTGTATTTTGGCAGTCAGCGGCGATAATCTGTTCATCTTCCAGAAACAGACAGAAACACATTTCGTAAGTAGTTTTAGACATCATTACCATCAGTTGTAGATCTCCAGGAAGAATTCAGTTTATGGTTGCTTTTTTAATTAGCTGAACTGTGTAATGCTGATACTAAAACCATTGAAAGCAGGCTTCTCAATGCTGCACAAATGAAAGCAGTACAGCATCTCATTTACATTCCTCTCCTGGTGTGTGCAGCAGATCTATAAATAGAATAGGCTACACAGAGAAATTTATTATTGCAGCTGATAGCAATTTTCTTTTGCTAAGGTGTCTGGAGGCATTATTCATGAGATTCATTCTGCTAGACTGAGACTCTTGCACCCCAGAACTGCGGGTGGTCAGTTTAGAAACACACAATCAACTGCTATGCACAAAGACTGTCACAAGCCTTACTTATTTCCGTCTCTTAGAAAATACAAGAGTTGTCTCAGCTCCAGATTATTTTCTCTAACCTGATTGCATGGATATTATAAGCAGCGAACAGATTTTTAGAAATCACGTGTATTTGACATTTTATCACTGAACATCCTAGAGATTATGCTATTATCTAGAAAAACATGACTGTGGTTTGATACAGATCACATTACGTCTTCTGCGTTCATACCCATGGGCACACATGACCTTATCGAATAGAAGACAAACATGTTTCTGTTCAATACTGAGGATGTGTAGTAAGTACATGAACTGACCTATCTAGCTGTCACCTGATTTCGGTCATAAAAACTTTTTTTGAAATTGCATTTGTAATAAGTGATAGATGGGAATGTCTTACACTCCTGGTTTTCCTATCTGATTTTGGTTTTCCTACCGTATCTGCCATTGTGCTGTCTTTGTATACTAAAAAAAAATATAATTAATACAAACAGAATATACATATTTCTAAACGTTTGTTTTTATCACACCTCAAGACTGACTATGACTTTTTCCCTTGGCTATTCTAATATTCTTTCTATGACTGATAACAGGAGATATATGAAAGCATAGACATTACATGTTTATTCTGGTTCAATTTTAATATAATCACTACTGTAAGTAATCATATTTCAGTTTTCTTTACATCCTACTGTGTTGTCACAAGCTATATGTAGTACCTGAATATGCAAGTGATGTTTCCATTTGCAAAGTGAACCACTAAGTTTACACTTTCACTTTCTTTCCCTTTTTTCAGACCTAATAAAAAAGCTGTTTTTCTGTAGCAGTTATTTCAACTATGTTATGAAAGCAGCAGTAAAAACAACTAGTGAGACATTAGACAAGTCACATATCTTACCATGAAATGAAAGATAGATTAAAATACAAAATTAAACCCCAAAGAACCTGTCAACTCAAGTCACCCATAAAGCATTCTGGCATCTGTAACGACAGGTTTGCAAGATAAAAAGAACAGTTAAGAGAGTAAGAACAAAGAAATATATTGCAATCATAAGTCAAATGTCACTTGTTTTCTCTAAGTGTAAAACTCATCCTGTTTTTTTAAGTGCATTTTGGTACTTACACATATTTTTTTGTTTTTAATTTAAATTTTTCAGTGATGCAGAAAATTGGTTTTGTGAATGCCCTAAACTCTACTCTGGAAAACTCTGCCAGTTCGCAACTTGTGATGAAAATCCATGTGGAAATGGTGCTACGTGTTTTCCAAAGTCCAGGCGAGATGCTGTTTGCCTTTGTCCGTACGGAAGATCTGGCATCCTCTGCAGTGATGGTAAGGGCCATATTCTTCATGCATTGCTCATAGTTTCTATCATTCATACAAGCTGTGGTAAGAAACAAGTCAAATGCTTTGAAGGCAAAACTCTGAAAGTTGCCACCTCCCAAAATACAAAACCAGCCCAAAATCCAGTCACAAGTGAAGAATGTCTGAGCTGAGCACCCTCCCCATGTGCTGTTTCGTAAAAGTGTCAGCCAAAGACAGGGAGACAGACAGATCAAAGAAGCTGAGACTAGACAAGCTAAGAATTATCAGGTGGTGTCTGATGTTTTAGTAATTTTCCTGGAGAAAATCTGAGAGAGATTCAGCTGAGTGCTCCTTTGGAGAAATTAAGTTTCTCCTGTAGTTTGATTTTTCCTCTACTTAAGGAAGCATTACTTTGTACATATTGTAAATAAAAGCAGTGTATAAGTAGCACTTTCTGGATTGTAAAAATACCACCAGGTGCTAAAATTGTATTAATTTCTCAGGTTAAAAAGAGGAAGAAATTAAATGAAACAGGAGACACAATGAAAGGAAATTAATAAAGCTAAGTAAATAGGTCATTTTGACTAATATTATCAAATGAAGGGCTTTTATTCCTTGAACATTGATTATAATAATTGTTCTAGGTCAAATATTCCTGTGTGAACATCCAAGGTATTCATTTCCCCTAACAGTAATGATTGAAAAATCTGTGTACATAAAATAATCACTGGTTCTGCACTGATTCAGCAGTGCATATGAAGTGCCTTTTAAAATAATTATTAAGCAACGTTCAGGTCAGATCAAAGCCTACATTGTCTTTTTGTTTCATATCACACATATCTTTACCTCTTATGTAAAATTTTAAGTTCCAAAATTTTCAGTAGGTGAATGTTTATGTTTTATCCATGTTTTCATCTAACCCTGATACTCGATAGCTAATAGCAAATATATTTATTTATGATACTTCTTTGGTAATCTTTCTTAACTTACAGTAGCACAAGACATTGGGACTTCATGTGCTGGGTTTGATATCTGAGTTAGTCTTTGACAGATTTCTTTTCTTCCATGCAATTCTCTAATTGGTTCTTGATATACAACATCCTGTGGCAAGGAGCTCCAAAGCTTAAGTATATAGCTTGCACAGAAGTACTTCCATTTGTTTGCTTAACTGCACCAATTGCTAATGACATTAATGCCTCAAGCTTCTGTGTTAGATGTTTTAGAATTGTTCCCTGTTTTATGAATGTTTCCCTGTTCACCTTCTCCATGCCTCCTTATTATAACCCTCTCAAACTTATTTCTGAATAGTCCAAGTTGTTTCATTCATTTTAAGACACCAGCCATGCTGTATCTTTAGTCATCCAGGCTGCCTTTCTTTGTTCCTTCTCAGTTCCACTTCATCCTCTTTAAAATGAGGGCCCAGAGCTGCCCATGATATTCGAGGTGTGATAATACCACTGCTTTATATAGTGGTGTTTGACATTTTTCTGTTTTACTCTCTGTCCTTTTCTTAACCATTTCTTCTGTTCTGTTTCATTTTATGAGTACACTGACATTTTCATGAAACTGCTTATTAAAACTAACACCTCTTTCTTTGAACGCTGATGGCAAGTTCAGAGCCCATCATTCTGTATCTAAGGCTAGGACTGTTTTTGTAATCTAGCTCAATTTACATCTATTAACACTGAGTATCATCTAACACTTTTTTCCCTGTAGCAATCCAGTGAGCCTCTTCTGCAACTTTCTGGTTAGTTGTCTCTAAATCCAGAGTCTGAGTAAAAATTGAGAGAGCCTAAATTGAGAGAAAGTACACAAATTCATTAGTTTGATTAGACTACAGAGCTGAAGGCTTTGAAAGTGCAGAAAGAATGAAATTTTATTTCGTAGAAAGGATGTGCCTGGATCATCACTCTAAGCTAGCAAAATGGGGAAGAACACCCAGATTTGTAGGACAGAGTATTAATCTAGGGTCAATAAGCCCACAACATAAAAAATAATTGAAATATGAAAAAATGTTTTATTGAACTGTGTCCTAGGAGTTTGGAAGAAGTAGAAATACACTAAGCAGTTTATTAAAATAAATAAGACAGAAGTCTTGTTAAGCTGGACTTTGCACTGAAACTTAAAATGAACTGCAGAAGGACTTTTATCACATACGCTGAAGCTGAACAAAGAAAGGAGAAACAGAGACACGGTTGAAGTGCTGGGGCCTGAGTTGTGGACCCCAAGCTGGAGTTAACCTGTGAATCACTCACAACCTGGCAGAATGTTTTGTTTTTCCTATTGGCTTCATGTTCCAGAGGCAGAACCTGGCCCACCTATGTCTCTGTGGCTCCACCCTCACCCAGATGGTTGTGGTTGGGGTGGTGGGCAAGGCCAGGGCTATATCAACCAGGAGCTGATCAGTCAGAGGAGCTCACTGTTGGGTGTGGCTTTTGTTGAGGTTGGTTGCATCTTGCTGAGCTCTCTCAGTGGTGTCCTTGCATGTGAAGGGCCACTGAGGGAGCCATCTCTGTCTGGTCTGTTGTGTCCAGCAGGTGATGCTGACACCACAGTGAGCAGCAGAGGAGCTGGGCCTGTAGGAACCTATGGCAGGACTGTCTGAAAGAAGATTTCCGCGGGGTTGTTGCTGAGTTCAGTGTTGACCTGTGTGATCAGGCAACTGATGGCAGCATAAAATGATGATGATGGCTGAACCAGCCCAACAACAGTGCAGTGAAGGGTGGGTGCAGCCTTAGGGATAGCCCTAGCAGCATCAAAGCCATACATTTGGTGAGGTATTTGAAGATAATGGTAGATTGCCTAATTATGATGGTAGAACACTGTAAATTCCATTAGAAACAGAAGACAACTTCTGTAACTGTTTACATTTACAAATGTTTACAATTGTTTACTATAACAAAATAAGTCACTCAGGTAATAAATTTATTAGAAAGAAATTATCCATAAAATGTAAAGTCTAGACCCATGCATTTTTAACAAATCATCTCCCATGTAAGATACACAATAATATTGTCTCTACTATTAAGATTAGTAACCAACTGTATTAGTTGGTTTTCATCAACAAGAAATGTGCAAGATGTTGCAGTGATTATCTGAGAAAATTAATATAGAAAATGTACCAAATATAATTGCAGATTTCATGCCAGCATTACTGCTCCTACCAATAGAGATTACTTACAAAAGACAAAGTAAGGATAAATAGAGATGTGGACAAAGCCACAAATGAGCCCACTGCTGAGTTGGAAGTCACACTAAGAACAACATCAATCTCTACAAATATGTAAGAAAAAGTGATAAAACTATTGTCACTATTAAATGGAAAGAAAAAAAACAACAAACACTTGGTATGACAAGTTAAAAATACATCATTGTATGGGGAATACACAGCATTCTAAAAGTGAGAAAATTATAAAGCTACCATAAATGTGACAAATTAGGCAAAAATTTAAGGACAGATAGTGAATTCTATTAGAGAAAGCTGTATAAACATGTAAAAACAGACAAGCTCCTAGGACTAACAAACAAAGACTTTTCTTTCATTTCTGAAGCAGGTAGAACATACTGCAGCCTAAGCAGTCTGGGAACAATTGCTCTAAGTTTATCTTAGTTACATCATGCTTGTTTCAGACATCAATAAAAGCTTTCTGAAAGCTTTTTCCATTTTCCAAATATCTATAGTAAAATGTGTTATCTCTCACTACATATCTTTTGTTACTGTTATCACTAGATGACCATGTTCTTATGACTGCAAGTTGACATATTGAAATGTCTCTCAAGAAACTACATAGCTAAGGCATAATAGGCCAAGGGGGATGGGGGATGATAATATGAGTTAGAAGAGAGGACAAGTAGCATTGATCAAGTGAAGGACATGGCCAGACAAGCATACTGACCAGCCAGCTATTTACATGTGACTGGCCCTCTTTGTCCCTATATCCCTCTATTTTTCCACACTTGTTCCTTCTCAAATCATGTAATTCCCTCCTTCTCCCCACCTTTGGATCCTCTCTTAAACGTCCATAATTCCTGTGCTATTCCAGAATGCTCTTCACCTGAACCCTGTAATGTGTCCCATATCCCATGACAGTTCCACCCCTCTGTCCAAAAGGTACTCCATCATTGACTGGTTATGGTGGGTGTCACACCTGGACACTAGGTCTAAGGGTCTCCTGGGACAGCCCTGGGAGGGGCCCAGACAGGGTGTCCCTTCCTCTGAATCCTTAATTTGGGCTCCTGCCTGCCTTTGGGCTCTGTGCTCATCTGGGATTGTGGACATGGGCCTGTGGTGGACTGACGTCTCCTGGATTAGGGCTGGGAGTAGCTGCGGCAGGGTATTAATTGAGTTCCCCTACCTGCCATTGTCTCTCTATGCTGCTTTGTGGATGTGTGAGTGAGCATTTATCATGTAACCAAACATTATTGATTTTAGGAGATCAGTTTCAACTGATCAATTTCAACTCAGGGGGGTAAAGTTACCTGAAACAAGGATTTAGTCACTTACTACAATAGCAAACAGGAAATATTTAGCAATGCACATCATCAATATGGAACAGAGACTAGTACACATGGGCAGCCTGTCTCAGTCTTCCAAGTGATTTTGTCTTTTTAAGCTCTACATAAAGGAATCTACATCATGTAAAGTGAGTCCAGTTATTACATTACGACTTTTAAGTAGTTTTGTGTGAAAGTGGCCAACATTTAAGCTCTAGCCTTGTAAATTTCCTTTCACATTTAATTTAGTAAAAAGTTGCTTGCTTTGTGTTTCTTGCAGATTGTAAATCTCCTCCCATGTTTAGGATCACACTGGTGAATGAAAGCGTTTACAAATATCACTATTTCAGACCGAATGAATACACATTCTCCAACAGTGCATGAACATTTTTTTCCTGTAAAATTCTTTTCAAAATAATTCCTATATGTTTGATTTTTCTACTTTTAAAAGGTGGCTGCGAAGACATATCAACAACTCGTTATGGAAGCAAGTGAGAATTAGGGTAGCATTAGAACTGCTTGTCATCTAAGGAGATTTGTAATTTCACTGAATCTAAGACTTAAATGAAAACCTGTGGTGCTTGCTCAGTCCAAACAGAAAGCTTGAGCTCAGACAGTTAGAGAAATGTCCATATCATCATACTTCAGCTCTTTTAAATTGAAGGCAAATTCTCATTAGGATTATTTTAATATAAATGTGGTCAAATCACTGTCACTTACATGAAGTAAAGGTCAAATAGTTTCAATGAGCCTAAACTATCAAAAATGCTGTTGTATCTCACCAAAATAAGGGAAGTTTAGGACATAGTTCTTGTATTTAAAAAAGGGAAGGGGGGGCGGGGGGTGCAGGAGGGGTAGTGTTCAGTTGTTACCATCTCTGTAATGAGCCCTTATTTCTTTTCTGTACTTTTTTTAACACTTTCATCTAGGTATACACTGGGGGCATTCCCTGTTTGGAACAGGAAACTGATATGGTCTGTATAATATAAGGCCAGTATGTTTGAGATATCTGAGTAAAGGAATTTTGATATAGGAGACATAGAAATTTTAAAGAGGAAATATCAGGGTATCATTGTACTGTGGAGTTGTGATGGCCTCCTAAATGTGAGTGAAGCAGATGGTTCATCCACCAGGAATGGAAATGAACACTTGGACTTCTAAACTCTTGGTCTTGTTGTTAATTATATGTTACACAAGCAACTGGGCCCTTCTAGGAAGCTGTTGGTCATAATATGAAGCATTTTGTTAAGCCAGTAATCAAGAGCAAGGGCTTTGTAAGCACAAAGGTAGATTTAAAAGGAGAAGGATTTTGAAGGAATGTGCATTGCTACAATGAGTAATTGTGTCAATTGCAGTGTTTTAGACCAAATTCAGTGGTTTAGTTTCACATATATACATATTGACAACATAAAATGGAGTCCTAACTATGACATTGTATTTAATAAACACACACCAAAAAGGGCCATCTACAGCATGCTTTCACAGCAATCTGTATGTTCCTTGAAACATTTTTGAGCAATATTTATGGTAATGCTTCACAGTCCAAAGGATTCCAGGAGGTTTTCTCTAGCATGTATTCCCTCTGTGTATAAAATTTATTTCAAAGTGCTGAAGTGGGAATAGTCACTTGCTCCAAGCTCTGCAGAGTGAAAATCAGCCTGCAAGCAAATTGCTTCTGTGCAGCTATGTTTGGCACACAATGTCACCTTCAGAGTTGTTTGGGTCTGCAGACTAAATTGTGCAGTTCGGTGACAGCAGATGCCCAAAGGGAATCTCCTCAGATAAAAAATAAACTTCAGCTCAAGGTTTCTGGTCAGTGCTAAGAGACTTTGGGAAATGCTGATCAGGGTTGCTCTTCTTGTTTAAGAAAATTTATTTTCTGGGTCATTTGCTTTTAGCTGGACCTTAATATGCCCATCCTCTCCAATGTGTCATAAAAATTATACAAAACATACATAGGCACACTCACACACTATTACTGTCATTGCTGTATTACCATTTTTTCAGAAACATATTTTCCTTCTTGAGCAGTGAAATAACTTTTATTATTTTGCTTTGCTTGGATGCACAGCTTTTGCTTTACCTATTAAACTGCATTTTCTCTACCCATGGGCTTTCTCACCTTTACTCTTCCAGTTCTCTCACCTATCCCACCATGGGGGAGTGAGTGTCTGCATGGTGCTTAGTTGCCAGATGGGCTTAAACCATGACAGGCCTTTTTGGTGCTCAACATGAATTCATTCTCCACTTTCCATCAGCAGGCAAGTGTTCAGCCATCTCCAGGAAGGCAGATCTCATGTAATGTTTACTTGGAAAGGCAAACACCATAGTTCCAAATGTCTCTCTCTTCCTTCAGCTTCCCCCAGCATTATATGCTGTGCATGGCATCACACGGTATGGAATATCCCTTTGGTCAGTTGAGATCACCTGTTCCAGCTTTGTCCCCTCCCAGCCTACTCACTGGTGGGATGGTGTGAGAGGCACAGAAGGCCTTGACTCTGTGTAAGCACTGCTCAACAATAGCTAAAACATCCCTGAACTATCAACACTGTTTTCAGCACAAATCAGAAACACAGCCCGGTACTAGATGCTATGACAAGAATTAACTCTATTCTGGCCAAAACCAGCACACCCTTTCATCTGTCTTGTTTTTTGCAACATATTGTAAAGCTATGGTTCAAAATGTATTGGCACTGAACACTGAAGGGAACATTAATTTTAACTAGTAACAGAAAATTCAAAGATAATGAAACCGTTATTCTCTTTCTGCTTTGTCACTTTATTTTCTCCTCTTAGGTAACATTTTTTGAAACTATAGTTGATTTTTTTTTTTACCTCACACTTTTATGCTCACCTCTGGTAAGATGTACAATGTTAGAGAAGTAGGTAGCCAATTATAGTAGTATATTTATATAATGGGATAATTTGTCATTTGTTTGTTAGGCAATGGGACATACCATACCTTATTACTTCTTCAGTACTGGTAATGGGACATATCACACATTATTACTTACTTCTTCAGTGCTGGGAATGCAGCACAGGACAATGATGAATGGTGTAGGACTAACAGAGAGTCACAGGATAATAGCAAGGACAAAAAGTTGATAGAAAGCTTCAATACTCTGTCAGAGCAGTGTGTGGTTTAGGCACAGCATTAATTTGGAGTGCATTGTTACATGGCGCACGATCAAAGCCACTGGGACACATCTCCACTCTTTATCACTTCAGACTGTACGCTGCAAGGGCAAGAGTAGAAATCAGCTTGAGTGGTGTCTAGGCAGGGGAAGGCAAATAACATAGTGCAGTTAGCTGTGCCCTTTGATATTTCAACCAGCCCCAAACATTTTATAAACAATGTTTTGAAGGACTGTGTTTCAGAGAAAAGAGTGCTATAAGATTGTGCAATTTCTGCACAGCCTTAGCTCCATAGCTTTATAATGAAAAGAAAAATCAAAGGAAATGGCAGAGTTATCTTACCTGACACAATTTATTTTACCAATTACTGTATTTTTTATACATGGTTATTATTTTTTTTAAAAAATAAGATTAAAAATATGTAAGAGTATGGCAAACTAGTCTATATTAAAACCAAACTAATGAAGATCATTGCATGACAGATCTCAAAGACTGAACGTTTTACACTGATGCACATTTACCAATAGCCTTTAGCTTTTTGATGTGATTGGATAAAGATCTCTTGATAAATAATACCTAGTGTAGAGAAGACACATGATTTAAAATGTAGTATAAAATCTATAACCAGCAGTCGAGAAATAGGTAAAATATAGAATAGCTGTCAAGCTAGATATACTGAATTAGCCAGAAATAACAAACTTTTGACTTAGGATTAATTAACATTTCTAAATACATTTTATTCTCCAGAGACCAGCATAGGGGGACGAACATTTACTGCATGTACCTACCTGCCGAGGATAGGGCAGTTGATTAGATACTGTGTCTGACTTTTATTAGTTGTGAGAAACTACTTCAACACTGTGGAGAACTGTGAAGAACTAAATCAAAATAAAATGTAGTGATTTTCAGAAAACATGCCTGTGGGACTCCTGTCGCATTATACAGTATTTCTGGGTTTGGTGACCAGGGATGTCTTAAGCCCCTACAATGCTGGGTATGTGTTCTGGGTCCGTTTAGGGGTTCAGGGCAGGTCCCCACGGAAACAGAACGTATGCTCTCCCCCCTCCCTATCCCTTAGTTCCCCCCCAGACAGGTGGGCAAAAAGGGAGATCAGGAGTAAAAAAAAAAAGAGAGAGACTTTGCACTGTATTGGAAGTTTAGAAAGATATATATATATATATTGTTTAAAAGGGAACAGAAAACAAGAAGGGAAGGTAGATATAGGTACAAAGATGGGGGAAAACACAATAAATGCAATATAATACAAAACCAAAGGTTGGATGGCTTCGGATTCACTGGAGGATGAGGAGTAGTGAGAAAATGGCTCCTGGCCGCATGGAGAGGGGTCAGCTCCCAGCGTCTCTTCCTCCCACGCTGGAGACCACTTCCTGCCTCCAGTATCCGGTGTGGACAGGAAGGGGGAGGGAATAACTGCTTCCCCCCTGGGACCCTCAGGGTGTCCAACCCCTGCCTGTCCTGGTCCCAAACCTCAAACCATAACAGTATGTTACTGAGTATACTTCATGGCCCCAGCAAAATGCACAGTTAAAACTGGATGAAAAGACCATAAAGAGCTGAGAGGAGATGCTCGAGTAGTCGAAAAATGGCATTTGTGAAAGTTGCTTCTTGTCAGATGTTTTGAAAGGGCCAGTGTTCAGACATGCGGAGATTAGAAAATTAAAGGTCAATTTGCAAAGAATGTTTAATTCCTGTTCTCTAACCCGGAGCAACTCCAGAATTTGTGCAAAACTTTTGCAAATAATTTAGTTTCTGAGTGCCCTATGGTTCCCATTCTTTAAAATCAGAAAAAAGTGTTTCCTTTATTTCGCAGAGAGTAAGTTCAGAATTTCTAAATCATTTAGCTTTTATGGCAATGAGGACCAGAAACAAAGAACATGCAGAATGGGAAGTCATTGCAGGATACAGAGAAGGTAGGCTTCATCCCACCTAGCTTTAGAACTCTATCATACTTTACTCTTGCTTACAACCCAATGCTACTTTTGTGTTTGGGGGGCTGAAGTAAGAATACTGTTCACCTGACCGGTATAAGCTAGGTGTTTTATGTGAAAGATATTGCATCCTAAATGTGCTTAATTTTCTCACTTACATAAGGTGAAACCTTAGGTGGTCAGCTGTTATGTAGGCATCTATATCACAGATGCCTGCCTTTGGTCAGATGACTTTCACCCTTTATGTACATGTGCAGGTTGCTTCTAATGAGTGGGAGGCTGAGGACCTAGATATGTCTTTTTCCTATAGTAAAGAAATATAGAAAAAAACAGGTAAGCAGAACTGTGGAATGAAAAAAGTCTAACAACTTTTAAGTACCAATATGAAATAAAATGTTTTTGTATTGCAATATAACAAAACATTATTACATAGCAGTTTTATTTGTTAGAGTGCAAAAGGCATGGTTATACATAAGCTTTCCACATACAGAGATGGTGGAAGTAAAGTGCAATTCTTGTGCTGGGTTCTGGTAAACTGTGGGTAAAATTGCAGTGTAGATAAAGGTCCAAACCAGGATAGGTATCATTTTTTGAGTTGAAAAGAGAGCTCCTATCTTCTTACCTTCATATAAATGTTCATTCAGGGTGCATCCATGTTAAAGATCATGGATGTAGGCCATTCATTCAGCACACTCTCAGAAATAGCTATCCTGCCTTCAGGAAGTCTTAAGTAACATGTCATGTTGACATTTTCTGATATACTTCCTTTGGGATTTTGCACAATATTTTTCAAAACATGTCACTTCTGTCTAAGGGGTTTCAAACTTGGACTATTGCTAAGATGTCTCTAAGAAGCACTTTAAGTCTGCTTGTCAGTGTCAAGATTTTAACATCTCATGGTGGACCAAATATAGCATACACAACTTGTCTTGCAGACGCTTTATATTTCTGTCTATATTTACATTTTTATCAAAACTGCTTATGTTTCTGTACCATTTTCTGTTAATTTATTGCTGTAAAACTTCATCAATTTGGCCTGGTAATTTTTCTCTCAGGTCTGTTTTCTTAGACTTTACCCTAAAAGCAGGAGGAAACAATAGTTGAAACCACAGTTCCAGAGAGAATGGCCAACCTTTTCAGTACTGGGGGGAGCCCAGGCCATATCTAGTATCACAGGCTATATATAAGTGGTGTTACTAGAGTATCACTTCGACTCTCTGGAGTCAAAAGACAACAATTTGCTATGAAAGTAAACTTAACAAAATAAATTTGGATAATATGTTTAGTTTACTAAGGCCAGTTCCCACTTCTGCCTTCTTAAAAGACTAGCCACATGCCCCTTATTTTCATTAAAGTTATTTAAAGATAAATATTTTTTAAAATAACCTTAAATAGGAACATTTCTGTTACCAACAGTTTTGTCATGACTTCAGCAAAACCTCCACCCAGTAAATCTATCACTTTGTTACATAAGGAAACACATGGAGAAAAGCTGAGTCTTGTCTCAGTAGCCCCAAATTTGCTGTCCCCCAGCTCACGAGCCAAATCTATCCTTGCTTAAATGAGATACAGTTTCGGTTGTAAATATGTATTGAGATCTTTGAGCCTTTTTTTCTAGAATATGTCCAAACTGCAAGGAAATTGAAACTGGTATGTAGTAATAATCTAACATGAATATATACAATTTTATTACAATTTTCTGTATGTTGGACAGCACCTGGTCAGTGGGAGTAGCATCCTTCTGCTGTCCAGGTTGTACTGTTGTAGATTGCTTTGCAGGACATTCCTTTGTCAATGTTCAGTCCATCTTTATAGGGAAAGTTGAAAGGAGCAAGTCGAAAGGCAAGAAAATACCTCGACAGTTAGAAAAATCCAAGGAAATCTCTGAGACAGTACCAGACTCTGTGCTGGGAATAAAGTGTCTTACCCTGCTGGGAATAACTTGTCAGGAATGGACTTTTCAGTGATCTCTGTCAGTGAATTAAATTACGTGGCTCTGTTGAGGTATGATAGAACTAGCCTTTCCCACTATAAAGGGAAACAGGAAAAGACAAGAAACACAAAGGGCTCCTTTATTTTAAAATCTTCTTGTCTCTTAAATGTTTTGTGTTTTATAATGAAGAAGGATAGAGAAGGAGAGAAAGAGAGAACAAAAGGAAGGAAGGGAAGGAGGGAGGAAGGGAAAGAGGGACAGAGATATTTTTAAAAAGGAAATGAAGAATACTTCACATTAAAGGGGCTGCCTGTGTTCAGGTAGTCTGAGGGAATACTAGTGGACTGTAGCCAACTACAAATTTAAATATGGAGAGTTGTGGTTTTCCTACCAATGCAGCACATGATTCACAAAGGTCTGAGACTTGAGGTTACACTCAGTCAGACTAGGTTGAGAACAAACTCACTGTCAATTTTCTTCTAATTAGGACAAAATCACTGTTTCATATGCAAATTTTCTGGCTCCCATTTAAGATCACAGAACAAGGCTTAATGTGCCACATGTGTGAAGCAGTGCTTAATAAATGTGATGGTGCACTCTGCATTGCTGCAGACTCCCAAGTCTGTGCTAGAAAAGGTTTGTCAGAGCCTATGTCTGCACCTTTTGTCAGATGCAGATACTAAGGCGATGTCTGCCACCTCAGTGCCAGTATAGCAAGTTCCCAGAGTGCAGATTTAGAAACAGATTCTGCCAACTAGAGATGGTGATATAATTTTCACAGTTATGTGTGGTTGTTTCTCCCATGCTGTAAGTACGTAGGGCCAGATGCTTAAAGGTACTTAGGCTAATATAGATTTACTTGGGGAATACTATAATTATTACTAGCACTTCCCAGTCTGGTTTGTACATAGTGCAGCTATGTGTTCCTTCCTCCCCCAGTCCATCCTGCTGCCTTCTTTAGTACAGCTGGATCCAGTCACATGTGGTGCCCAGGTTGGTTGGAGATCAACTGCTTGAACCTTTGAAATCTAGCCACATATGCAGTCTTTCAGGATTAAGCTTCACTCAGCTTCTCTCTGCTGTTTTTCACTGAACCATGCTGTCAATACAAGCATTATGTTATCTCTGCCCTGAGCATCAACTACAAGAACTGACTACAGCAGCCTGGCTACTTGGCCCCAGCAAGCAGTCCTTGGGACCATGCAGGTGCTTAGTACCAGTGCTCTACTGACTGTTTACCCATACAGATATGTGTGTAGACTTGATTTGATTTGCTTTTTTAATCCCACAGTTTTCTCAGAATAAATTATAAACTTGCATGTCAGAAAACCAGTGTTTGAATGAGCTTGTAGCCTGAACAGCTTTGGAGGAAGTGGGAGTACATGTAGTTGGCAAAGGTATTTTAGAAAAAGCTACATGCTTTACTGGTTCAGTGCCCAACATAAAGGAAATTTTCTTTAAGGTGAACTTAAATGACAGCAAAAAAAGTTTAAATATTTTGTCAGTACTGTAAGTTATATGTTTTTAGATACTCCTTTCCTGAATATTCAGACAGTTCAAATGATGGAGAAAATAATGTGAACCATATAATTCATGTAGGTCCTATTCACTATGCTGCAAATGCATCCTTTTATGATGCAGCTTTTTATTATCTCTCTACCTGTGAAGAACTATTATTCCTTAACCTCTTCAGCACATCCTTGAACTTACTTTCACTCAGATGTGTGTCAGACATGGCATTTCTTTTAACAGAATTTTTGTATGTTTTCCTCTGTCTACCTGAGTTTTGAGTAAATATTGCAGTGTACTTCTAACGGTGTTATCTAGAAACCAGGAGGTGGCAGTAGCTGCTAATAATTCATTTTTAAAATAAGCCTTTTTTTAAAAGATGAAAGGAAAGCTAAACTATATCTGCATGTGTGTAAAATATTACAGCATATCAACTTATTAGTATTATTTATTAGTTTTTAAGTTCTAAAATGGGCTATTAAATAGAACTTGCAAATAAATATGTTAAAGAATTTGCCCTAATGCTGAATTTCTTTTTTTTTAAAATCCAGCTATTAATATTAGTCAGCCAAGTTTCAGTGGCACAGATGTCTTTGGCTATACTTCATTCCTATCATATTCTACAATCCCAAATATCACCTTCTACTATGAATTCCGCTTGAAATTTCAGTTGGCAAACCATCAGTCAGCTTTACGAGATAACCTGATTTTTTTCACTGGACAGAAAGGCCAAGGTAAGCTTTATTTTTCTTACATATCCTTACAGGCTTTCATTAAACAAGTAGGATAAAAATATACACAGCTTTTTCTTGATTCTTTTCAGGATATAATCTCATTAGGAGGAAAATAATCTCTTCAATACTTTACTTTTTGTAAACACACAGTAACAATCAGGCTGTATAAATGTTTCTTTTCAATAAGTAGAAGTATGACTGGTTCCAGTAATTAAAGTCAACAGTTAATCTGGTGCTTGAGGTAGCATATTTGTGAAGAAAATAAATGGAAACCAGGAGATGAAGATTCCCTTCTCAGTCGTAAACATGTATTTCATTATTGATTACATTTATTTTGGGCACAGTTTTGAGATATGTTGCCTCAAATCTTCTCCCACTGATACTTACTTTATTGGAAAATCAATCCACCCATTCAACATACCACAGCCATCCTGCCATTTCTTCTTCCTATGTCCTCAAACAACCTGCCACAGGAGCAGCCATGAATTGCTGCTGTTGTCACAGTGTCTGCACTTCCAGGGCCCACAGGACTCTCAACACTGATATCCCACCTTGTGGGAGCCAGAATTGGACTCTGTGCTTTTTATGTAAAATAAGAGACCTGAGATCATTCAGTGCAAGTTAACCCAAGGTAGCTATGAATAAGTTGTGCTACAGTCTGTATAGTGAAGTATTCAACTTGCTCTGATTAACACTGCTGAGAAGCAGGTTATATAAATCTACTTACAACACGTATACTAAGATTTTAGCAATACTTTAGGTATTGCTTCACAGCAGCCCATGTTGCAGGCTGGCATAGCCTCAGCATTGAAATGGGATACAACAGTAATACTACATCTTAGCATTACTGTCTGCACAGAACCCAAAATATTAATGGAAACTGAGAAAAAAAATAATGAAATGTTAATGCAGACTTAAAGCAGTCAGGGTAGAAACTCCTTGGACAAAGAGCCAGAACTCTATTTACTTAATTTATCAAGTTGATTATCTAAATTAGCCTAACACAAGTAAGTATTAAACCAATAATTTTAAGCGTATTTAAACTAAAAACTTTGATCTGCCTCTTTCTGAGTTTGAATTAGTCTTTGCTTCATTTTTTACAAACTTCAGCAAAACATGGTCAGGCCTGAGTGATCCTGCTTACTGAACTATATTCAACACCATTCTAACTGCATCCTGGTCTAACACCCCTCATGCCACAATTTACTCCCACAACAGTCACCATTCACTCCAAGCCAGTTTTTCCTTTTACTTACTTATTATTTACTGTTGTGGATGGAGGAAATATTGTCTTTCCTTTTTGGGTAGCCAAGTAGAAATGGTGCATGGGGTTGACATTACCTAAAACATTTCCATATAGTCAATCAGAAAGCAGCTTTCAGAAGCCAGTGTCCTCATCATTTAATTTTTATAACAATAATACATAGTTTATTTGTAGTACAAGTGAACTTTGCTTAATTCACTGAAAGGAGATGCTGTTGTTCTAACATCTTAACTTTGACCAAGTATGAAGCAATAATGCTTTCACCATGAGGAGCGTGAGGTATTTCACAGCCTGTGATCTTGCTGTAAGGAGATATTTTTAATATTCCATTTACATTTTCCCCTTTCTGCATTTCATTCTGTTTCTCATAGTTAGCATTCACTTTCAGTCCCCTGCCTGATTCCCCTCTACTGTCACCTCTGCCTAAACTATGGACATTGATGTCATGGCTAATAAATGTTGTCTAACACAGAGGTGTATAACATCTTCTTCCTCTTACCCCCACAAACCTTACAAATCAAAAGTCATTCTTGTTCTAATATCTCCCTTAAAACCATATCTCTCACAGCAGTCAGACTAACAGTACTCTAGATTTCCCCTGATCATAGTGGACATGTCCTCTTCTGTAAGTCTTGGGGCTATGGTTGTCCCCTGGCTTGCGTTGGAATACTTGAAAAACATTTCCTGTTCCCACATGCCAGGGTAACAATTGCCACTGTCTGTACGTGTTCTGGGTACACGTGCCAAGGAATTACTGGGGATTGCAGGGTGGTCTCTGTGAGGAGGGGCCAGGGCTGCCCTGTGCTGGACACAGCCGGTTCCAGCTGGCTCCAACCAACCCACCACAGGGCACAGCTGAGTCCATCAGCCAAGGCGGTGCTGCCTTGAGGAAAACATATTTAAGAAAGGGAAGAAAACATCATTGAGTGATGAGGAGGGAACAAATAGAGTGAGAAACAGCAGAGGGAACACAGGGCCAGAGGAAGAGGAGCTCCATGCCACCTGCACAGAGGAGCAGATTACCAACACTGCAGCCTGTGGAGAGCCCACACCAGAGCAGAGGATAACAGATACAAAAGCAGAAAAAGCAGGAAATGTTTCCTCCCTAAAATCCATTAGTGTACACTCTACAAAATAACCACTGTTGGTTTTCATAGCTAAGATATTTAAGTCATTTAACTTACTACCTTGAAAAGGTAAAATGTTAAACATTTGGGATATTATTCTATTTGTAGTTATATTAGTGTAAGAAAAACTAAGTCAAGAAAATTACGCCATTATAAGACTAATGCATAAGTAAAAATCAACCATTTTTGAACCCCTAAATAAGTGGAGCAGAAATTAACAAAAATAATGTGAATTAAAGATGGTCTTATTTCTTTGAAGCCTACTCAAGAGTCTGTTTTACTTTGCTTTCTTGGTGCAGACAAGGAGTAAGACAAAAGAATCAAAACCAAAGCAGTTAAAGCTGTCTCATTTATGCAGACTATTAATTAACATTATCTTCATCACCAGGTGAATTTGTAGAATGCTGCAACTGTTGCATTTCTTTTATGTACTTCACTTCCAAAAAAAAGCTTTTTAAAATTTCAAGCAGTATTTTAAGTAACACTTTCATCTTTAATGTGCCTCCCCTAGTTTTGAAGGCCAAATCACATAGGTACATAGTGGACGCTGTTGAAAACAGAAACTTTGGTAATGACTTAAAAAAATTGTTATTCTCATTTTGGAAGTACTTCACTGGTAATGTGCCAGTGTAACAGAAGGCCATGGGGTTTCATTCAGTCACGAACAAATCATCAAAATAAAAATGAACAGCATTTCTGTTCTATTCAACTGGATGTAACTGCATATTTTCTACAGAGGCTGTGTATTCAAATTCCTTGGAATAAGCTTTTCTTTTTATATATATTCATGTTGCATCAAAATAGTAACTGTATAGAAAAATCAAACTTCTGTATAGAAAAAGCAAAGCACTTGTTCCCCTACTCCTTCTCCCCACATTGCTAATGCAACATGTTCATTTACAGCACATGAAATAAGTGGAAGTATTGGCCGTGAAACAACACTGTGCAAAGCCTCAGTGGAAGGATGAGATATACTTATCATTGCTTCTTGTGGGAGAAAACCTACTTTATCTTTTGCAAATGAAGCAAATTCCCCATGCACTTAGGGCAGGGGCATCAAGACGCACATTTGGAATGAGGGCCGCTATATGACACTACAAGAACAAAATGAAAGAGACCTTCCCTAAAACAAATACAAAATGAGATAGCCTTATGAAAACAGAATAAAATATCAAATAAAACACAGTTTACAGGCATGAAATTGAGCACTGAATTGCTTGAATTCACAGGAGAGTTGTAAAAAGAAATTGATGGCTTTGAATATCAATTCAGAACATCCTAATCCAAGACTGAAAACATTCTTCCCTTTTACTAGTTAGTATTCCTGTTCTTTTACTAAGAGTATATGCAGAAGAAAAGGTGAGATTTGTAAATAGAAACAAATTGATCATGTTTTCTCTAACTAATGCTGGTTCCACTGTTGCCTACATGAGAAGAGCAATTGAATTCTCTTCAAAAATGCCAGCATAAAAATCCATTTACTTGGATGACCAGGAATGGGTCCAGGAACTGAATTCTTACTGATATGCTTTCTGTCAGACTTAATATCTTTCAAGTGAGATTTTATAGTATAGTACCTGAAAAGCACAGACTACACTTACGGCATGTAGTTCAAAGTGAAAGGAAATCAGATTATCTACTGTGAAATTGCAAATGAATGAGTTCTGACCAGAAAGTTTAAGAATACTTCAGAGAATGAAAGCATACAGCTGTTCTGACTAGAGAAATTTCAGTAACAAATACTCTAGAGCTGCCCTAATCAGAGGCAGCTGCAGTAAAGTCTCCGGGCACTCTTGGGTCAAGGACAGCTGATCAAGCTTGACAGAAGCTGCTAGAGCTTCCTCAGGTCCATATTCACATTGCTGCCCTTATCTCACAGCAGCAGGTGCCCTCAACCTTTGAGGCTGTTGAAGTAACTATCGTGAAAGTTGAAAGCATACTGGGATAGAATTAAATCATGGGCTATGCAACTTGGAATTTCAATTTGCCTTTTAACATTTTTGGAGAAATTTGAGAATTCGTTCACATTACATGGGAAGGGAACAGCAATGACTGCTAAATCCACCAGGCTCAACAGGTTTTGTGGATGCCACTAACCTACTCTAGTGTGAAAGAGAACTTCCTTCAAAAAGCCTGTATTTATATATGTATTTTCTATTTTATATATGCAAAGATACTGGAAATAGTATTACAAGTTAAACATAGAATGTTAATAATATATACAAAAAAAAACTTTACTGCATAAAATTTTTCTAAACTAAAATATTTTCAGCAGATTTGGAGAATATTTTATGCATCAATATTCACTAAATCCTGAAACAAGTAGTTCTCCTGGTTTTGTCTTTTCAGGTCTGAATGGAGATGATTTCTTGGAGTTAGGCCTCCGTAATGGCAGAATAGTATATAGCTACAATCTAGGTTCTGGCACAGCAACAATCATTAGTAAACCACTTGATCTGACACTCAATATTCACGTCATCCATCTTGGCAGATATCTCCAAAAAGGTTGGCTGAAGGTAAGAAATTATTTCCTTTAGAAGGATAGCTTTTAGATGGAAGTGGGGTGTTTTTTCACATTTTATATGGAAACTTTAAAAATTACTTTTGTTTTTCCTTGTTAAGTTTGAAGGACTGTCTTCCTTAAGGGTTCCTAAATAAGGTTAATTCCTTTGTGTAACAAATATTATTTCATTGAAAGGTGGATGATCAGAAGAATAAAACTATCACTTCTCCTGGGAGACTGGTTGGACTCAATGTCTTCAGTCAGTTTTATTTAGGAGGCTATCATGAGTATACTCCAGAATTCCTACCAAAGGGATCCAGGTTTAAGAACAGTTTTCAAGGTAAAGATTATACTGTTTTCCATTCCTTTTAAAACATGCATTAGATTGTTCCAGTTGCCTATGAAATAAAGATCTAAAACTCTGTCTCGTATGGAAACACTCTAGGATCTCCTTGGCTGAGATTCCTATGGCTTTTTAATTATTTCACTACAATAATCAAGAAACTTGATGCAAAGAGAGGCTTTGCTAAAAATTTTGAATACTTCTGTTTCTGATAAAAATGGAAGTTTGCCGTGATATTTCTTCTTATCTGTCCCTGTTCTACAGCATGACGCCAAAAGGACTTCCTTTCCCTGTGATAAAGTAGTTTAAATTCTTTTCCCAGCTAGCTCTGACCCTTTTCACTGGCAGTTCTGGTTTGGGTAATAGTTTTCATGCTGAAAACTTCCTTATGGTGGGACATCATGAAATCTGTTTTTTTTTTTCCTGCCATCATGATCTAGGTCTCTAGACAGAACCTGAGTAATTCCTGTTAAGACTAGTTTAGCTGTTTATCTAACAGATAATAATTCCTACCTCAAAACTGATATTTGAAGCTCTGTAGAAATGTTAATTCAACTCCTACCAGATCAGCAATGAAGTAAGGATTTGTTCCTAACACTTCTTTATTTGCATTCTTTAATGCCATTGAAATAATGTGCTCAATATTTGTGAAGTAAACTTCCATTTATTTTAAGCACTGGAAAGCCTTTCTGATGAAACTGTTACTATAGCAGAGTGAAGTCTGAGTTCTCAGTTATAAAATTGGGGGCACATTATGAAAGGCAAGCATAGCAATAAAATTCACTTCCATACACTACTACGCTCAATTTTCACTAAGACCACATAGTTATTGGACATAGTTATGTGGTCTTTTCCAGCCATCATCTTATTTTTATTCTTACATAGAAACCTCAAAATCAATTTCCTATCCTATAATCAGCTCAGAAAGTCATATGAATTAACATTTTTTCTGTCTTTTCAGAAAGTATGGATTGACTAGTTATACTTTTCATAGCTTCTTAACAGCTTGCAAATTGGCATATCATAAAACATCATGTCTAAGCAAGTATTTTAATAGTGTCAATATTTTTGGAGTACTTCTGGCTTTGTTATAGACATTCTAATGTTAGAGGTGACTATCAGGGATCTCTGGTGCTTCACTTTAACCGCAAATCTTTTGCCAGTTTTACAGGTTCCTCACTTTGCAACTGTATTGCAATGGCCAAATTTCTACAAATGAAGGATAAATATTCTTTCAAAAATAAAAATTATTTAGTATTTCAAAGTTCATGTAGTGTTACAGCACAGCATATTCATTGGTTATTGTTACTGTTTAAAAAGAGGCATCTACCTCAAAATTTTGTCAAATGTGTACCACATAAACAGTGTTCTCTTTGCCCTATCATTCACAGTACTAAGTCTACTACATTTACTAATTCATTTCATGCTCCAGTTCCCAGCAGCAGCTTGTCTCTGTTCTCCAGAGCATATTGACTTTCAAGGAAGCTACGCTTCCCTATGACCAATTTCCTATGACATTTTCATATGTAGTCAGCATCTCATTTGTTCTTCTAGCTCAGAAATCTCATGTTTCAACTCTCGGTATCAGCAACAATCCTCCATAGCCCTTCTCCGTAGTGGGAACTGCAGACTACCACTAACACAGAATAAAATTTTGAACCATTTTCTTTCAGCCAATCTGCAGCTATAGGGACCCCACAGAAGAACTCTGGAAATGACAATCACATTAAATGTATCTAGCACACAGTTGATTAAACCACTCAGACTTTTTGAAAGCTGCTGTTGGCTGCTTTTAAAGACATGATTTATTAAAACCGTTTTGCTTCTAATACTAGACTGTACCTCTCATTTTGCAGACAATCGCTATTGGGTCAAGAAACACTGAGGTCAGCCTTGCTGCTGCAGAATAACTACCCCCAGTGTCAACATGCAATCATTTAGGATTTTTACTCTGTACAGCTACTGTTTCAGACCATTTCCTCCCTTAGCTGCATGCTTTTAGCAGTTGCTGTTCAAGTAATTTCCACTGAGGAGAAGGAAACACAACATAAACGTCTTCAATAAACTCTAATTTATTAATAAAAATATTGGGAATTTTATGTTTAGGAAGTGTGGAGATCAGCACCCACAGATTCTTTTGATAAGCTGAAGAATGTTTGATGGTACCTTGACCAATTTAGAAAACTTCCTTCAGCCCCTGTGAGAAGCTGAAGACACTAGTAAAGGCTCAGATGAAGCAGACAAGTTCATGTGGATTTTGAGGTTCTCTGAACTTTGAGCTTCATCTGAATTTGTAGCTCCTTGTGGGCTTACAGTCCTTTGTCCAGTTTTTCTTCATTGTCCTATAACACTGCAATTAAGTGACATTTGAGAGTTTTCTGAGGTCTACAGCAGTGCATATTTACTGCAGCTCCTTTAAAAAGTCAATGTGGGGTTTAGGTAGCTGCAAGTCTTGTGGCCAAAGAGACTCAGCCTGCACATCGTGGCACTCTGGGTGTTTGTGTCACAGCTCAGAGCAGCACTAGACAGTCGTTTTATGGGCCATCTTCTCTTTTAGACAAATACTCCACTACTCGCAAGCAGTCAAGAAAAGCAGGGAAAAAGTAAAGCACTTCAGGACAGGTAGAATTTTAGAAATGTGTAAATCTTAATACTGCATTCAGGTAGACTGCTTTATCTATGTGTCTGTTTCTGTCAGTTCTCTTGCTGTGTTTTTAATACATCTTCTTGAAAATTGTGCTTTGTGTATTTTTTAGTCAAAATGCTACAAAGTGCTTACAAGCAGATAAGGGAGACTAGCAAGAAATTTTTGAAAAAATTCTTTATAGGATAAGGATATATCAAAACAAAAAGTAAAAGTGAGTAATAAATGAAGTCATATTTTTTATTATAATCTCTGACATTACCCTAATCCATTGGTGGTGACTCTTTGGTGATTTGTGAGCTCTGCTTGACTGGGGTGAAAGCTACAAATTAAATTGAGAGGAAAAAAAAAAGTCATTGACGGAAAGCTCTAAGTGTGGTCCAAGGAGTTACAACAAAAGGATAGTATATCCTCTGTGAATGCACTATCTTCTTGCATCTGATTTCCAGCTTACTTGCATCAAGCTCTGACCTTCAGGATCAAACCAAGTTTAACTCAAAAATTCAGAAACTGCTTTTGAGTTTCTCTTGCAAACTTGGCTGTGTCAGCAAACCTCTCCACTATTCAGAACAGTTGGCAGTCTCTCATTAAAAGAGGCCCGGAACTGGCAAAGCAAAGGGAATTCAGGTCAGAAGGAAGGCACATTCATCAGCTGATCCCTCTGCAGAAGGCAGTATAGTGCTTGCTGCAACAGGCTGAAATTGCTGCTCTGAGTCCTTCATCAGCATCCCACTAAGAATTATAAGTAAGAAAACTAAATGAAAGATTCGGCTGAACTCATAAAGCTGTGCCAAAATACTCTTGTACCTACATATCCTTTGTTTGCAAGTACTCAAAAACTGTAACTAACCTAGATGCTCTGCTGGTACAGTTAAACTCATCATCAACACAAATGCCAGGTTATTTTCCATGAGCCTTACCAGTTCTTGGGTACTCAATGTGCTTTCCATTGTTTACACAGGGCTCTGGGCTGCTTTTCCTTAGCAATCCAGCAAGACTCAGGAGAACAGGACATGCTTTATCTGCAACTGATAAACAAATGAAACATTAAGTTAGGATTCACTGAGCATATTGTGGCCTAAAACCAACACTGTTAAAAGCAAAGAAACAATAATATGAAGGTTGCAAATAATCACCAAACTAGGTTATTTTAAAATTGCTTAATATGAGTTTCTGAATTACCAGTATTGTGTCAATATAAACAGAACTACAAAATGTGTGTAATATGAAAAAAGCCTCTCCAAGAAAGCTACTTTTACTAACATTGCTCTAACTGCAGTTAAAATTGTTATCTTGCTATAAATATAGTTATGCTTTTTTCAAAACAAATTATGTGATTATAAAAATTTCACAATTGGACATTTATTTTGTCTTTCATGTGCAAGTATTTTTCTTATGTCATTTCAGTGAATCATGCAAAAACTCATATTAAGCAATTTTTTAAAAAAACACTGTGATCATTACTTGTAATTTCCTTTCCCTGATTTTAATATTAAGTAGAGAGCTGAATAGCTACTACTCTTACAATTTCAAGCACTGTGGGAATTTCCCATATCTCAGCTAAATTGTATAAATCAGGTTTAGAAAGGTACAAGCATTTCCAAATACATTACAGTTCTGATTTAACTAAAGCGGTTTAAAACCTGATTTTTAGTTTGAAATTGTATATATTTATGTACAGATCTGGATGACATTTCAGAAGTGCTTAAGGCTACCTTTAAATGTGACTTTAGATCACTTGGATGTTCAGGTATATTTTGAAAAGTTACATGAACCAAAAAGATACAATATATGGCATAATCTTCAGCTTTGTATTACATAAATAAGCATGTGGATCTGGAAATGTTATTCAGAAATACTTGAGAATTAAGTTAGATCCATAAGGCTAACTATCCTGTGCAGTCACTAAGAAAAGCAAAGACTTTCCGAAGGGGCAATCCTCAGAAAGCCCACAGGAGGCTTGGAAGTCGCAAGTAGGGAACATCTCTGCTTCACTCTGAAGCTTTGGCTCCCCATTTCACTTTGGATGTATTAGGAAATAAAAATAATATCAGGGCACAGATCTAAGCACTGGCACTCAGTCATCTCTACAAATGAATTCTTACAGTGATGCCTGACAAATATTTAGTCTGTGACAGCTATAATTTTTCCCCATCAATTTTTTTGCTTATTTAGAGACTTAACATAATCTAGGGGCCATTTCCCACCCATAGTCTGGATGCACCTTTACTGTTCTGGAAAGCAATAAAAGTTTGGTGATGTGATCATGACTACAACAGGTCATGTGCCCACAGGACCAAATAACAGGCCCTGGAAGAGTTTACGTTACTAGTGTACATTAAGACTTTGAATTATTTTATCAGATTAAGGGCCTAAAGGAGCAGCATACACCTACTTTAATATGTGGTCATGTGCAACATGATCTGTATGTACCAGGGATTGAATTCACTTAAGAGGGGAAAATCTGGGTGTTTTCCTGAAGAGGTCTTTTTCAGCCAAAGGAAATGAAAGTCCACATTCTCTGCCTGCATTATGTTAGTCAGCATCGTCTGAATTCCTACATATTTTGCAATAAACAGAGTTCCCATTGTCTGTTCTCTTTTTTTCTGGGGTTGTTTTTGTTGACCACTTTTAGCTGGTATAGTTGCATTCCTGGCAGAGCATGTGTATGTAAACACAAAATTACAGCTCATCACTCCTCAGTCATTGACTTTGTATTCTATCTATTCCTTGAGAAATTACTTCTGTTGTTTAACCTATCATTAAATGAATGAACCTACAATGATCCACTCATTTGCCTGAACAGAAAGTAGCCAGCATATCTTTAACTAATGTAGATGGTGTTGTTGCCCATCCACTGAAGACATTCAGGTGGAACCCATTCAGTGAGGGTTTACAGTGTCCTGTTGGTTGTTTGTTTTGACTTCCTGTATCTGTTTTAAACTTCATTTGTTTTTTCTTTCTACTTTTGAGGTTGCATTTTTGATGTTCAAGTTCGCACCAGCATGAATCAAGAGTTTAAATCACCGGGGACTCCAGAAGGTCACCCCAATTCTGGTCGCAGTGTTGGACAATGTAAAGATTCCCCATGCAGTTTAATAAAATGCAGAAATGGTGGGAAGTGCATAGAACGTGGCTCTACTGTTTAGTAAGTGTATATATACTTTTTTTTTTTCTTAGACTGCAGCATAGACAGATCTCTAGACTAATAACTATGGTAATTTAATGGCTTGATAACAGAAGTGTCTAGTAGCCTACAATCTTATTAGAAAGAAAGAAAACTGCTCAAGTGTTCATTCAGTTATAGAGAATTTTAATTTCACATTAGTAATATAAAAACTAAAATATTTAAATTATGACAGGAGATTTCCTGGGAAACTTTAAAATAAATTCCATGGGCTGGTTCTGCTCCACTGAAGTCACTGGCATTCAGACTTACTATAAGATACATGGGAAGAACTAGACGTATAAGAAAGACATTTTAAAAAAACTAAGTGAGCAGCCTGGCTAGCAGAGAACAAATAGCAAAGAGGGGAGCTTGACTGTCTTAGTGTCTGAACAGGGCTGATGTAGCAAATAGGTGACTTCTGTTTCCTGAGAATTAGTATTTTCATCCTTCACCCCTTTCTGGAGTACACCACTGACTGCCCAACATCAGAAAGTTTTGATGCCTAGGAGCTCCCTTATGTAGCACCTAGGCATCCTTCTCTCCTGCTCAGTCTCTCCCTAATACACATAGTTCTCTGTGCCTCCAGCTGTGATTTCTGTGAATAGTTTCCTGACTCTCAAATGCACCTTCCCTGGTTACTCTTCATGCCAATGTCAAGTGTTCATTCACCATTGTCTTTCCAGATCTGCTGGCTGGCTTGCTCATGTAAGACCCTCTTAATCAATTTCAAACAAAACAAGGTGTGTTAGTAAGGATCTCATGTTAAAATTATTTGAACTAGGTTAATTCATCATATAAGATCTTCATCTGGCTGCTCTACAGGGATAATAAGTGGTGACAAGGACAGCTGGCACAGACAATGCGTCTATGGTCTAACTGTAGATGGATCGTAGTGTCCAGACTGTAAGGTATACAAGAAGGAAGTGTATTTGCAGTTCCAAATTGCTGTTGTGTGTCAACACTTCCATTGTAATAAATCTTGTTTTCAAACACTCTGTAACTCAACTGTAAAACCTTTGCTGAGGAGCACTTTTGACTTTTAAAGTATCTGCCAAGATTAATTATACTTGTTTCCCATCATGTGCTTCCACATGTGTTCATTTAATTACACATATTTGCATAATTTTTTTAAAAAGAGAAAAGTGCTTATTTAAAACATCGGAAAACACTGCAGACAGCAAGACAGATAAGAAGCTTAAAAACAGGCTTTGTGCTGTGGAGCCTCTGTGCATGAGTCTTCTTCAAAACAACAAAGACCTGTCTCTCTGTGTGCAACAAAGACGAGAGTTTGCATACCTGTTAAGCTAAAAACAATCTAGTAACTGTGTGGGAGAGGTAATTATATGGTAATTGTTTTTGCTGCCCCTGAGACAAATGTCATCTGCAAGAAAACATGTACAAAACTAGTGCTTCTAAAGCTAGTAAGGCTGTACTAAACTTTAGAAAATTCACCACTGAGATGCAGCATGCAGTTGCCTCCCCATTACCCTTACAAGTGTATTTGTATTTTTTTAAATATATAATGAAGGAAATATTTTAAAAGACATAATCTGGGATTGCTTTTCAATTGTTGTGCTACAGTGTATCCCAACTACTGCACTTTACAGGATGCTTCCAGAACTGCTAAACCCTTGACATTCAGAGTGTTGGGTCTTTCTGAGGAACAGGAAAGGAGAATGGTGCTCTTTTCACTTATGAGCATATTAGAGGAGATGAAAAACCAAAACTGCAAGAAAAAAAAATACCAAAAATGTGGGCTGAAGCATTCCACTCCTGTCTGCCCACCCACACCACTCTAAATCCTTGCTTCAGCAACTTACCCAGCTGTGCTAAGTCATCTGCATGTCTGTACAGTGCACAGAGCCACCACCAGCAAGATCTAGAGGACATATGAAAAGCAAGTGGCAGGCTAGAGTGGCAGCTGGTGACACAGCTAAATTGGAAGCTTGACATTATAGGCAAAGTGCTTTTTCATCATTACAGTTTCATAATTTGTATACCAAGTTTTTTTAGGGATTGTTCTAAAAGTAGGGGTAAGTGTGTAGGGGGGCTGTAATTTGTTTATTCTGGAGTTGGTTTGTTCATTTGTTTTTAATTTTTAGTGATCTACTATTGCATTATGTTCGTCTCCTCATATTTCAGGACAGCTAGGTCTTCACAGACTACGGGATGCATGCATGTACCAGTAATGGCTATGTTTTCCTCTCACAAAAAAAGTGAAACATTGCCAAAGAGGTGTGGATGTAGCATACATATCATTTTTGTCAATGTATGGTAGCCATTGATACGGTCTCACATTTTCTTAGAGGGAACTTCTTTCTGTTTTCAAATCATCCATGTTCCTTTGAGGAGCAGAGTCCTTGAGGGAACCGGATTTGTGTTCTAATATTTTTTTTTTCCTGAAATGAGATCTCTTCAGAGGTTTTTTGTTGCTGTTTTGAGCTATTTTTGTGCCTTGCTTTCACCACCCTGTCAGGAAGTGTGCAATGCTGGTAAGCTGTGGATTCAGTTGCTATAGGGATAATGCTATAGGGAAGCAGAAATATACAGCATTAAACTTTACATTCTGGCCAGCAACCGAGCACAAGTACTATGTTTGAACAAAATATAGAGGAAATATTTGAATAATAAAATGAAGAATTTTATGGTCAAGGGACTATAATATCCTCCATTATTTTATTTATGGCACAAAATTATACAAAATAGAAAATTACATATAACAAGATAACCTATGATATGTTATGGCTATTGTTTGTTGCTGAAGAAAGAGAAAAAGTGTATCTTGTGAGTACTTTGAACAGAACATCAGAAGTAATGGGCAGGATTCTGTTTGCTAAATGTAAGCATGTAGATACACCTGGGTAGAGCATTTGGCCTTCAGCTGCTGTTTCAAAAGAGCTTAGGACTCTCATAAGTCTTCTGTCATATCCCCAAGCCTCATGTGGATTTCTCAGTATTCTCTACCTTCCAAACAGCACTAGCCACTTAGGTTTAGGAAATTAAATCATACCCCTATATGGTAGCGGGATGCCCCATAAAATGAGCTGCTCTAGTTTCATTATTATGTTAGATTCAGTTAGAGTTCTCAGTGCAAGGGTGGAACAAACCCTTAATGCAAGGACATACCTTTATAGTTTGCAAAGGGTAAAGTGTTTCTCTATTTAATTGTTATGGTTTAGATCAATAAAACTTTCTACTTTTAGGGGTGGATTTGCTATTTAAAAATTGTCATCCAATTTGGCTTAATAGGATGCTTTTGCAGCATTCCATTGTTCTCTTTGTTTAAATATAATTAATTTCCTTCCAATCTTAATTTCTTCAGACTCCATTTTTACCTTCCAGCCTGAAGATAGGCTATTTTTCCTCTACGGTCTAGTTTTCCACTGCCTGAATGCAAGGCCACTGTCATTTAGAGACCTCCTCCATTGCTCAGCATCTTTCAGTTCCAATACAAAACAAATTAAAGAACTATATCCAGAAATCTCCAGTAGTTTGGATAGCCTGGTATGGTCAATACAGGCCAACATGAATTTGAGATGTCCTGCAATATCTGAGATACTCATATAATGTTGATAAATGTGACAATTCCTCCTGGAATAGTAGTTGGAGGCCAGATGAGATACCATAAGGAGTTTCAGGTGGCACTAAAAATCTGTCTGGTCTCAATTGGCCTAACTAATTAGGTAAATTAATTGAGCCTCTGATCTCCGTTGAGTATATGCTCATCTTACATATAGACACCTAAATTCAGGTGTCTGAATTCACAGAGCTGAATCCTTCCTTTACAGCTATAGAATTATTTATTTGATTTGACACCACATTTGCATAAATATAGGAAGTTTTAGGTTTGTTAGCATTGAGTATGGCATTTTAAACACGACATTTTCTATGTTTAATATAAGAATGCTCTTTGTTTAGTTTAGGAAGCCACATTGGATATAAGCAATTTTTCCAATTCCCTCATAAAAATCCTTTAGGACATTTATTAACTCCCTATGAGGTTCAAGAAATGCTTCTGTTTTGATTCGGATTTAATGTAGTAACATAGAGACATATTGGTTACGTAGTTTATAAAAGGAAATTATTTTTCATTATTCTTCTAAAATGTTGCCTGAAGTTTTCTATTATAAATTTCAGGGTTTGGTGTGTAATCAATGGTGACATAAACTTGTTGTTGCTTATGCGGAAACTGTGCTTACTTATCTGAGAGCTCAGTTTGGCTTTGGTAAGCATCTTTGAGCCTGGAAAGCCATTTTATGAACACTGCATGACGCTGTAAAGTGCTTGACAAGAAGCGAAGAAGAGAGAGAAGAATATATTAAATTAAACCATACTTGAACTTCCTAAATACAAACATTACAGAACTTGAAGTGGTATCTGAAATTTCCAGTATTGCAAATCTTTTGTTATATTTCTCTGGGAGCTGTGAATTTGAGAGTTCTTATTTCCTGAACTGTCTGACTTTGCCATGCGTATGCTGTGAAGAGCACCCTGTTAAGGGTCCTTTGCAAAACTAGGGGATTCAAGATTATCCAGTTTTCCCTTGGACACACTGTCAAAGTTGTATATGAAGGCCTTACTATCCTTTCTCCACCTAAAAATACGCTATGAAAAAATAAGAGATATTTTGGCAGTGGCTCTTGAGAAACTCAAAAGCTGGAGTATAGAAGAATCAATTTAATCCTTGTTCTTCAAAACCCCTCAAAACAGGAATGTATTTTGCAGTGAGATTTAGCTCCTAAGACACATAAAATTAGAGTGTCTCCAGGTGAGCTATATGTGTAAGAACCTATCACAGTTAATGGAGGTCCATGCCTTTCCAGTTGTCTCAACACTGGTATTCTAATGGCATAGATCCTGGAATACCTTTTCTGGTCTTCATAAAGTGTCCAGAGAACACTCTTCTGCAGTTCTTCTGTCTTATCTACTAGTTTCACACAGATCTCTCAGATATGCCATGGCATGTCAGATGGCACTAAATGTCTCTGTTGATAAAATTCAGTGCAGCACCTCATCATTACAGTCATGCATGTGTAGGTTTGTGGGAGGGATAGAGCTCCAGTTCCAGTTCAGCTGACTGTTTCAGCTGGATCACTATTGATTAACATATGAGCTTAGGCACTTACTCAAGGATCCCATTACCTAAACTTGAGAGTGGTCTCTGTGAGAATCTTTCCCCTTGGTCTCAAGCTGCCCCTCTCACATACCTCTAGAAAGGCAAATGGAGGCTGTCTGGACACATAACATAAAATGAGGTGTCTATCTCAGAATGAATCTCACTTCTTGTATCTAAAGAAATTCAAGAAGCATCTGGATGATGCTCTTAGTCACATGATTTAGTTCTAGGTAGTCCTGCCTAAGCAGGCTTAACGATCCTTATGAGTCCCTTCCAACTCAATAGGTCTTTAAATCCCAGAGAGTCAAGGCACTAGTGATGCTGCAAGCCATTGGGTTCTCCTGGTCTGGAAAAACAACAAGTAACAACAACCAAGAAAACTAGACCAACAGGGCAAGCCACATGATGGAAAGGATTTGAAGTGCTGCCTCTTCTCTTATGTCTCTAAAGATTAGGAAATTTTGGATCTAAACTTCTCAACCGCAGTCCAACTTGCTTTAAGTCCAACACACTTTAGCGATGTTAAGTAGAAGAGGTTACATTAATTCATAGACCTTGGCCACTGTAGGGCAGAGCAAACATGTTCAGCTCTGTAAAAATAATTTTCAACTCATTTAAAAACCTAACTTTTATTAGGTTCTAAGAGGCAGGAATGAAATGAAACAGACATGCAGACAGAAGCAAGAGAAAGAGGAAGAACCTTTGTGTATGCCGCCCAACAGCAGTGGCTTCAGCTCCAAACTCCCAGCTTCACAGCCCAAGAAACGGACATTTCTGTTTGCACTGAGGGAGTTAAATTACTTTCCCTTCTTGGTAGCTTTCATGCATCAAAGCATAACATTTATAGCTGAGACAGAAAGCATGCTGATTTTGATGAATTGAGGTACTTTTGCTTTTGCACGGTCCTGTCCTCTTTTCCCCTTCATTCCAAACAGCTGTGTAACACTCTGAAGAGTTTGTTGGCTGTGCTTTCTTTACATGTTGTTGTCTGATCTGAAGGTTTGGTGAAACAGCAGTTTCACAGACTCCTCATTATGTTTTGCCTAGAAACAGTGGGCTGATTAATGGAGAAAGTGTAGCTCAATCACTTTGAAGAAAAATTTGAGATTTTGCACATATACAAAAAAGACATGTGCTAAGAATTAATCAAAATGTATGAGGTTTCATTCTTAGCCTTAAGAAAGAAACCTTTCACGGAAAAATCAATAAGTGCTTTTATTCAGGGGAACAATTTTTTTTACATGAAGTGTCACTAAGTTCTAAAATACAAATAAATCTAACATATTTCAACTCTTCGAAGCTTTTTAGTGAGGAGGGAATTTTAACATCAATGTCAAGTGTATTTTGTGTTTAACAATTTCTACAGAATCCATGCTAATTTTGAGTTTATGGGTTAGTGTGAATTTGTTTGTTATATTCTCCTGGCCTGAATGAAAGAAAGGTATAAAGGGTAGTGGTCACCTTTAAGTCTAGTGATTCAGTCAGTTTAGAGAATTTGCTTATGGCATAGATTTACAGTCATAGATACATGACACTCAGATTGCCACCTCTTTAATGGTCAAATCCGCTATCCTCTTTTCCATCAAGTACTTCACCAAACCTACCTCTGATGTGCCCATGTTAAGAATTTAGCAAATTAATACTGGCTAAGTGAAAGGCAGTTTCTGACAGACTCCTATTACTGGCTAAAATTTGGAACTGTAAGCAGTGCCCTTATACTGACATCTGGTTTTATTTTTATGGCTGCTCTTCACAGCTTTCTTTTCCCTTTTAATGTCCACTTTGACTCCTAGTTTTTGAAGCCAAGGCCTTTTTGAGTTTTTTGTAGAGCAAAAGACAAAAAAGTTACAAGCTGTTTTTTTTTTTTCCTACAGATGCTAATATTGTAATTATAAGATTCAAAATAAAATATTTCCTACTAAGTATATTTTTCTTATACAGTAAAATAAACACATCAAAAAGTTAAATTAGAAAGTTTGTTACTACACTTTTCTGTTAACCATTTTAGATCAGATGACTAAATACAGGTATCCAAACTTGAAAATCTTGATTACATTGCTACTGACATGTTGATTTGTTTTGGTAATAATATTACTTTCTTTCCTTTCACTAACCCACTATAGCTGTGACTGCCTCACTGGATGGAAAGGTGCATTTTGCACCGAAACCGTGTCTGTATGTGAACCTGAGCATGATCCTCCACATCTGTGTAAGCAAGGCGGTACCTGTGTGCCACTGCCTAACGGCTACACATGTCACTGTCCTCTTGGAACAACCGGTACCTACTGTGAACGAGGTATGTCAAATGTACACTGTACATACAGTTATGCAATAATGCCTAGGTGGAAAACCACAGTATTTTGTAATGTAGCAATTGAATGTGACATAGAGACACAAAGTACAAAATAGATTTTATTCAAGAGAGTGATGCTGCTTTCTGTTAAAAAATCAAGTAATTTAAAGCCATGAATAGCTAAATACTGTTTTCTGACCCTGGTTATTTTCAACACTGTTTGTTCCTTGAATTTTTTCAAATCCTTCCACTAAATCAATGGGCAGCACAGCATTGTCAGGTACTGAGGGGGCAGGAAGCATTGCAGAGAAGCATTATAGTGCTTAGTTCAACTCCTAAGCTCATCATAATGAAGTATCTTGAGAAATAATACACTTAAGAATTCAGTAGTGCACTTCTGAGTACACTTCAGAGGTAGGAATCATGTGAAAACTTATTCAATTTTTTCTGACACTAATGGAGAGATTCCTGTTGACTTCACTGCCTGCTGGACAGGGATGTACTGAGAATGATGAAAAAAGATGCAAAAATCACTGTAATTTCAAGTGTCTTTTCTCATTGGCTTTCTTCCAACATGTCACCCTCAAAATATATCTTCAGTTTGCTGGTTTTGCATTTCTTACCCTCATGTACAGGAATCCTTCATCTGTCTGTTTTATTCTCTGAGAGATTGCACAAATGATTATTCAGCAATGTGGATACACAGGTGCTACAAGCTCAAGGACTTTTCCTCTAAGTGTCTGAAGTGCCTCTGTGTGCAAGGAGTTGTAGTACAACCCACACCCTCTATTCCACAGCACTTAGATTCAAGTTAATATTGTACAAGTTCATGTTTTTCCATCAAGAAGCTCTCTGTACATCTTTTGGAGAACTCCTGTTACTGTTAAATAGCTCCCTTTTCAAACTGCCTGCCAAGGTCCAGCCTCCGTTGTTGGGCCTACAGAGCAAGTTTCAAGCACAAAGCTGACAAGCTGAACTCACCCTATAGATGGATAGAGTTTTAAAATCCCATTACAGAAATTGCTTGCAATTGGTAGGCTCAAATCAAAGAGAATATAGCTTCTGGAAAGTTATTGTTAAATTCTTTATTCCATGTAAGAGCATGCTTGCTCTATTCCCTCTGCTGCAACAGTTTTTCAAGGTTCTTTATATGAACTTTTCAACTTTTAATTCTTAATTTAATTGAGGTTTTCAAAAGTGATGCCATCTGGATTCAGGACACTGATCACCAGGATGTGTGCTATACATAAAGTATACATATAATTACAAAAGGTAATTAATCAGGTAAACACTCCCGTGTTCTGGTTTCAGAATAGATTTGGATCTTCTTGTGATGGCCACTTATTACCAGTACAAATAGCTTATATCTGAGTGATAGAAAATTGTATTTCTTGTAGATTGTCATCCTTGTGTTACACATTAGAGGGTTCCTCTCTGTTTTATTTAAAAGCTTTATTTTTATGGATAGGGAGTATAGGTCCTGACCAAACTCTTTGCCCTGCATTTCACCTTACTCTAGCAGAATAATGAATTATCATGAGATTTTTCAAAGCACAGTTTGCACTTTCAGTGGATGGCAAATTGCTAAAAAACAGCTGCTTATCAAGATTGAATGTCACATCTCTGGATTGATGGTTGTTACTGGAGCCAAAAGAAAAAAGGAGAGCTCAATGAACAGCACGAGGGACCAGGAGAGAACAAAGGGAGATTAAATGATGGAGACTAATGAATGTGCAAGAAAGAAGGAAAAAAAGTGTGAGGAAAAGACAGATTTATGAGGCAAAAAATGCAGAGGAAAATAACAAAGGGTAAGAACAAATAGGGCTTTACCAAATAACAGCAACTGGTAAATACAGTACAACAGTACAGATTGCACAAGAACAAGTCAGGTGAATTAAGTAAATGCAGCAGTAGGGGTAGAACTACAACAGCAAGGAAGAGTACTCTGGGCACAAATGTTAAGGGCACTTAAACATAAACTGACAATAATCAAGCACTAGCTGGCCTAGCAACACTAAAATTGTTTGTAGTTCTTCATTAATTATGTACATGAGAGATGAAATCGTATGTGCAATGAGGATGTAACTGTTCTTAAAGAGTAACGTGATGTGTCCTACTTAGATCAGCAACTCAAACCACCAGGGATGCAATGATTGTCAGCACAGAGATACGGTACATTATGGTTAAGCTTTAGAAGTCGGAGCTGCATTGACAAGTATTCAGTGTTTGGAAAACAAAGTTAGAACAAGAGTAAATCCAAGATGAGTAAGATCAGTTAAGATCATAGTTTTAATGGCTCATATAGCCTCAAATTCACCAGGCTTACTGGGTCCACTGTCGCAATGTTAATTGCTGAAGTGTAAATACCGAGCCATATTCTCAGGAGGTTGCAGTGATGTGTGTATTAAATAATATAATTTAGAGGAAATTAGAAGAAATCAACCCACTTGATGAAGAGAGGGTAGAAGTTTCAATTATCCTGCAACTCCTATAGGCTGTACCTAATCAATTAATATTCAGCAAGTAGTACACAGGTATTTTTTGGTCTGATACTCTGACAGCAAATACTTAATTGTGTGTTTCAACCTGCCCAAGCAAGTGCCAGGGCTTGCTTTTCCAGGAAAAAGATCGAAAGGTTTAGCATGTAGGCAGCACACTGGTGACTGAAGTGCAGTAGGAAGATGCCTATGAAAATTAAGACCTACTTTGGAAAGGCAAGCAACTGTAAGGAGCACTAGGAAGAGAGGAGAGGGTTGGCAATTAGACCTGAACAGGTCCAAGGAACAAAATATTGTCAGGCGGGCAGAGTAATACATTTATTCTAGAAAATTCTCCACTTGGGTGTACTGTGTTGTCCAAAGCCATTAACATCTCACAAGACAGGATGGTTCTTCAAGTGTATTAAGTTTCTAAAAGTAACACTGATGTAAAGAAACAAAAAAATGATTGATTTATACTGCCAGAAATAAAAGTGGTTGCAATGAAACAGGAAGGAAATGGAAAATCCTTTTTTTTATTTAGTGTTAACGTTGTTATATGGACTCGGACCCCTTCTAAAACTGTGACACATGAAGCAGTAGATAATTCTGTTCTGGTTTGAAAAGATCACAACTGTAACAATAACACAGCAAAAACAGCCCAAATCCTGAAGTGCATAAGTGACAACCAAACATTGCCGGTGTTAATTCTCAGTTAGCACTCCCTTAGGCACAAGAATTAGGAATACAGAGGAAGTAGTTTATCTAGGTTTTTTTTAAAGTAGTTATATTTTCCAGGACACCAAAATATGATGTTAATAAAATCTTTTGTTCATTTGACTTAAAGTTTGCAAATGAATTACCAGACAAATCTAAATTGCATTCTAATTAAAAGTGAAGCTTCAGCCCAGAGCAGCATGCAATGAAGTCTAGTTATTTCATTAACACAAAATGTTCAAAACCAACAAGAGGTTCCAGCTCCTAGCACATTGTTTGGGGAGTCCACTGCATGGCTTTGAACATCGAATTCCATCTTATTCAATTTGTCCCAGTGAGTACCTTTGTAATTAGATATCTCAAAGAGTTTCCGAAGAAGGAGAAATCTCTAAGAACCTGGATGTTTCAGCGCTCCTGCAAGTATATAGTAGACCTGTTGGCTTCAGTGTGATTACTACTGTGAGAAAATGTGACCAAGATCGAGTGTTAAGGATGATTATTCTCCTGGGAAAGAAGCAACAGTCTCAAATGCTTTTGCTGGAGATAGTTTGATTTATAGGAGATCATTATTGTCTATGTGAACACAGTATCGTTTTCATAACTAGTTATTAAGAGATGCAAACATTAAAAATACAGACATTAACCATAATGACTGTCTGCAATTATATTCTAATCTCTACTAAATTGCATTTTAGCAGCTTATTCCTCTTATAAGAACAGCATCCCTGTGTGAGGCTAAAATGCATGTCTAGCAGTGGCCAATAACAAAGGTTTAGAGAAAAGTAACACGGGAACTATATATGACATCTCCCTGAAGCAGTCTCCTGAAATCCAAACATTTGTGGCTTATCTTATTTTTCTTTTTCTTGCAGTTTGTTTTAATGGACTAAACCAAGTCTCTCATCTTGACATAAACAGTATCACTTAAGGAAGTGGAGAACTTGAGCAAAAATAAGTCAATGAAGTTCCTCTGACATTCTATTAAACATTAATCATTAAATCATAGAATGTATTGGGTTGGAAGGGACCTTGAAAGGCCATCTAGTCCAAGCCCCCTACAATAAGCAGGGACATCTCTAACTAGGTCAGGTTGCCCAGAGCCCCATCAAGCTTGACCTTGAATGACTCCAGGGATGGGGCTTCCACCACCTCACTGGGCAATCTATTCCAGTGCTCAAACACCCTCATAGTAAAGAACTTCTTCCTAATGTCTAACCTAAATCTACCCCTTTCTAGCTTAAAAACATTCCCCCTTGTCCTGTTGCTACAGACCCTCAAGAACAATTCTCCTCCTGCCTTATAGGCCCCTTTCAGGTATTGGAAGGTCGCTATAAGGTTCCCCTGGAGCCTTCTCTTCTCCAGGCTGATCAGTCCCAACTCTCTCAGCCTGTCTTCATAGGAG
>VZZY01019804.1:0-30045 GCA_013400335.1 Eurystomus gularis | reverse complement strand
GCAGTCAATGCCACTGTCAATGTCATTAATGAAGATACTAAACAACGCTGGTTCCAGTATGGACTCCTGAGGGCCACCACTTGTCACCTTTTTCCATCTGGACATCGAGCCATTGACCACTCTCTCTGGATGTGACCAGAATATATTTACACATAAGCTAGAATTCCTCTAGATGCTAAGTGTATGGAACTTATGTCCTAGATAATTTATTGGATTTTTCAGAGTAATTAAGAAGACCTGTAATTTCAGATTAGTTAACTGAGATTTCACAGACCTAATTATATTCTAAGGGACCAAGCAATGCAATAATTGAAGGATTCTGTAGATGGCAGTATTGGAGAAGAATTGCCAGTAGCTAAACAAAGCACGGTTTTCATCACAGTATTTCTATAAATTTTAAATTATTCAGCAGTTTTCTTTAGCAGGATTAGTTTGTGCCACCTAATTTCATAAAATCTATTAAAGTATTTTTTCTTGACTTCAAGGCACCATAATGGAATGCTACTGCCCTTTTCACAAAGAAATATGTTAATAAATAGATTTCTTCGACTGTATATTAGTCTCTGAACACCATAGCTACAAATACTGCCTGTCAACATACAGCTCTTGAAGAAATGAAAGCAAATGTAAAGAGCTTTTCTTTGTTCTATCCTCAATTTAATGAGACGCTTGTCAAGCAATAAAGCCATTTTCTTGATGAATAAATGGCAAGTAACTTCCTTTGGCTATATTTATCAGCTCAAGTCAACTTTCTAGATATTATTCTGATGTCAAATTCCACTATTCTGATACAAAAATATACTTTTAGAAAATACCTGATAAACTGACAGAAAATTTAAAAAAATAACAATTCTGTAACTATTTAATCCAACTTCATAGTCACAATGAATGAATGAAAAAATGGAAGAAACTTACTTTTGGAATAATTTTTATTGTAAAGGTCTTTTTGTTTTTACATAGACTAGAGTGTTACTTGACATATTTTGACTGTTATTGTAAGACAAATTATTTCACAGTATGTTTTAGTTCAGGACATTTACATGACAAGACACCTTACATACAAACACTCAAGCACACATATGTGCGTGCATGAATTTATCCGGCTTGGATTTATCTGACAATGCAGTTAGACTTGCTGGATTAATGCACAAACTATTTTGCAGTGCTTATTTGGGAACTTGTGTTTCTATGTTTAACCATTGAAAGGACAACTGCAGGCACTCATTAGCTTGTTGCTTTGAGTCATGGTGACTATTGTGTTCTCTTAGCCATTTCAGCAACACTGATCTCATCAAGATTTCTGTTTTCATTACAATTTTTTGAAACCTTGTGACAATATGAGAAAATCTTTAAATAGTAGCTGTAGCTGTCATGTCCTATAAGGATAAAAGGTGCTGTTGAAATTTTCCCTAAAAAGCAATCTAAGCTTTAAGATTTATCAGTAACAGTCCAGTACATGTAATATTCATGGTAGGCACATTAAAACATGCCCTTGTAGTATTCATCTGTATGCTTTAAAATGTCAAGTCAATTGCCTACTTAAATACATGTCATGGACTAATCATATATAAACTCAAGTGAAGGTCATGCTTGACAAAATGAAGGAATTGATATGCAGTACAACAGTAATGCCCTCCACACCAGGTCAGCCACGAATGATGTGATGTCCCAGTAAAAAATCAGGCATGCACTTACCATTCCCTCCAGTTACCCAACTGAACAAGATACAGCCAGCTAACTAGCACTTAGCAGGGTGGTTCTGGAATTAGTTTCAGACTTCCTCTATGAGCATGAATGATTTGCTGAAAATAGGGTAGTCCCTTTACTTTGTGAAGGTATTCAGATTTGGAAACTATGTCAACGATAGGAACTGGTTTTGAAAGGCAAGGCACCTAGATTTAAGTATCCACATGTGAGTTCAATATAGGAGTTCCCATTATGGTTAATTAACATCTGGTCAATAGAGTCAATGAAGCTATTTAGCTAATAGAAAGCTTTCCTAAGTGTAGATGCTTAGTGCTGTTTGAGATGCCCTGGCATTCAAACTTGCATCTAAAAGCATCCAGACAGGGTTCATAGTTATTGCACGGGACACATTGCCTTTCTGCAATGGCACATGAAGTTAAGGCAATAGAGGTTGTGAAAAAATACCAGTAGGTACTGTCTGGCTGTTTGGGAAATTGAATGGAGCCTCCAAGGAGGCTCTCTTTCTGGGTCTGTTGACTGCGTGCATAGCAATGCTATTCAGTTGCCTGAAAACAGGACTTCACGACATGCTCCCGTATATCCTTCACAGCTGCCAACTGCAACATATCCTGGGTTTGCTGTTACATCAGTCAGGCCCATGTGGATGGCCTGGATACTCTAAAGCATCTCAGGAGCAAGTGACAAACATGTTTAAGCTAATGAATCCCATCTTCCATAATAGCTCACCATAATGGGTATTTTCATGCCTATAAATAATATCTGTAGACAGATAAATATAAGGGTCTTAATGCCAAAATTAATCCTTCCAATATTCTAGTAATCTATTTTCCTGACTTAATTACTCTCATAAATGCTATGCAGAATACCAACTTTCTTATACTCCAGTCCTCCTCAAAGCACACTTTCACTATTGTCAGACTAAATCCAGTCCAAAATGCGAGTAAGCGAAGATCTCAAGTTGAAACCAGATTAACAAATTTTTTAGATACTTGATTCTTTACTAATAACTTTATCAGAGATACTCACAATCCCTTGGCTTTAGACAACTAAAGGCTTCCAGTGCAGAAATGTTCCCAATGAGGGAATCTTAGACTGGGTGTTTCTTCTTGGAGGTTCCATCTTGAAAACATCTTCGGAGCATTTCAGTAGCTAGAATAACCTTGCTATCAAGGCCAGGCATGGATTAAAGATTTGTAGATTTTGTTTGTATCATATTTTCCTAATTGCCTTATGATTAAGCATTCACTTTTACTATCATGAAGCAAATACTTGAACCTGTATCTGTCATATTCTCAAAAAATATAATAACCACTGAGCGATTGGGTATAAAGTTTTCTTTTTTACCTCTATCATCTAATCTCTTCTAGGAAATTTTTGTTTACTGAAATATTCATTGGACAGAAGACATCGAAATTATCCTGGCTATGATATCATATCTTGAGATGCAGGAGAACCGAGTTCAGATTTCTGGTCTAACTGATTTCATAATACTGAGGTTTCATAGCTGCTTCTACTACAGTTTGCTGGCTCACATGACTTAGGCACTCATCTCTTAATGTGTCAGACTGAAAGACTGAGTCTTCTGTTTTGACTTTGGCTAGTGGAGCTTTTTTAGACTCTGGAAAACCAGAGATCTCTTTAGGGATTTAGCCATATGCTTCTAGATGTTACTTCTTAGCTAATTAGGTCTCTAAATAGCTAACAGTAGAGATTATGACTCCACTGCAACAAAAACAAACAGAACTGTAGACTTCACTTACAAAGTTGCAGTATTTTTTCCAGTATTGCTCAGAATAATGATTGCCTCAGTCTGTCCTCTTTAGGGACAGTGAGGATTACTAATGGCTTCAGGTGTGGCATTGTTCAAACTGTTAAATTCAAGTTGTGTTAATAATCAGTGCTTTTCTTAACATGCCTTACTTGTTACTGCACTAAAAATGGAAGTTGAAATATTCATTTTTTGTTATACATTAATTAGTTTATAAGTTACAAAAAGTTACCTTTTCCAGGATTAAATAGTGATAATTAAACAGAAAAATACATTCCCATTTAGATAAGGTGAAGTTAATTTTTTTATTTTTTCCAAATATTTGCACATGCAGTATCAGTCATCTTAGAGCTACAACCTTAAGCAAATTGCATCTTAAGAGGAAAATTTCCTTACAGCCTTGTTTGTCACTGCTTTCCAAAATGAAAAAGAGCAACTGGTGAAGCTGCTCTCTCTCTCTCTCTATGAAGGAATTAAATCACTGAAAGTTTCTGTGGAGTTTAAGGCTTTCAGACAGGTATTTATTGCTACTGAACTGTTAGAGTTGCACTATAAGTGCCGGGGCCCCAAGTGCATCCTCCCACCGTTTCCTGAGGGTTTGTCTGCTTGATCTCAGCGCCAGCCTAGAGATGGGGCTGGTGTCTGGTCTCCTAGACAGCTTTGCTGAGAAGCCCCAGCAGGAGCTTTCTGCTTCATTACTTCAGGAACAGCTTTTAATAGAGGTTCCTGCCCTTGATCCCTCACTGAACTATACTACAGCAGTATCACATCCATGCCTTCTCAGGACGTGTTAGTCTGGACCTGACTTTGATCCACAGACCGACTTGCAGGCTTGATCTTAAGACCTGCCTCATCACTGGTGATCTGGCCTCTGGAGCTGACCCAGCTGCTCACCCTGGTTTTGCCCTGCCAGCCATGTTACATCACTGCTGGCCCCTGGCTCTGAGCTCCCAGCCCTCACTGCTCCCTGACAGTAAGCCTGGCTTCTAACACCACCAAAACAAAACAAATACTGAAACAAAATCATGGCTTGTTGTCAGGACAGTAAGTAAGTGAAGAGTTCTATGAAAAAATCTTGTTTGATATAGTTAGTTGCAAAAAGAATTTGAGAGAAATAAAGCAAACTTGTATAGCTAGTTAGTATCACAGAGTGACTCATCCATCCAAACCAGTTTTTGCCAGTTTGGCCAGATGGCTACTATGAAAGACTGTCAGAGGTCTTGTCAAACTCAGGGCAAATAAATTCACTGCTCTTGGCTTGACACTGAGCCACCCATCTCCTCATAGCTATCAGGCTGGTCATACACAATTTGATCTTGTCACCATTTTGTACTTTATGTGCTTGGATATCGTGTCAAGGAGGTTTTGTTCCATGGTAGTTCCCGTGTGAGGTGAGGCTATCTAGTCTATAAGTCCCTGTAATATTCTTCTGGCCTTTATTGGATGATAAGATGATGTTTTGCCTTCCTCCAGTTGTCAGTAACTTCCTGGATTGTCATGACTTTCAGAGCTTATTGATAGTGAACAGCCTCATGGTGATATTAGCCATATCCCTCAGCACTTGGGGATACATCCCGGCTGGTGCCCTGCCCACATATATGTCTGATTGGCTGATGTATTCCCAAGTTCTTCTTCTGCCGTAGGTAACGTTTCACTTCCCTAAGCTCAGCTACTAGGCTCAGGGACCTGGGAGGCTTGATCAGGCTTTATCATGTGAAAAATGAGCCAAACAAGGCTTTGAGCATTTTGGCTTTTTCTATGTACTTTGAGGAGCGGCCTCACATTTTTCTTAGCCTTCTTGGAAGACTTTTTGTTTCCCTTCACATCCTTTGCTAGTTTCAACCTCTGCTGAGTTTTGACTCCTAACTCCATCTCTGTTCAACTCAGGAGCTGGGTCTGTATTCCTGCTGGGTAGCCCATCTCTGCTTTCACAGCCTCTGTGCTTCCATCTTGGAGTCCGAGCTTGGTTTTGTCATGTTGACTGTTCTCCTTTTCCACTGCAAGTTTCCTTCACATGCTGAATAGCAAGATGGGCTTGCGAAAGTTTTGGGGCAACAAGCTGCTTGAAGAAACTATCAAAATGTAATGCCATCAAAATGTAGACTGGAATCATAGAATCATAGAACACCAGGTTGGAAGGGACCTCAAGGATCATCTAGTCCAACCTTTCAAGGTAAAAATATGGTTTAAATGAGATGGCCCAGCACCCTGTCAAGCTGTGTCTTAGAACTGTCCAGTGTAGGGGAATCCACAACTTCCTTTGGGAGATTATTCCCATGTCTAATTGTTCTCATGGTGAAAAACTTTCTTCTGGAGTCCAATTGGAATCTCCTCAGGAGTGACTTGTACCCATTACCCCTTGTCTTTTCCATGTGACTCCTTGTAAAGAGGGAGTCTCCATCTTCATGTTAGCCACCCTTTATGTACTGGTACATGGAATGTGTACAAGCATTTCTGCTTCAGTGGTGGAAATTCAGCTGCAAGAATAACCTAGAAAGCTTTGTTTGTAACACTTGAATAGGATGTGTGAGCATTACAGGGCTGATCAAATGAGGCTAGCAGGAGGAGCCTGAAAGATGTTCATGTATAGTAGAGGGAAAGAAAAGCATACTTCAGCAATAGCACTTGCAGGAACTTTGTGTTACCATAGCTCTAACTAGTCTAAAGAGATTTAGAGTTTCTTTTGGTTTTGTTTAGAAATGTATAGCTTCATCAAATACTAGTACTCGGCTTAGAAGAGTGAGTCATTAATCAGATAGATACAGAACAGAAATGTTTGCTTAAATGCCTATTGTGCTTACAACGCACCACACGGTGCTGAGCACCCTAGTGAGTAATGTAGTAGCTGCACAGCACAAGTCCTACAAATTTAGCTTATAGGATTGGCAAAGGCATCCATTCATCTCATTAGCTTTAGCAAAGTTTCTCTGGAGTAAGCATATGTCACATGGGAACTGTCTTGTGCAAGTTTCGTTGAGCTTCTTATTTTCCTAAATGGAGAAAAAAAATTGTTGCCAAGAAAACAACAGTAAAGTACCTCAGCATTTGACGTGACATGTTCATTTTGCATATGCCTGCCATAAAAGCAAATTGAAAAGTTTAAATTGTCTTTTTCTTCACCTTAAAGGTTTGTCTATCTATGGATGCCATTTTGCAAAAATGAAGTTTTACAGTAATCATCTCTGTACTGCAGTAGAGTTGAAGCATTCTGTTCTGAGATGGGTGCATATTTCTATGTACTTGTCAAGTCAGATTTTTTCCATGAATATAATCAGTACTTACAGGATAATTTACAAGCAAATTAGAAGTCATTCTGGTACTTCCTGTAGTTAGGCCTGCTGTACTGTGGCAAAATATGTTGCTTTCTGACATTTGTTAAGATATATTTAATGGGAATAAACTTCCTTTTTTAACAAAATGGAAATAAAACATTTACATCTTGGAAGTTTCAGAATTATGTATATTAAATAGAGTATTTTATTTGGTATCTAAGAATCAGGATAATACCTCCTTTCTAAAGCATTCTGATATCTGCTGCTGAAGATGTGGGTGTTATTTTTTAACACTCTATTTTGTAATGTAAAGCCATGGATTTAATTCATTCTCTGACTGACACTGTATAATCACCTTTTTTTCACCCATGTTCTCTTTCTCCGCTCCAAGGCTTTTTATCATCACAATCTTCCTTTCATATACCTTCCAATGATAAGCAGTGTAGCATTTCAATCCTGCTGCAGCTGAACCTTTTGCTTTCACACTAATCATTGTCCATGCTTCCTTCATAAGCAGTAAAGAATTAACTACACTGACAAAGTGAAACTAAGTCTGGCATGAAGACTTTCAGATGCCTTATTTTACACTTCACCTGGTATGACCTTTTAAGCAGCAGCATATATTAATATCAGATTGACCGCTGTGGCACAGTTCCTCCATATGTAAGTCTTGCTGCACAAAAGTTCGCTAAGAATGACTTCCAAATGATTCATAAATAAAAAATGTCTATGTACAAAATATATTATTATTTTTTCCTGCTTTTTAAATACGAAGACATTGGTACAGGGATTACATCTTTAAGCTACTAATGGAGAACGTTGTCTCCTACCTACTGAAAAAAATACAGGCACCTAAAAATCCATATGAAAATAATTATTATTTTGTCTTTTGTACCTGAGAGTGTTTATAAGTTTTAGTGATATAAATTACATGACGTAATCTATTTAGCATGTTTTATTACTATTTATCTTCCAGGGTAATTGCAGGATAAATGCACCTTCCTCAGAAGTATTAACTGTAATCTAGTGGGGTAAATGAACAAAATGACCGGCTATACTGTGCCACCCATTCAAGAGGCATCCTCAAGTCATTATGGTGATAATAGTTTAGAGATCTGGATCCTGTATAATGGTGCATCTGTCCACTGGACACAGTCCACCAGGAACACTTTGAATCCTATTCTTAGAGAGGTGATGTGACAGACAAATTACAAAACCTAGCAGCATACTGACTGTATACCCATCTAATAACTAAGGCCCATCTGTGATAGGCACTAGAAGGTGCAGCTGGATGGCAAGTGGATTCATGAGCAGACACTATGCAGAAAACTTGAGTGTGGAAAGATAGCATAAGGTGGCCTAGAAATGCACTACAAGGACATCTTGAAAGTATATTTGACTGAAAGCAAGTTACTGTAAAACTACAAAATTGGGAGCACCAAGATGAGGAAAGATGTTGACCTCTCAGAAGACGAACAGCATAGCTTCAGCAGGAACACTGTGACAAGTGAGGGAGGCAGCACTTACAGTTCAGGTATTTAGTACTGTTGTTAACTAAGTCGTAAAAAGGGCTTATCACACACAGGTCTACATGTAACCTGCACATCTAAATTGTTTGACTTATTCCAGTGAACCCACAAATAAACCAAGCTAAAAACTAACAATTATATTTCAAATATCTAATGCTGTTACAGTGGGAAAAAATTGAAACAATTTCAAGTAACATAAAAGGCATAGAAAAGTATAATCATTTATCAGTTGGCTGAAGGAAGTTTAACCAGCCCAGTTTCTTAGAGGTATGTGAACAATCAGCACTGAAAGAAGTGGTAGACTGAATGATGAAGTTGTAATAGCTCAGAAGTGTACATTATATCTTCACTGCAATTGTGTGAGAGTGCTCCATTTCGGTATTAGAGAGGGCAATTTGAGTTATCAAGCATCTCAGTATGATTATCGTGTATGGACATATTCCACTTAAAATGTACATCCTTATGACACATAAAACAGTTCATTAAAAATCCTCCACTAAGGTTTTGATTTGTATGGTGAAGAAATAAATGTTCATTCTGATTCCTGCAAAAGTATTTTGCGTTTGAATTTTTAAAGAATGTAAAATTTACACTTACATTCATTTGAAAATGAACACAAACAAGATCATATTCATTTTGCATTACAACTATGGTCCTGATTATTAATGAAAATAAAGCACATAGAAGACATTAATTTACTATTATCTAAGTTTTATTCTGTTTCTAGGTTATTTTTAGTCCTTGGAAGAATTGGAAGTATTATGTACAGCACTTCAAACTCTAGAAAATAACTGTAGACAACTGGTGCCGTAATAATGCAGTCCTCTCAAAATATATTTCAGAAGACATTTCCTCTTGTGTTTTTCAGATATTTCCATTAGTGATCCATCTTTCAGAAGTAATGAATCATCATGGATGTCATTTGCACCCTTCTATATCCGGCATAAGACCCATATCAAACTACAATTTCAGCCTCTATCTCCAGATGGTATCCTGTTTTACACTGCACAGCATTTGGGTACTCAGTCAGGTAAGGATATTCCAGCTTACATACACCCAGGTACTTTTATGAAAAAGAAAGGCAGTACATTGAAGTGATTCAGGCACTCAGTCTCTGTAACTCATTGCCTATGGTGATTGGGTTTTGTAATCAATTTCATAAGAAAAAACATTAATAACGAAATTCTGGATTAGTCCAAAGCCAGCAAGTATTTAATGAAATGGTTCAGGAAACCATATTCCCTTGAAAAGTAACTGTACCCAGCTTTTCAATAGACACTTACTGATACTGCTCCCACCATTCCAGTACGGCTACGCTAGGAATTGCAATCTGGTGTTTTGGTGCAGTGTTTTAAAATGACCCAAATAGAGCAATATAAAAAACGATCAAACAAGCTAAGTGAACAGACTATGAGAAAGCTAATGAGATTCATCAGAAGTTTGACTTTTTATTATATAATGCTGAAAAGCTTGCTGGTACAGCATGCAAAACATACAAATTCTGCATTTGCCAAATATGCAGAGTGAAACAAAAATCGAAACAAAATATTAATAAAATAAAATATATTTTTTAAAAAATTATAAAAGTATTATAAACTTTAGTGAGTTAACATTCCTAAAACTTCATGGCAAGAAAACATAATTTGCTAACCAGTGTAAATACATTTTAAAATATAGTCTTCAATAACGGTGTAATTGTTTTGTAATAACGTTATTAACATACTTCATCTTTATATTAGATTTCTGTGGTGTCTTGCACATTTGAAACAGAAGCATTACATACCATTCATAGCATGATCTTAGAGCAAATTTCCCACAGGTATTAAGTACTACATTTTGCTAAAAAACAGGCCTTTGTGTGACAAGAAAAAGCACTTAACCACTTCTCATGTATCTTTACATTCCTTTGTTCAAAGCCTAAAGCTTTGAGACATTTCAGTAAACACGCTCAGCCACACATGCGTATAAACACACGTATGCCCAATTTACCACATTCTTATTCTGTACACAGATGTTTTAACTGCTGCTATTCGGTAAGACCAATAACAAATCATCATATACTGGTGGCACCTCCTTTTGGCCTTGTTCTAATTACAACCACATACAGAGAAGCAGCTTCAAATTAAAATCTATGGAGCATCTGTAATACAAATACCTTTTTTTTTCAAAGAACTCTGTCTTCTACGATGAATCTTTTACAGTTCTATTGCTTACAGGCCAAATTCTGAGATTCTCAGTGAATAGTTCTCTCCTGTATAAACTAAAGCCTTACATGGGCCATGAAAAATAGGAGAGAAAAAAATGATCTCTCTCAAAAGAATAGTCAGAGGTCACGGATGCAGCTAGCATATAAAATAAATTAAATATATCTTTGGAAGCATCAAAGAGAGTGCTAAGTCTGTTTGAGCTTGGCCAGGAGTGGTTTTGCAAGAGCATGCCCTCTTTCTATTGCCATTCATGAATGTTTAATTTGCACATTAGGAAGGAATATTTTTTTTAAATCACTTTCTAGAATTATATCAATTTCATTTCCCAATAAGAAACATCTTCTACAGAGGAATTTAATTTCTTTACAGATTTCCTTCTTCTATTTCACTGTCTTGAAGTTTTGAAAGATTTAGGAAAAGCTAATCGTCTGGCTCTTTATATTTGCCTTCATATAATCCTGTCAAATCCAGACAGAATTAGAATGATGAAAGACTCAGAAGTATTCTTAGCAGCCAGCAGATGTGAAAGAGCTTTCTGTTGGGGATTAGATTATAAAGCACTTTATATAAAGCCTTTTCTTCTACACAGTTATGTAAGATTTAATACATTGATTGCCAAAATCCCAAGATATTTTTTCTAAAATTCCTTTTTAATAGGAAATAATTAGAATTTTTTTTTCCTCATTAGGTAATGCTGGTTTTCTTTAAAAGAAATGAGCTCTGACTGTGCAGCTAATTTAGCAATGATACTGAATGACACAATTACACACTGGCTTGGCTTGTCACCCATGCAAACAATACGCTACATTGGGACTTTCCCTTCAGGGACATGCCCCTGCCAAAAATCCTCCCACCATAAAAAAATGAAATCTTTAGTAGGCGAAGAAATAAACATAAGACTTCTATTGAAACATTTCCTTCTTGCTTTGTTCTGTTCAAAGAACATTACATGCATTTCTAGCATTTGTAGAAAGGGTGGGTAGGTGGCTAGCCCCCTTACTTGAAAGTTGATACCCTGGTTCCAGCCTCCACTCCTCTAACAACGTGATTACCCCAGCACAAACATTTAAACACCTGGCACATTGGCCTAAAATGAAAAACATCCTATGAATCTTTTATCTGTTAGGAGAATTTCCTATAATTCTGTCAGTCGTGTTTTCTTGCTTTGTCAGCTGTTTCTGAATGTGTATCATGACTTTAAGTCTTGGTAGTATTGATTTCTGCAGGCCCTAAGAAAATAATTTCCAAAGTTTGGTAAAATTTATGTCGCTAGCTATATTAATAATAGCCTGGGGAAAACAAAACAAAATAAAACAAGTGACCTATGTATGCATATTTTCATTTGGAAACTTGCAGATAGAATGTCAAGGGGACTTTTTTCCCACCTCTGATTACTTGTTTTATGCCATTGAAGTAAAAATATGGGAGATGCAAACAGTTGTAAGCACTGCTTCTGGGTGAGGTCTCTGCAAATAATACAGCATTCTTGTGGAGTTCAGCAGAGTGTTGGTAGAAGGCCAGCCTACTTCACATTTTCCCAAGTGCAGTGTATCCTATTTTTACCAATGCAGGTGTGAGAGCCCCAGTGAATAAAAAGCCTTTAATTCAGACAGAGTTTGCTGGATCAACTTGCTGGTTTGCCCCATCAACTGCCTGAACAATGTATAATTCAGTCCATTTACATTGCAACCACTCTGTGTACTTGAAGGCCTTGGCACTGTTGGTAAAAGGCAGTAAGGAGCATTACTTTTTCATTGAGTCACAGCATTACTGAAGCTTTACATTTGTTCATGGAGGTGGAATGTGCTTTAGACCGCCTGCACTATTCCGGAGTTCAGGCCATGGTGATGGAAAGGTTTGCTCCCTGACGAGTTATGCTGGGTGACTAAGGAGGAAGTCAGGTTAATAAACAGAACAGGATGACTCATGCTATAATTGAATACTCAACATTTGCAACACCAGTGTTCTATCTCTCTTTAACCAGATTATGTTACCTACATGGTCTGAAAAAAAACGGAACTTTTAACTCCTGATATTTAAGGCATTTCAGTTAAGTGAAAATAAAGCCTGAAAATATGAGATAGCCAGTATGTGTGTGATGTCTGCATGGTTTTCTAAGATATTGTTTATGGTGAAAACTGAATCATGGAATTGGACTAAAATCTTTTGGAAATATTCTGAATTTCTAGAATATGCAGAAGGGCGGAGTGTTGTTTTCCTAATCAGAAACAAACTGATTATCCACCCACTTTTAAAACAGAAACTTAGAGTGGTTAAGTCTCCTCTCTTGGCAGCCATAGGACTTCTCTCTTAGCTGACAGGGCCATCACTTCTGCTTTCTCACTAGTTTTGGGATCATTTGTATGGACTGAATTAGCGGCATAGGAAGGAGAACTATCAGCTATCTGTGTGATCGAACAGACATCCCCATTGACCTGAAATCTGTTGTGTATGAAGTGTTGTTGCTACTTGTTCGCCACTGGCAAGCAAACCAAAACTGAGGCTGGCAAGTTGAGGCTGCTTAAGAAAAGTGGCTCCCTGTAGCTGCCAAAATATGCCAGGACGACAGTGGTGACTAAAGGAAGCAGGAAAAGTTTATTTACAAGGAAAACAGTATTTTTGAAAGGTGAGGCTGAATGGTCTAACCTACAAACAGGTAATTGCCCACCCCTTCCAGATGCATGAGCAGCACTCTGCCTGCAGGGTTATTCTGGGTCCTAGCTATGCCCTCTGCTTTAAGATGGTGCTCCAAGTGAAAGCTGGAATCTACCTATTGCCACAGTGATTTTTTACACAGTTTGCAAGATTTACAGGCTTGGCTTGATACCTGTTCTCAGTCTTACATTAGCTGTGTGATGCGGCTCCTTACATGGAGTAGAATAATTTTGTAATAATCCATGAAAGCATATCCATGCGTAGCTCCTGTTAGTGTGCATTAGAGGCACTGGGTATGGTCATCACTAGATAAAAGATCAAGTAATAACAGCTGCAACTAGCTGCTATAACCTGTCAGCTGACTGATACCTAACTGTGTGCATGCACTCAGATCATGGCAAAGACAGAGTTAAGGTTAACAAACCCCAAAGACAAGGAAGACCACAAAACATAAGAGATTGAGCTGAGAACAACAAACTTCAACCATGCTAACAATAAGCAGCAGCGACTGCAGAAGGGTGAGAATAAGGCTCATCTCTTCTCTGTCCTTTGTTCCCTTCTTCTGCCCATTTATAGCCCTCCCTGTTCTGCTTTGCTTTCTCTCCTTGGCCTGTGCCTTATTCTGATTCCTGGAAATGCTCAGGAGAGCAGCTATGAAGGACAGCTACTGGTCAGTTAGGTTCGCTGTCATGTGGAGACAACAGTGCATCACCTTCCTTGGCCATAAAGGCATTTAGCTGGAGGCTGACATGGCTATTATTATTTCAACCCCTACTAGACAAGGGAAGTTCTGCTCCTGGAAGAATATATAAAGGGTCACAGCATAAGAAGACATGATCTGGATTTGTGGAAAATCATACAAGATAGCAGGGTGGAAAGAAGAATGAAGAACAGGATGAAAAAGGGAAGAATGAAAGCAATGTAAACTGAGCTCAGTAAGGCAGGAGAGAGCAGTGAGCAAAAATACATCTGGAGCTATGATAGTTAAAGGATGCATCATACCAACAAGAGGCAGTAATACTGTTGGACAAAGGCACCTTCTGATGGTGGCTTATAGAGGTAAACTTAGAGTGAAGGAGAGCACATACTGAAACCAACATACAGTAAGAGGTATCACTAACTGGGAACGATTCCTGTGAATGTTACTGCTTATGAGAATATAAGGTTTAAATGTGCACTCTGTAACCAAGATGGTGCCAGTGATCAATAAAAGTTTCTGAAAAGGAAGGTGGAAGGAGAGGGGGGGACAAAATGTTACCTGATACCATGAAACCGACATTCAGGTGTTGAGCTAGAGGATGGAAAGTAGAGGTGAATGTAACAGAAGGCATAGACTGAGGCCAGCAAACATATCTCCAGAGATTCTGCCTCAGGGCTCCGAAATGGCTGAAGGAACCAAGACTACAGATGTTCTGTAACCAGGAAACCGCTGCCTAGAGCTTTTGAGACACCTACCCTGCAAAAGCTGCAGAAGCACTGAGCTCAACAAAGCCTCTGTCCCCAGCACAGCGTAGAGGCTCTGCTTAGAAACACAGGATGAGAAAAAGGACAAGCATCAGATGTCTTATCAGTCTTTGTAAAGGAATCTAGACCTTAAGTAGTTCAGGAATAGTGAGTTTTGAGCAAACAGGGAGTCTTGAGAGACCTGCATCTCTGTATGACTGGAAACATGACAATGACATCAAAAAGGTGAATGCCACTGCCTAGAAGACTGCATCCACTGCTTCCAAAATTACTGATAAGGATGTTCTGGGAGCTCCTTTGGCCTTAAAATCTAGTGGGAAATAGTTCTTACTGTTATTTGCAGTGAAGAGTAGGAAAAAATTCAGGTACTCTAACAGGTAATAATGGCTTTGCCTTAGACAAATGCATGCAGACCACAGGAAGAAGCCCTGAAAGAGAAATGTTGAAAATACCATCCAAAGATACTGCCCCTGCCCATGATCTGTCAGCCTAAGATCCTCTGACATTGTGTTCAGTCCTCCTAGGAAATGTATTGGCATTAGGCAGACTTAATAGTGAAGGCAGTAACTGCAGAGATCTTTGCCCAACACAGCTGTGTAAATTTAACACTATCGCATTTGTTGCACATGGTAATGCTTCTGGCACGAATAGCACATCTCAAAATAGTGTGCAGCATTCCTAGCATGCATTTCCAATGGTACAAAGTTTTGACACACTAGGATGTAGATTAGTTTCCTGTGGTAACGTAAAACATGGTGACCTGATGCTGCTTAAGCATGGTCCCCTCTCAAGATGGGACATCTGCATGTCTACATAAAGGCTAAGCATGAAAGGGCATTGTCACCATCTGGAAGAATTTAAAACTTGACTGTGTGACTGTAACCAACTTGCTTACAGACTTACATACTTATTCAGAGTAGTAGCAAGCTGAAAATTTTTGTGATGCATTCAGAATTCATCATAAGAAGTCATATAAACAGATACCATCACAGATAATCCAGATCTCACAGTAGTAGCTGGATGTACTTATAGGGGACTTTTCATTAACTCCCAATTTTAGGAACTGACTGCTCAGGACATAGAGTTGACTTGGCTTCTGAGAATATCTGATAGGGGAGCAGGTGAGACTTGTGCACTTAATGAAAACCTGAAAATTAGAGTGATTGAGAAAATTTGATACCTGTTTTGGAGTGCTGGCTTCTATTATGGAATAGAGACAATTCATCCTGAGGTGGAACAATTTGACCTTCACTCATTTGCTGAAACTCCTGAACTAGGGTTTGCAAGTAAAACTACTATTTTAACTTCAGAACAGTTCCTTCCTTAAGGCAACACCTGCTACAAAATCCCCTTCCCATGAGAAGACAAGGAAGCAATCTTTCAGGATCTGGGCTATATAAAAAAAATTCCTCTTCTTTTTACTGAAACAGGGAAGATGACAGGGGCAGGAAGGTGCATCAGAACAGATCTGAATGCTGCAACCATTGAAGGTTTTGTTCAACACCCAGCATCTTGACGTGTTGCGGTTTCAAGCCACAGCTTGCCTTACGAGTTTCTTGCACACCAGCCAACACGTTGGGCAAAGACTTGCATCCACAATAAAAGAATGACTGGGAGGGCCTACCTCAGGAGTCTCTCTGCTTTTTTTGTGAGAGTACTGATGGGAATAAATAGCCTATATTAGATGAGATGCTAATCTGAAAAGCTAGAAGCAAAGTTGTGTGTAGGTAATGTTTTCTAGAAAGCAGGACCTGCTGTAAAGTCTAGTCCTGGTAAAACTGAGGATGTCATCTCTTTCACCCTTAGCAAAGGTCTCTGGCCTCAGTTAGGGTTGTACGGTTTGAGTAAAACTCAAACTGAAACAGTGTAAACCACCTCATTTCATGATTTCCCATACTGAGACTGCTGGGAGGAGAAATTCAGTGGTAAGAATGTCGGTTGTTTAAAATGCTGATGCAATTAGCTAGAAGCAAAGTGCCTGCATTGACAGCATAGTCCTGCATAGACAGCATAGGCCTGCACAGGCTTCAGCTGTACAACTCATCCCTAAGACACAGGGCAGATTGAGGTCTCTTGTTGAAAATGTCACCAGTTGCTAAAGTAAAGAAGAACAAAGACAAGCCTGTAATTTGCCTTCATTTTTAGAGGAAGTTTCATGGACAATGAGCACTCTGCACTTTAACAATAGAGCCCTAAAATGTTTTCGGCCAGTTGTCCATGAGTAGTACCTATGATATGATAAACTTCATGACTCACACAGACACACAGAAGTCTATGGGACTGGATGAGATCCACCTAAGGGTACAGAGGGAGCTGGCAGAAGTGCTCACCAAGCCACTTTCCATCATTTATCAGCAGTCCTGGCCAGAGAGTGCTGGGGAATGGAGTTAAATCCAGTTCGTGGCCAGCCACAAGTGGTGTTCCCCAGGGCTCAGTACTGGGGCATGTCCTCTTTAATATCTTTATCAGTGATCTGGATGAGGGGATCGAATGCATCCTCAGTAAATTTGCAGATGACACCAAGTTAGGGGGATGTATTGATTTGTTTGTGGGGAGGGAGGCTCTACAGAGAGATCTGGACAGGGCAGTGGTATGAGGTTCAACAAGGCCAAGTGCTGGGTCCTGCACTTGGGTCATAAAAATCCCATGTGTGCCCGACCGCAACACCATGCAACACTACAGACTTCAGGAAGAGTGAGCTGGAAAGCTGCCCAGCAGAAAAGGATCTGGGGTTGTTGGTTGACAGCCAGCTCAATGTGAGCCAGCAGTGTGCCCAGGTGGCCAAGAAGGCCAACAGCATCCTGGCTTGTATCAGCAATAGTGTGGTCAGCAGGACTAGTGAAGTGATCAGCCCCCTGTACTCGGCACTGGTGAGGCTGCACCTCAAATACTGTGTTTAGTTTTGGGCCCTTCACTACAAGAGGGAAATTGAGTTGCTGAAGTGTGTCCAAAGAAGGCCAACGAAGCTGGTGAAGGGTCTAGAGAACAAGTCTTATGAGGAGCAGGTGAGGGAACTGGGATTGTTTATCCTGGAGAAAAGGAGACTGAGGGGAGACCTTATCACTCGTTACTACTACCTGAAAGGAGATTATAGTGAAGAAAATGGCCTCAAGTTGTGCCAGAGGAGGTTTGGGTTGGGTATTAGGAAAAACTTTTTCACAGAAAGGATTGTCAAGCACTGGAACTGGCTGCCCAGGGAAGTGGTGGAATCACCATCCCTGGAGGTATTTAAAAGGTGTGCAGATGTGGTGCTTAAGGATATGGCTTAGTGGTGGGCTGGCAGTGCTGGGTTAACAATTGGACCTGATGATCTTAAAGGTCTCATCCAACCAAAACAGTTCTATGATTCTATGTCTCATGGAGAAACACTGAGCTGAACCCTGGGATCAATGTCCACATCATAAAATTTACCTCAACACTCTGCTGTTCTTGCCAAAGACTTAAATGGTAAGTCGTGTGAAAAGAGAGGGTCTAACCAAGGGGGTAAGAAAATGCCTTGAGAGCCTCAGAGAGAGTTGGAATTGGAAAGTTTAATTTTTTTTTTGTTAACAACTAGCAGAAAAGGAAGCTCCTCAAATTTGAAGAGGCCTCAAATTTGTGCTAGAACATAATCCCGAGTACACAGCCACAGCCTCTCTTTACACATTAAACAGCAGAAGCAGCAACACAGATTTGCTCTTGTAATTTGACTAAATAAGAGTCCAAAACTGACTCAAGTACATTAGCAACAGACATTGTTAGGCTTGAGTCAGAAGCACTATGACCAACTGCTGAAACTGTATCCACTTTTCCCTAGACATTGCTGAAGCACTATTTTCTAATCTCATCTCAGACAGATCCTTGTCAAATGTGCACAGCTACCAAAAACCTGCAGGTCAGGAAGTCTTGGAGAACTTCCAGCTTCTCCAGCTCTTGATTACAAGACAGATGAGCAAGCAACCCTGGTCAGATGTTTTCTGTCTTCCTAGAGAGTAAAGATTGAGTACTCGGTCCTTATGCAAGTCTGCGCGTCTGGGTAGAAGAGGGGATTGAAGGCTGCCAAAGAGGTAGTTCAGAAACTTTTTCTGATGCTCCTTTCTTACCCTAGGATTGAGGTCCTGATAAAAGAAATAGACAAGCAGGTTATGGACATTGCCCAAACAAGCAAGTGATGTGAGTGCAAACTACGCACTTAAAAACCAAGACAGCTTAAAGCCACATCACTGAGCAAGAGAAACCACAGATGAAGAGAATTATATTCATTTTCTGAAAAAAGTAGAAACAAGCACAGTACTCAAAAAGGACACAACATGCAGGGAAGGAAAACTAGATCATCACAACTGGAACTAGCCAGCTAGAGGGAAGTGCTCTGCCATCACTGGACTGGAAGTTGAAAGAAGGGAGAGCCACCTTCTCATTCTTCCCATGGGTGTCTGGGGTAGGGAAAGGGAGGCACAAAGCATATGCACTAATACAACTGAAACATCCCCACCCTGCCTGAATAGGAACCTGAACAATTGCTGAAAAGAGAAGTCTAATTTTAATAACTTTCACAAAGCCTCCAGTAAATTACACCATTCATTTTTAACTTCACCAAAGGCAATGTAATTGAAGGATTAGAAATACTGAAGAATTAAACCTCCAAGAAAGCAAACTTCATCATTCTACTAACAGGTTCCTCCTTAAGAATGCTGAATCTTTAAGGAAATTGTACTTTGCAAATTTAAAAGTATTTCTTCATTAGCAAAATACTACATGAAACTGAAGTTTTACTGGTAACTATTAGGAGAAAAAGCTTACATTCAAACTTCGCAAAACATATTTATCAATTTAATCGATAAACTTACTTAAAATACCTTGTGCCTATTTCCAAAAGCAATATAAAAAGTTAATTAAAAGTTAAATTGCACAAGTTTCAAAATATGACTTTCATTTGTAGACTCTCCTGCTGCCCTGTCTCCCTGTCACCTTCCCCTGTCAAGACTCTATTGCTGCCCTTACATACCTCCCTTCCAGCTCCTGTTTCCTCATCTTTCCCTCTGTTAGTTCTCCATGTTTGTAAGTACAGTTTGAGGTGGTACTCGCTCTCCTTTTATACTGTCTGTAAGGGCAGAAACACTCCTAGTACATGAAAAGATAGCTCCCTCCTAATGCTTCCTGTCACAGAGGCCTTCTGAAGAACAATTCAAGAAAGAGCTTATCTGTTCCTACAGTTGTCAGATTATTACACCTAAAACTCCCCTGTTGAAATAAGCAGTTTCAGGGAAAGCAGTGCATGTGTGGTGTGGACAAGCCTTCAGTGCATTAAACTGATAAATTCATCACGTCTTTATTCAGCAAATGGAAATTGAGAGTATTCATTTGTAAAATGACCAAAACTTGATCCTTTTGCATAGGAGGACCAACTCATTCCCTGGATGCCAAAGTGTTTTGTCCTACCTCACAGTTACCTATTCTCTGCACCAAAGAAGAGCTTTTCAGAAGGCTGAGCTTTTTACTTTGAAGCAAGAAAAGCTCAGTTTCCAATAATGAAAAGAAAAAACAGGCCAGAGCAGCTCATCAGGGAACATTTCCCTTTGTGTAATCACACAAACATTGTGATGATGGTATAAGGCTATTTAAAATAACTTACTGGGGAAGCGCAGGATGAAAGCATCAGGATTATGAATATGCTGCTCTTCAGTGTGCTGCCTCTAAAAAGTAAATCTACTTTATACCTTTTTTTTACAGGTGACTTTCTATGTATATCATTAGTAAATGGATATATACAGTTACGCTACAATCTTGGAGAGAAGACAGTCATCCTACAGACCTTTCAGAAGGTCCATGCAAATGGAAATAGATGGCATTCACTCAAAGCAGGAAGAGTTGGTAATGAAGGTTACCTGGACCTCGATGGTATCAACATTACTCAAAATGCTAGTCCTGGAATGAATGCGCTAGACACGCACACAGATTTTTTCATTGGAGGCGTGTCCTCCTTAGATCTTGTTAATTCAATGGCAGTAGAAAACGAGCCCACAGGTTTCACAGGTTGTATACGAGAAATTATTGTGAACAACAGGGAACTGAAGCTTACCGTGAATGACCCCAAAGGTGGAGCCAATGTTGGTGACTGTGATGGAACAGTTTGTGGGTATGCAGTGTGCAAAAATAACGGAACGTGTCAAGTTGAAGCCTCAGGCTTTTCTTGTTCTTGCCCACGAGAATGGATAGGGAGCACATGTGAACAATCTATCCACTGTTCACAAAACAGGTGTGGGTCTCAAGCCCTCTGTATTCCTCAACCTACTTTGTTTTCATATATCTGTGTATGCGCACTAGGCTGGTCAGGTAAGTACTGTGATAGCAAAATAAGTTTTTTTATAGCAAAGTTTGTTGGCAACTCCTACATCAAATACACAGATCCTTATTATGGAAAAAGAGACCTCCAACATAGCCGCATTTCTTTAAATTTTACTACCAATCAAACTGAAGGCTTAATAGTATGGATGGGAAAAGGTGAAGATGAAGATAATGATTTCCTTGCCATTGGTCTTTGCAATGGAACATTAAAAGTTGTGATTAATCTTGGAGAGAGAATCTCTGTTCCTCTAATTCATAGCAAATACTCCACTTGTTGTGATACAAGATGGCATTTTGTCACTGTAGTTCAAAATCAAACTTGTATTAAGGTATATCTTGATGAGGAGCTAATTTTTTTTGAAGATATTGATCCACACAGAAAATACACAGCTTTAAACTATGGTGGCATTTGTTATTTTGGTGGGTTTGAAATTGGCAGGAAAGTCAATGTAGTCACTACAGGGCTTTTTCAGAAGGGATTCATTGGTAAAATTAAAGATGTGGTGCTCTTCCAAGACTCTAAGAAGATTCAGCTAATGAAAGCAGAAGGCTATAATGTTTACAATGGAAATTATGGCAATTAATTGAAAAACTGTTAAAGATTCTTTAGAAGTGATAAATTTCCTCCTGTTTCTTGTGTTAGCTGGCGGCGCAAGACTCAGGAATCAACCATTTATTAATGTTGGGAATTAATAGCAAATATAAAATGTGATCAGATGCTTTACTCATAATATTACTTATACGTACTCTTTAGCATTGACTTTAAATTAATGGGAAAGTCTGCAGTTTTTTTCCTTATTGTGCTGGAACTAGTTTTGCAGACAAATAGAAAGTAATTAGCTTATAAAGCCAACCGTCACTCCAGTATTGTGTTGCTTTATGAGAACAGACAACTTACCTGTTTCTCCAGAACTCTTAAATTTTACTACATTGCAGAGTTTCTCTTGTAATTTTTTAATAAGGTAGAGTGTAAAAACTGAAACTGGAGGGGGGGAGAAAAGGTGTACTTGGGGTAAAAAGTGCATATTGATTATAATGAGAATGTTTAAAATGTTAACATCTGTAATTTCTTGTGATGCCCACAGACTATTCTAGGTAATGAAGTTCTCCCACCCTTCTGAGTCTATCCACCACACATGCATTTATGCAGAAAGGTAGAACTTATGCCTGTCTTCATGCTAAAATACTACACTTGAAGAATTATTTTAAGAGCAAAAAAAGGTGTTTCACTTAATTACTGAACAGATGTAAAAGAATGCCTGCTGTTTTTCTCCAGCAGAGGTCTCCCCTATTTGACTGTGTGAAAACCTTTTGTTTTAACAATTCGGAACTGGAATGTGGGAACGTGGCAGTCTGCCGCATAAAAGCTAGAAAGCCTAAGAGCTGCTCTGCTTTAGCTACATCTTTCTGGCATATACAGCCCTGAATGAGATTTTGAAATTTTACTAGACAATGGTTTTGGCCACAGTAAATTGAATTTGTATGACTGTATTTTTCCATTAATTTGTACTCTCAGAACAGAGCTCTTCATATATAAATTTAAACATTCTATTCCTTCTGAAAAAGCTTAATATTCTACTTCAGTGACAATTAAAACCACAATAATTAAAGTTCTACTTTAATGTGATTAATCAAATGATTTATGGTGTCATCTACATTTCTCATTTGACTGCTGGCTTACTACATAAGTAAAATACTTAAATAAAAATAATAGTGATTGATTCCTATCGTTTCCTTTTTTACTTCGCTGTTGCTCAAAAGCACATTGTATTGGGTCTGACTGAGCTGGTTCTCCCCACAGCAGCCCTCATGGTGCAGTGTTTTGCGCTGGGAGCCAGAAGGGTGTTGATAACACACCCGTGTTGTGACTACTGCTGAGCGGTGCTCGAACAGCACCAAGGCTCTTCCCAACATTCACCCCCTCCAGTGGGATGGGGTGGGCAAGATCTTGGGAGGGGACACACCAGGACAGCTGACCCGAATTGACCAAAGGGATATTCCATACCATATAACGTCAGCTCAACTATAAAGCTAGGGAAAGGGAGGAGGACAGAGGGGACGACACACACATTCCTTTGTCCTCTGGAGCCAACCGCTGGCTGCTACATGCCCTGGAGCCCTGCTTCCTGGGAAGGGGCCAGACATCGCCTGCTGATGGGAAGTAGAGAATAAATCTTTGTTTTTATTTGCTTCTGCACACAGATTTGCTTAGCTTTACTCAGTTATCATTAAACTGCTTTTGTTCTACCCACAAGGGTTTTTTCCACCTTATTTTTCCTACCCCCTTTGCTCTGCTGAGGAGGGAAAGGGGTGGGTGATAGAGCAGCTTGGTGGACTCCTTGTGCTCAGCCAAAGTTAACCCACCGCACACATAATAAACCATCACCCCCTAGCATGGAAATTCTCTGAATACACATCTTCAGTGAGTACCCATCAGAAACAAGTACCTATTTCTGATTTGGTTTTTTTTTGTCTTTTCACACAACAGATATGGAGCTGAGACAATAAGTACAGTAACAATAGGTGACACATTAGTTTTCACATAATCGTAATTAGGATGCAGCAATGAATGCACTGCCGTCAGTTACTGATGACCTGGAGATAACTAAAGTGGTGGGGGTGATGGAACTACTCTGAAATGTTTTAATAAGCATCTGCAAACATGACAATGTAAAGATGCCCCATGCAGTTTAATAAAATGCACTAATGGTGGAAAGTGCATAGAAAGGGGCTCTACTGTTCAGTAAGAATGTATTTTTTTTGTAGACTGCAGCATAGACAGACCTCTAGACTAGAAACTACAGTAATTTAGTGGCTTAGTAACAGAAGTCTCCAAGAGCCTACCATCTTATTAGAAAGCCAGCTGCTGAAGTGTTCATTCAGTTACAGAGAATTTTAGTCTTGCATTAATAATCAAAACCAAAATATTAAACTTCTGTTAGGACATCTCCTGGGGAACTTTTTAAGGAAATTCTATGAACTGGCTCTGCTCCACTGAAGTCACTGGCACCCAGACTTACAGAATGCATGGGAAGAACTAGGCATTGTCCAACACTGTGACCAGAACCGGGGTGACCTTCTGCAGTCCCTGATGATTTAAACTCTTGAATCATTCTATCCTCTTCAGCTGCTCTAAGCTCTCAAGTCATCAGCCTGATGCAACAGTGGTTTTTCCCCCCCTTCCTCCTCCTAAAGAGGCAGCTCATGAAGCCCACTTGGCATTTGAGCTGGCCCCAGATTCTTCTCCTCTCCTAGTTTCTTTTCAGAGGGCCTTTTATGGCCATGTGATGCTGGGGAAGGGAGTGTATTTAGGATTTATCCTGTTCTCTCTGGGGCTCCTGGTGTACTGCCAGTTCCTCATCAGTGCACACTGCTTTTTGTGGTCTGAGCAGTGATTCAGTGTAGAACAAGTAACAAGTAATCAGAGCACTTGCATCTAACATGAGCATTAGAAGGAGAGTGACTGAAGGCAATGGAGAGGACAAAATCCTTTATTCCTGTTGTGGCAGGATTTATTTCCATTACACTAATTCAGATTCTAGGACCAAATCCTGGAAACTGCTGCTGTTTGTTAAACTCTTAACAAAACTCTCCCTCAAGAGCTGTAGCTCTCTTTGGGATCTACACACGTGAGGCAGGTAGTAAAGCACTTGGCAAACTTGGAAAACGTTCACATACTCTTTCCAAACAGATTATTTCTGGTAGTGCTGGCAGAAAGCATTCCCATCCCTTCCCTACAGACAGTTGCCATTTTCATTGTTCCTACTCTATTTTTAGAGCGCAAATGAATGGGAATGTGTAAAAGTGATTCACCGGTGGACTGCGAGTAGACTCCTTTTGAACAGGTCAAAATAAAATCTTCACAAGCAGAGCTGTCGGCTTAAAACTTGCTCCAAACGAGAGGAATGCTTTGCTACATTTATATGTCCAAAGATTCTGTGTTGTTTAAATATTTACATCAACACATGCATAATACTACAAGATATATGCCATGGCACTGCTGATATACGGAGCATGGCATTAATTTGGGAAAGATTAATCACATCATGTTATCATGCTATAAAACAGTTTAAATATTGCTTCTAGTTACCACCAAACTGAGGAGTTTTTCTTTATGAATCTTCTCAACTGTGAGTCTAAAAAGCATTACTTAATAAAAGTCTAACACTTCCTTTATTCAGCGCAAGATTTTTCCTTTTAGGCAATTTGACCATGAAGCTAACTGCAAGGTATCCAAATGAAATTTTACCTTGAAGTATATTACTAAATAGAAATAACAATTAGTGTGTTGTTAAACTGGAAAGACCTTTCTGGAAAGAAGCTTTTCCACAGCGACGTGAAAAATGCTACATCAGTACATAAGGTCATGTACTCAAAGTGGAAAAGAAAACAGTGAAAGATGCAACAATAAATGTAAGTTCTTCTTTATGCGGTAGAACATTTTAGTTGTTTCTGACAGGCTCAACAAAATTTTCAGTGTATTTTAAGAAGTATAAAAGCAGATTTTTGTTTTGTTTTCAGGTTTGTCTGGGTCTTTTTTGCTTTTTGTTTTGCATCAGTGGATGGTAGTCACTATAAAATATCAATTTACGAGAAATCCCAATGGTAAAAACACCCTTCTGCCCTTCTCCCACCCTCTTCGCTCCCCAAAACTCAAAAAGACTGAGCCATGAAGTGTACAACAAATATGGCATTCTGTAACTCAGCCTGCTATATTCATTTAGCCTATGGTTTCACAACTATGAAATCAAACACACAACAGTATGTGAGAAAGTTTTATCATTTTAGAATCAAAATATCCCTTAAAATATTTACATTTTACAGTAAAAAGGATAGCAAAACACAAAGTAATGTACAAGCTTAGGTATTCAAGTTTTTAAGCATGGAAAATGGTGGGAGAAATGAATTTACTACTACAAATTATATTTTCAAGAACTTAGGTTAAAAATGCTTTCTTAATAGAACAAGTGCAGTTTAAAGCAATAACATTCGAGCAGCTCAGCCTTCCAATTTCTGGTCACAAACTGCTTCAGATGCTTAGGAAATACTTGAAAAACCAATGAAATACACTTGAATTATTTTATCATACGACTGAACAATTTAAACTCTTCACATGACCGAGCATTTTATATTTTGTTATAATGTGGGTGGATTCTGAGACTTTGCTACAGTCTTTATAAACAGTGCAATTTAAAAAGGAAGGTTATTATATGAAATTCACCTTTAAAATTATCAGAGCATCTTAAAACAGAAGAGAGCACAAATTACCAAAGGCAGCAACTATATTGCAGACTTGACTAAAGCCAACTTTATCAGCTAAGAAAATTTCTAAGCCTTTATTGCATATTAATAAAAGAAATCTTTAAAATTTTGAATATACAGCAATGTAAAGTTTTTAAAAATATTAAACTCCTACTTCTAGTGATAGTTGGTATAATGAAAAAAAGGATGAGTATTGGTACATCAAATGGTACCAAAACACAGACTTGTTTCTGCAAAACACCAACACTGAATTAAAAAAAGATGGCACAATCCTAGCAGGCTTTTTTTTCTTTTTTTATACAAAGTTTTACGACATTACTCTAACAGTTTATTTAAATAGGATTTCAAAAGACTGCCTGCATCATTTTACCTTTTGCTTTTAGGTCTCTCACTGTGGTCCCTATGTTTTTCTCTGTTCTTTTCACCTTCTCGTTCTCTATGCTTCTCTTTGCTTTTCTCCCTCTCCTTATCTTTTTCATGAGCCTGTTCTTCAGTTTTAGGCTTCTCCGTCTTTTTTTCTGGATTTCTAGTGTCTCTGGGGCTTTTTCCATCAGCAGCCCTATCACTGTGTGGAGATCGCAATCTTTCTTTGTCTCTCTGTCCCTCCTCTCTATTCTTCCTCTCCCTCTCTTTTTCCTGATTTCTGTCTCTGCGTCTATTTCTTTCAGAATCTTGCTCCCAGTATTTTTCATTGTTCCACTCTTTTTCATGCCTGTCTTTCTTCTGGTGATGGGAATCACTGTAAAACCTTTGTCTATGTTGATCATTTTTTACTCTACTGAACCCTCTCTCCAAGTGCTGTTCTTGTCTGCCCCAAGGATCGCTGTGGCGCCTTTCTGGTCTCCTAGTGTCTTTACTCTGAAAAAAGTTTTCTGGCCCCAAAAATCTTGATTGTTTGTGAGCCACTGGTAGCCCTTGTGCAAGGGGCCCAGCATAGTGTGGTGGCTGACCTGATAAATGAGCTACTGGTGGCCACGGCATCATTGGATTTTGAGGAAAGCCAAAGCCAGGAGGAGGAAGAAGTGGAGGTGGTAAGTGAGGAGGAAATCCAAACATAGGGTTGTTTTGTGGAGGGAAGTTGTGAGGTGCTGGTGCCTGAAACTGAAATCCAGGTGGATTAGATTTAGGACGCTGAAAATTCTGCTGTGGAGGTCTAACAGATGAGAAGCTGCCACTCGTAATAGGGCTTGGGACTTTGGAAATAAATTCAGAACGAGCAGAGTTTTCAGTTTCAAAATGAGATGAAGTTGCTGCTGGTCCTCTCCTAAATGAGTTCACTGTTTCAATGTTTTGCATCAGTGCATCTTCCTGTGCACGTTTCGTATCTTCCGCTTGTGATGCAACTATGTTATCTGCTTTCGCTGCACTTGAACCATACTGAGTCTCACTGGTTTGTGCATCACTTTGATACGGGTTTAAGCCCACTTCTCCAGAAGACTGTTTATTCTCTGGTTCCATTTGATCATTTCCTGAAGCATTCTGTCGGTCTTCATTTCTGCTAACATCTCCTTCCTTGTTTTCTGAAGCATTAGTCTGCTGGCTTCGCCCAGCTGCCTGTCGTGGGTCTCTTTTAAGATTAATAAATGGTGGTGATTTAGAGGTATTAGCAGTGGCAGCTTCAGCAGAGCCTACATTAATGTTGTTCTCGCTGTTTTTTTTCCCTGCATTTGATGAGGAAGAAGAAAAGCTGGAATTTGTGGTCTTTCTGACTTCCTGTGCACAGTTATCCCTGTCAGGTAACTGCCGCTTTGGGTCATTTTCTTTACTTTCTTCCATTTCTTTATTCTGTGACTGAGCAGACAGATTTGCTAAAAATGCTTCTGTGGAGACATCTGGAGGTTTTCCCTTAAGACTCAGTCCTATCAAAGATCCAGTGCTTCTTGCAGAACTTGAGGTCTCTACAGCTGCGGCATCCACAGTTACAGTAGCATTAGTGGATTCTTGTGGATCATCCAAACCAGTCTTTGCTTCACTAACTTCAGTAGTTACATCAGAAACTTCCATGTTTTCTTCTTTTAAGGTTGCCTGTTCATTTAATAATGGTATGTCTTCACTGGGACTCGTTTCTGTCTTGCTGTGTTCATATACCTGCCCTGTTGTACCCAACAGACTTTGAAGAATATCATCCACTGGCAATGGTTTATTTGCTAGCTCCAGAGTAGAGGGCTGATTTTCCCATCCGACCAGGACTCCAGGAAGAAATCTGAGAGGCTTTGGTGGTTCATGTTTGGTACTTTCCACCAACGGTTCTGTAACCGCTGCAACATCGTCTGTATTTGATTGCTGAGGTTTATTTCTCTGCTTGTGTAGCACAGTTGTGAAGGAATTAAAAAAATCATTTTCCTCCTCATCTTCTAGTGCCAACTCATGATGAGAGACTTCAGGTTTGTTTGGCTTGCTTTTCTTCTCTGGTGGCAAGTTACTCAGGGTACTTTCAGAAGCTTCATCCACAAAACTACTGCTAGCACTCACAACAGCAGTAATCTGCCTCTTCATTTTCTGGCGAATTATCAATCCCAGTAATAAATTTGGTCGATGTATTTCAATCCCTGTACAAAATTGTAACAGCAATTTATCATCTCCTTACATTTTGGTTAAGGCAATCATTTTAACAAAGACTGCATCCTTTATACTATAGAAATTTCCATCATTAAACACAACAGTACTTAAAATAATCAAATGCATTTCCAACATAAATACTACGACTTCAAACACTGCAGATTAAAACTGCTTTAAGTACTTTATCACCCACTATGATATCCAAATACAGAATATGAGACAGTTATATAGGATATCTAGTTACATCAAAAGCACCACAGAAGTTAAACATCATGTCAGTCTAACACACTAAACTCTTGTAATTGTCATAGCAAAGCACAGAAAAGGAAAAAAATGCTGACAGAACACTTGCAACCACAAAGTCTCCTAATCAATTTGTGTCAGACTTCTTCAAAGATTTACCACAACTGACTTTGCAAAATGTCATTCCAGGAAGGCACTGTGTTTCAAGGCATACTATTAGCTATGTCTTCACTAGGCATTTTGCTCTGTATAACAAAATCTTTTCTGCCTTGCCCACTTGGTTTAACTTTCCTTTTTTATTTTTTTTAAGAAAGTTTGGAACACTTGAGAAAAAAGGAATTGGTATATTTCATATAATGAAAAATACCATTTAAAAATGTTACAGTATCAATCTGGAACTCAGTATGACTACTGTTATAGTTCACTTGCATCACTGGATTTCCTGAGATTGTAACCTCCAAAGCCACCTGGGTTAGAGGAAGAGTGTAGTAAACATGAAATAAACCTATGCACAGAAGTTTTAGTAACAATAATACTTTGAAGTATCAGAATAATCTTACAATAGGAAATCAATGTCTTTTCAAGGAACCTAATTTAATACTATGGAAAGCTCATGACATGTTTGAACAGAATCGTTGGCATTTTTGACACAGTTTCCCATAACATCCTCATGAGAAAACTCAGGAAGTGTGAGGCAGAAGAACAGACGGTGAGATGGATTAAGAACTGGCTACATGACAGAGCCCAAAGAGTGGTGATCAATGGTGCCAAGTCCAGCTGGAAACCTGTAACTAGTGGAGTCCCCCAAGGATCAGTGCTGGGTCCAGTCCTGTTCAACATCTTCATCAACGACCTCGATGAAGGGACAGAGTGTCTTCCCAGCAAGTTAGCTGATGATACAAAACTGGGAGGTTTGGCTGATACAACCTGAAGGCTGTGCGGCCATTCAGCAGGATTGGACCGACTGGAGAGCTGGGCAAAGAGGAACCTAATGAGGTTCAAGAAGAATAAGTGCAGAGTCCTGCAAGGACTAGAAGGAGTAACAAAATGCACCA
>VZZY01019801.1:601582-641468 GCA_013400335.1 Eurystomus gularis | reverse complement strand
CTTCTCTTCTCCAGGCTGAAATGTAATGTCATTACTTACATATGTTAATTCCCTTTCACTAGTTATATACACTACCTGTGTGCTAAGTAGGACCCTGTCACATAGCTGAAGAACGTAGAGCTCCAGATCTCACCATCACAGTTCCATTTTGTGAATTCCCTCCACTTTACCATTATTAGATACATCATTATTACAAATACACTTTCTGTAGAAAGGCACGATTTTCTTGAAACTGGCAGTTCTCACAGCAGAACGTCAGTGAATGCATCGCTTTCTTATCTTAGCAAGAAAATCTGAAACAAAGTCATGTTTCAATTGAGATGTTTGAATATTGTAAGCTCTGACTCTCCAAAATAAAATGTTGCTTTTTGATTGACAGTGTCAACACTTTTCAGCCTGGAAATTAATTTAATTTTTACTGTGTGAAATCTTTCATTAGTTCTGCTCTTAGCCTCATTTTGGGATGAAAACAAACATCCAAACATCTGCATTTCTTGCAAATTCTGCATTTTTAATAGCTCGTGTTGTTACTGTCCAAAAGAGGGGACCAGACTGGATGACCACATTACAAATGTAATTATATCAAGACCAGGGGCCAGTTACTTCACTATATACTCTGCTGCTTCTGTGTACAGAGACTACTCTTTACTAGCACTAGTCTTTACTGTCAAGGTACCAATCTAGAGTACACTTCTGAATATCAATGATGCCATTGCCATGTCATTGGGGTCACAGTACCAGCACATCTCAAGACAGCCTATTGTCAATATCAGACAATAAGAAAATCAGGCCTCTGGACCAGTGCTTTGTAAAGATGCTCTGTATGGGAAGGTGGTGTTCTTTCAGTAGCAAAGCTCCCCTCTGTGCCCAGTATCCCAAAGAACATCCTTTGAAGCTTAGGCATGGACAGTGAGTATCTGATCTCACTTGCACTCCATAAATTTCAAGTCTCTCCATTGATTTCCGTGGTGTTACTCCAGTGTAAATCAGAATCACTCATCAGAATCTGTCCTACTGTCTAAAAAAAGAAAACCTAAAAAAACAACACTCAAATTAAATGCCACTGTTTGTTAGGATGGATTTTCTAGCAAAACCTCTCACTTTTAAAAGGGGAGCTTTCTGCCTGCATTAGAATTGGGTCACATTTTCAAGTAATTAAAGAAACATGTGGGATTTTGACCTAAGCTACCTCCTATAATTTCCAGATGTCTCCTTCTAAGGTGATCAAAGAAAACAAGGCCTCTCTCACAATCAAGATGTCACACTGTCAACAGCGCAGTTTGATTCTTAAATTGCTTCTGCCTTTTTGCTACTACAGGTTACTCAGGCTCCATGTTAATATCTTCTGCAAATAAATAGGCATCAAGAAATGAACAACATTCATTTGCTGTAATTATAGTCAAGACTATGTTAATCTTAAGTCTCTCAAACAGCCCATGTGATGCAGATTCCAGCTAAATAAATATTAATCCTGCTTTTTCTGTTTGTCTTACAAGGCTATAGCACAGAAAAATCAAAGCAAGTATAAGACAAGCCCAGCCGCTGCAGGCAGGACTGGTAGCTGAACATAGTGCAACCATCATTTCTGAACCCCCTGAACAGCAACTTGCCAATGACAACTTGATTTCTCCCTAATCACATGCATATTTGTTTATAAAAAATATATAAACTTCTACATGCACATTTACATTTCCAAATCAGCTGACAGCAAGATGATTTTTTCAGGCACATGGAGATTTCTTTATGGCAATATCAGATGAATTTTTAGCTCTCCAAAAAAACCAGGGTCCTAAAACCTAAAGGCATTCATCTCTTCCAGGCAAGGAAAGCAGTTTGTAATGGTTGGGGGGTTATTTTGCTTTTTTTACCACCTTTAAATCATTCCTCTCTTTCTCTTTAGAAGGCAGAGGGGTGCAGTGCTTTAACTACCCAGGGTGAAGCCATGATTAGTTAAGCCGAGCAGAACCACCTGTCCTGCAGTGGCTTTCAGGGACTCTCCAGACCACAGCATCTAATGACACAACATTGTTACCACATCGGAGTCTCAGCATGATGGCTGATTAAACCGCACAGAGAGACAGGCCTAATTTTCAGGCTCTGCGTTCTTCACTGAAGCACTGTAATTTAATCACAGAGGGTACGACTGCTCCCACGAGCAAGGTGAGCAGATACTGTTCCACAAGGATGAGCCACTAAGCGGCCACAGGAAATGTCAAAAAGGATACCCAAGCTCTTCTGTCGATATTTTTATTTCACCCAGCCACACACTAATTTTCTGATGTATTACATCGACGGCGCCTCTGCTCTCCCTTGGGGAACAGCTTCTTTCTAATAATGTAACTCCACTTAAGAAACAACTACAACAATATAACTGAAATTGCAGTGTGGTCAGTGGCAGTTTTCCAGAAGCAAGGGCAGTCTCACCATTCAGCCAGTCTCTCTCTGAATTGTTCAGAGGACTAGAAATGTGCAGGAGGGATTTGCCTTACAGAGGCCAGAGGGATAAGGAATATGATAATTTGTATCCTTTGAATTAAGCATCATTAATGCACAGAACATTTCTGGCATAAGCAATTATTTTAGCAATTCTAATGATTATAATTATAATAAAAATATTCCAAATATTGCGTACAACAGGCAGTGGAAAGTGATTTTCTGTGTATTTCATAAGTAGATACTTTAAAATGCTAAACTCAGCCAAGGCAATTCAGATAGACCTAGTCTGCTGCCATGCCTGGAGTCTGAGGCTGAGATGACCAGTGTAAGATGATATTCTGGCATGTATTTTCCATTCAGAGTTATGGAAGTTGGGAATAAAATCCTGATCACGGTGGCTGTTACCACTGAAATTAGTAAAGGCAAATTTCCATATGTCTAAGTCCTCAGAAAGCTTTCTTATCCCTTTGTTCAATTTTGCTCTGGCATACCTTCTATTCAGTAGCTACTTCACTGAAATCAAAGGAATTAGAATACAGGAGAGGAAATTCTCCATCTGACTTGGAGGGATATTTTCTAGATTGAGCTCATCTGAAAGAGTAACAAATATCATCCAATGTCTCTGAGGATAACATCTGCTACAAGTTCTTTGGCTTGCTGTTGTTGGTGTATTCCAGAGCTGGATGGAACAGGGAAGTAGGAGGGTTCACTACAGCACTCAGTAGAGGGTTGTGCTCCTTTTGACTGGCGACACCACCAAATGAAGATGTGACTATAAATGGAAAAGGCTTTGCTGGACTATGCTGGAAAGAACAAACCAGAACTGAAGACTCTGCAGTGCAGCCAGGATCTCCTTCTCCCTACACCTCTGCCAATCCAGGGTCACCTTTTAGTTACATATAAAGGAGATCAATTTCCCTCTCCATATAGAATATTTATTTCACTCTGCTTCTCCATTTAGGCATTTCTCTTAGTTCTGGCATCTTACATGAAAGAGGTGTTTAATCCACCCCTTACTTGGCTGTGGTCTTTTAACCTACCAGGCACAAGCACAGGGAGAAAGACTGAGGGGTTTGCTGGCACCTGAGCTGTTCTGTATCAACAGCTCCTCCTTGCACTTTAGCACATGAGCATTTATATTGGGGTCCTAAGGTCACAGATTTAAATACAGCTTAAGGGGAAACCTAAACATCATCCATCCCCTAACACTCTGGCTGTGCATGTGTGAAGACAACTCTTGAAGCAGGATCTGTTCAAAAAGACCACAGCAGACTGTCCTTGTTTGGCAAGTTAAGTTCTTCAGACCGTGCTGTGACCAATGTCCAAAACACTTTTTCTAGACATATGCACATTAATTAAGCATCATACAACACCACATTCACCTTATAATACATCCTTTCAGCCCTTGTTTCCAACCCCATCCTTCCCATGATCACACATTGTACTACTCCAGGAATACACACCTTTCCTGCAATTCCCCTCCTGTCTCTCCTCCCCACATGCATACACAGCAGTGGTAACACGATTCAGAGTCCAGCTTTACAAACATAAATAAGTTCTTACCAGCCAACTCCACCACCATTGTGCAGTGCAACCCAGGTCGCTCCTCTGAACGCATCTCCTACGAAGTTTTGTACTGCCATGTCTAGGAGGAGAAGAAAGGTGTTATGGACCTGGCTACATTCCTTTTTTTGCTGTGCTGCTCAGTCCTTCCACTGACACCTTGATTATGGCTGTGTGAAGGCAGTGTTAGAGGCAGGGTTTACTCACAGCTTCTCTCACAGATACATACTGAACATCTCATTCTTGGGAGAAACAGTCAAGAGAGATTTTCCTCCCACTCTTTGCCCCTACACTGGTGGAAGAAAATGCGAAATTTCACACTGTGGTTTGTGAGGACTGTGGTACTTCCTGCGTTTGTGATCCAATTCAAGCCACTGAAGAACCCACTCCTCCTCATCTGGGAGATATCTCCTCAGGGTGGAGAAAAATAGAATCATTCAGGTTGGAAAAGACCCTTGGGATCATCAAGTCCAACCATCAACCCTACTCTACAAAGTTCTCCCCTAAACCATATCACCCAACACGGCATCTAAACGACCCTTAAACACATCCAGGGATGGTGACTCAACCACCTCCCTGGGCAGCCTATTCCAGTACAGTCCTCTCCTTTGGGATGTCTCAGTCATGGAAGAACAGGCTGGACACAACTATGTGGAGGGTTTCTAAATGGGGCGGGAGGAAAAGGGGACACCTGAAAACTACACACCTTGCAGTTCTCAGAAACTTGAGATATTTTGAGATCAGAGTGCAGAGTTAATTCAGGCCTGTGCAGAAAGCCAGTCTAAAAGTTAAGGAGTGGCATTTTGGAAACAAAATTGGGATGAAAGGGATATTGGCCCCAATTCTCTGGACATAGGGGAATTTTACCCTGAACATGAACTACTGAAATCACACAGGAGGTTTCTTTTATTTTACAAAAAAGAAGAAAAATAATTTAGCAGACAAAAATAATTTGACTAATGTCAAATGCATGATGTCTACTGAAATGTTCACTAGAATTTTGTATATTCATTATAGTTTTTGCTAAAGCATATCCACAGAGAGATGGAAAGAGGTACACATAGAGAATAACAGTAAAATTTACTGAAAACATTTGTCCAGATTTAATTCAGGACAGATTTAATAGATCATTTGCTGTGCTTTTAACAGGAAAAAAAAAAAAGAGACAAACAGCAATATCCCCACCAGCTACATTTGCAGACCCACAGTTGTTACATGTCTGATGGAAAAATCAGTTTACTTGAGCACTAATCTATGCTAAACCCTGTCAGAAGCCCCATTATAGCATCTTTTATCTGACATTATGTCACTTTAATAACCCAATTATCATAATTACAGTGCTGTCAAGAGGGAATAGGAGAGATCAAAATCCCCGTATTCTCAAATGTACAAATTTCTTCCTCAGCCACTAGTGTGGTAAGAGTGGAAGTTGGACAAGGAGCATGGCAAGTAGACCAACAATGTAATAACGTGCTGCATTGTGGCTTCAATAAAGGTCACTAACTCTGCAAACGTCTGTGCTGAAATACACTTTGCAGAGCAGCAATGACCCATGTTTGCTGAGGTACTTAATGTGAAACAAAACGAGACAGGCAAACACTCTGGAAAATTCCTATGTGCTAGAGACAAGCCAATTTCACCTGAACCATCTCAAATGTGGTGTTAAAACAGCAGGAAAAAAGGGAGAAGATGACCTAAGGTGTTCTTTTATTACCTCCAGAGGCTCATATGGTAAAACCAAGTTAGGCCTGGTTTCAAAGACCAGTGAAATCAGTGCTCAAAGGCTTTAGATAAGCCCTTGGAGAAGGCAAAGAGTTCATGTAAATCACAAAATGCAAAGAAAAACACATAGCATGATAAGCAACAGGGTTTAACAAGCCTTGTTTTTATTGCTGTCTTCTGAGGACATTGCCTGAGGTTTACTTCTGTTGCTAAGCCTTTTGGTGGAGACATTACTTTGAATTCCTGTTCTCTGCACCATTTTCTCACAGCTTGTCAGACCCAAAGATTATTCCAGCCATCTCTCCATCTGCCTTATTAGAACTAGCCAACATACTCAAAAAGCATTGAAGTGGGACTGACAGACACAGCTAAAAGCCTCATTTCATCAGGAAATCCCGTTAAGATAGCAGGGAACATTTCTCCTTAAAATTGAGCCATAATTTGGTTCTATTAATTCCCATAATGGAGGTAATTCAATATGCTCAGCTACCTCTATCACAAATTTTTCCTTCTACAGCAGCTTGTATCCTCCAATCTCATGCCACTTTGTGATTGTCAGTTCATAATGTGCAGAAATACTACTGGGCTAAAGCGATTATCATAATTTCCACTTTATGGATGGAAAATTAAAGAAGATATAGGTTAAAAATTGCTTAGTGCTTCACACATTTTTTCATGTTTCCAATCTGATATTTTTGGGGTTTATTTTTCTGAAGTATCATTTCACAAACTTAAAAGCAGGGTCTGGTTAGCTCAGGTGTGCAGAATTAAAGGCTCCTTTTGTACAGCAAACCTACATTATTTGCCCAGTCACACTGTGAGCAGCAAGGCTTGGGACTAACCCAGAACGCCTGACTTTCATTCATATGCTTCTACTATCAACGTATGTTCTTTTATAGCAGAAAAGTTCCTTTCAGAAACTCCGATCCATTTTCTTGAGGCCTTAGGCAATGAAATGAAAGCAGCTGTGAATCTTTTTGCTCTAAGCTAAATACTATCATAGACTTGATTTTGATCTTGTGGATACCAAATTTTAAAAAGGCTGCAATTCTGCTCAAACCACCTCTTTGAAGCATTGAGGTGCAAAATTAAAATCAAACAGAAGATAGAGTCCTCTGAGATAGACTGCTCTGCATTTACACTCAGGTAAATCTAGCGCATCTTCACTGATTTTTCAGCATCGTTCTGGACCCTCTCCTGTTTAACTAGCTCCACATTTGTGTCTGTATTACTATTAAATCCTACAAAGCTGCTCAGGAAATCTAATTAATTGGGATTAAAGGGTTAAACAAAAACATTTTTTAGGTCTTGCATAAAAAACCCCAATTTATCTTTTAAAGCAATTTCCTTGTTTGCCCAGACAGGCAAAGCCTCAGCTGCTCTGCTGACCTGCGCAAAAGGCTGATCCATCGTAAATGTTTGATGTTTCTCTGTAGGGACTGTCGGTCCCACTCACGTCATGGTGATCTCGGCTTAGGACTACTGGAGCCTGCAAAAAGCCAAGGACAAGAAAAGGGAATCATTCATGGACTGTCAGTGCTACCACGGATCATCATTGCTGAATTCATGTCAGTCATTTCACACCTTAGCTTTGTCATCTCTCCTAAACACCCTGAAACACCTTCTCTGACTGCTATTAATTATAAAACAGTTGCTCAAACTGTTCATGAAAGCCATCCTCCTTTCATAACTAAGAGCAAGGACTTGGTTTTATGCCAATGGCTTCCTCAAAGGAGGGCAGGGAGAAGAGGGGAAGCAGTGTGGTTATGTCATCTGAGCATTTCTTTGCTGAAATTTCAAAGACATTTCAGTATGCAGAAACATGCATTCAAAAATAGTTCTTGTTTGCTGTTGAAAATGAAAACAGTAAAAAAAAAACCTTTTTCATTCTTTTGGAAGATTTCAAGACTAAAAATAAGTTAGCAATGAAAATCAGTGATTTCATACAGCTCAAGTCCACCCTTGATCTGGAATTTAATGGGTAGTATGAACCTAGATCAGCTTGCAGGTATTCATTGCCCTTTGCCATGCACAGGGTTTGTATACGAGTAATTCACTCTTGGCATGGTGTGGTCTGGCATTAGCTGGCTCTGTTTTGTGGGCAGTGAATTATAAAATCATTGAAAATAGACATAAGCACCCAGCTTGCGAGAGGGGAACAGAGATTTGCAGAAACAAAGAAAGGACGCAGCAAAATCTGAAGGGCCTGGGAGCGTGACCTTGTCAGTCACAGCTCCAAGCGAGCGCTCTGTCTGGTCAGGTTTATTTTTTAAGACTAGCTTGCAGTGACGTTCATTTTGAATTCCGAGAAGGCCAACAGCATTTGAAATAATTTAACAACATTTTCTGAGTAACAAAACCCAGACTTCTTCTAGCAAGAATCCATTCTAAGTTTTACTTGAGTTCACCTCTTTGAAAAGGGTAATTCAGCTATAAAAGAGATGGGGATGAATGAGTGACAATGTCTTGGCATGATGCTGCAGTACACACAGCAAGGAATGGGTCTAATTGCTGAGTGGTGCCTTCAGGATTTTGGTCCCCCAGGATGTCACATCGTGCACCTACCTACAATACTCATGAAGAACTTAGAAAATCCTATGTAGTCTCATCCATAGTATGTACTTATACCACCACCTCATATGGTCAGTGGGATTTTACTCAGATGAGTAAGATATTACTCGTTATGCATTAGGAGTGGCAGCATTAAGCCTAATGATTTTCTTCATTCACATATGCAATGCAAATGAAAACTGACTGCAGAGCTGTCTGTAGCCATAATGTGGCTGAAAGTGAGGGGCAGAGGATAAGAAGTACTGGGCAGTCTTGTTAATTTAATGTTTGGGGCACTGCTAAGGAGTTACAGTCCCTGCCTTGTGTTTTCAGAAAATCACAGCAAAATACATTGTGCTTGCAGGTGCCCAAATAGAAAATAAAGCATATTTGCAACATGAAATAAAAGGTGGCATATTTCAGGGAGTTCTTAAACCCATCTCTCTTCTATTACATAGTGCAATACGGTGGATAGGCAGAGAGGATGGCTGAGCTCTAATGCATGCTAACAGAATACTGGTCCCATGCAAACAGCAGGCACTTCTGCTCTTACTGGTTGAATCTTTCTCCTTTGCCACCTCATTCTCAGATATTAAACACAATTACTGGACCATATCAAGACAAAAAAGACAAACCTTAATCCTTCCTTCAGAAATCGCTCTATTAATAGCCATGGCTATAGACACACGACCCCTCTGATCAGAATATAAGATTCTAGCTTGAGACCCAACAACCTGGAAAATAAAAATGCCAGACCGGTAAGGTTCTCTGTGCAACTGGCTTATCTTCAGGCCCCAGATAAATGGAGTCACAGGATGGACCCCTTCTGTAAGAGAAAGTGCAGATTATTTCTTCATCAACACCCAGCTTCCAGAAAAAAAGAAATTAAAGTCCCTCTTTGAACTGAGTTTTATCTCTACTCACACAATCAGTGAGATGTATTTCTGTATTCAGCTGCTACTGTCCAATAAATCCCATTTTTTAAATCAACCTGATTGCTAGCCTATAATCCCCCTATCAACAAATCCCTTAACAGCAGAGAAGCAGAGATTCGGAACTTGTGATGGTAGGGTGGATGGGAAGAAAAATATGGAGACAAAGAATGGCAAAGAACATCTGTCCTGCAGAGCTCTGCTCCTCTCCAGCATTTACCCCACAGACCAGTGTGGCTCCCAGATGAGGAGAGCACATGTGAGCACTACAGCATTACCAGTTCGCTTCACAATGAGAGCCTGCCCTAAAATAAAAACAGAAGATGCTTCACTGGCATCCTGTTTCCCACAACACAGCAGTTCTTTGACCTCATCAGCTGTTTTGGAAAGGGTACTGGGAACTGCAGGTATGAAGAGGTTGGGCCAAAGCAATGCTAAGAAGGATGTTTTGAATAGTGCTCTGAAAGAAAAGTAGTTACAAATGAGATGGAGAGCGAATCATTGACTTGTTTCGCTCCAGATATAAGACTAGATATTGCTGGATTGTTTGAACATTTCCAGATGAGGAAATGAAGGGAAAGAACTGCTTCAGCTCACCCTAAAACCCTGCTGTGGAGAGGTGTTTGTCAGCCCTGGCAGTTACAGCCAGTGCTTTCAGTCACACCCATTCCAGCTTTTCACTCCAGCACTCAAAAGCTGCGCTCTGGACCAGGAGCAGTCACACGTGCTGAAGGAGGTTGTGCACTTACCAAGCTGTGCCTGCCAGCTTCCCGAATCCAGCGGATGTTGTCATGATACTGCTGCTTCACAGATGTGCTCACTTGCAAGAGAAAGCATGAAAAGAGGTTTTGAAAATTAATGCAATATGCTCTAAATTTAATTTAATTCATCTGACAGCACTAGGAAGTCAAATTCTACTCTTGGATACAAGCCCGCATATAGGGAATGCTATGCAGAAACCTCTGTGCAGCTATGTATTAACTGGCACCACAGATTTAGAGGAAGGTATGAGATGTCACCCAGGAGACAGCTAGAACAATAATTCCCATTCAGATGCTTTGCTCTTGGGAGTTTTGCATTGTTGTTATATATCAGTTCAGCCTCCCAGTTACTGCAGAGGTCATAAATCCAAGTTACACTCCAATCATCAGTGCTGCATGTCTCAAGCAAAGGCTAACTTAAAAGCTTGGGTACCTTAGGAGTGGAAGTAGAAAAAAAACCAACCAGCTTCATAGGGCTTTTTCCACAGTTTGTGAGGTTTAAATGCAAAAATTCATCTCCACAAAAGGAGACAAATGGTTAACATTGGACTCAAGGCCAGGTCAAAAGTTTAGAGTTGTAATGCAGCAGACTTCAGCTCTGCAGAGTTTTCACTCAGCCTTCAAAACAGACTTATTTATAAAATTCAAAGATAGCTTCAGATTTTAGATGTATGTGTATGAGGATATCCAGACTCTGGAATTTGGTTCAAGCCCAGGTCCCATAGGAAGTGGACAGCAAGTGTAATACTCAAGAACATGAATCCACAAATGGATGTTTATTTTCTGGCCAAATTCTGTTTTCATTTCTCTTCAAAATCCTATTCCCATTGTCCTGCTAAATTCAACAGCAAATCCAGTAATAGCCTTGCCCTTAAGCCTGTTTTCACCTGCTGAAATATGTTATACTTAGTTTTTCATTTAAGTTAAGAAAATACATGCAATGGTTCGATGCTTTTTGTCTGTGGAAGAGACTTCTCCCCCCAGCTTTACATTACTATCTATATAAACATCCATATATTATTGTACACACACTAACTGATTCATTTCCTAGTCTTGCAATGCAAACCATCCAAAGGTCACACATCAGTTCAATCTTGAGGGACTACTGGAGATTGCAGTACATACAGAAAAATGACTGCAAATTTTTGCAGACAGATCCAACACTACAGTATTGCATTTCACCCTCCCTTCAATTAAGCTGAGGTTTAAAGACATGAGATTTTCAATATCCATAGAACAGGGTAGGCACTTCGGGGTCATTGCTTTAAAAAAGCTCATGCTCCAGTGCTGTTTCTTGAAGATGACTCCTAAGGAAAATTTAGAAGAACACACAGGAAAAAAAGACCTTAAACTCTATCAGTAATTCACCTCCTGGGAGGAAGAGGATGCTGCACACCAGCCTTACGTTACAGGAAGACAACAGGAGTTCTGTTTCAAATGAGACGTATCTGAATGTGGCCTATCCGTTTCAGAAATACCGCCCTAGATCCCCACAGTACTAACTGTTCCAGAGCAAACAGGAGAGCATTCACCATTTTCACATTTCTATTTGTATTTCAATGTCATTCACATGAAAGAAGCAACAAATATTTCAATATTGCCACATAAAAATGTTATGCTCTCCTCCCCACAAAATATGCTTTGGATTTGTGATCCATTTCCTTCTGATCCCTTCCTTGATTCTGAGGAGCACAAAGCTTCACTCTCTGGAAACAGAAGAGCTGAGGACTTCACTGCCAGTGTACAAAAACACTTGAGTCTTTGAGTCTACTGTCCAGCTACTGTAAAAGTAGACAAAGAAAGGGAGAGGAGCAGGGCCTTCCACTGCAACCTTGGAGATTAGGATTCATGTCTGCCACACAAAATCAGCTTTGTCTCAGCTCCCGTTCATAGGCAGGGGATAACAGTAATAGCCCGCTTTCAGGGATAAGGAAGAGTAAAAGTGTAATTCCTAGAGCAGCATATAGAGCCATACAGATATTCCAGATTGATTCCAGCAGTTAGTAGAAGCAGCTGTCAATTTATTAACAAATGACAAAAAGGAAAGATGTCAAAATTGTAATCACAAATAAATGACACTGGATGGAGCACCACATCCATGAACCCAACGTTTCCTGCTACTGATCTACTTGCAGGCCTCTTAAAAACCTCCCTGGATTCCCATGCCTCCCCTCACTTGTGAGATGGAGGCAAAGCAATTTAACTCCTTAAAAAAAACTCTTGGAGACCTGTTGATGAAAAACACTGTTTGCCCTAAAGTTTCAAGGCAACAAAGTGCAGGAAAGTCTGTAACAAATAAAAATAAAGGCTCTTAGCCAAAACTGCAACAATAGGATTAGGATGGTGGGTTTACATTTTACATACTGGTTACACTTCTTACAGGAGTCTGCAGAACAACGAGATTTCCTGCCCACATGGAACCAGCAGGAGACTGCTTTCTATGGATTCAGCCAAAAGCTAACACGTATTTCACAAGTCTTTCCTTTTCTCCCCAAAAGCACTCCCAGTAACAGGGGCATGGGATGGTGTCTTACCTCCCTGACGTATAGAGTCTTCCAGAACAGACATAGCAATTGAGTCAGTGGTAGCAAGATCCTGTGGGTCACCTGAGGTACAAACCCAGCGGAATGGCCCAAATCCCAGGGAAAAAATGTCCCTGGGAAGAGAACGTTTCATTAAGAGATAGTTGAAATTCTTTCCTTATTTATCCTGGCTGCTAGCAATGCTTTTCTTTCATTAGCTGGAGACAGAAGAATTTGAAACATTTTCTATGAACTAATCTAAACAGAAGCATCAAGGACCATTAATTGAGAAATTAAACAGTGCTGTTTCATGCAGCCATTGACTGGTGTATAAAACTACAGTCAGGCCAAAATTTTGACAGGAACATTTGGCAGTTCAAACAAATGCATCAGATGAATTGCAATTTTTCTTTTGTTTCATCAAATAGACTCTCCTTGCTTCCTGGGCTTTTCATCCTTAGCCCAGGCTAACACTGAAAGCATGTAGGCTATCAGACAAATGTAGGTTTTGAACATGTGCCTGAGTCCAGACTTATTTGCTGTCCACATTGTTTACACACAATAGTAAGACACGCTTCAGTTGAGTTCCAGAAGAAATCTAATCTAGTTGGAGCCTTACTCTGTGTTCAAGCTCTTACTCACATGGTATAGGCAGGTTAAGCATGAGTCAGAGTCAAAAGGTGTTACAAAGCCAGTCCCTCAACAGTTCTCCCGAGCTCAGCTTTTTCACAAGCAGCATGCACAGCTTGGGTAAGAGGTACAGTTGGCAACAGGGGCAGAAGAGTGTCTTATTTCAGATGTGCTTTTAACTTCAGTGTAGGCATGGGCCTTGATGATTTGGAATTGAGCTCTACTGCTCTGAAGAGATATGCTCTTCATTTTTAGCACCTAGAAGTGGAGTTGCATATAGTCACAGCTTGAGGCCGTGACTTGGCTATTTTTTTGCCTAGGACTGCTTAAAGAAAATTGATGCAACAAAAGAAAAACTACAGCTACGTGTAAATGAGGGAAGAGTTTTGATCTGGTAATTTTCCAGCTTACTGTTCACACATCTGGCATCTGCTTTCATAAGACCTTTTAATGCTAAAAAGGATAAAACTTTACAGCAAATTATCAACACGCCGTGCCTTTCAGGACAAAATATTAGCAAAACCTCTTCTGTCAGAGTTTGCTTATGTTAATCACATACAAGATGTCCCTCCAGGTCTGGCTCTTCTTGCAGCAAAATGCAAGGAGTAACTCTAAGGAAGCCAATACAAAACATGAGCATGATGCTTACAGCCCACAGGAGATCTTCCTAAACCACACTGGGCATTACTCCAGAGTGGAGAAAACCAACACTAACTCTGGCATAACACCTGTGAGATCAATTTTCCTACTGCTACTTTCCTACTCCTTTTCATCGTTTATAGTACACTCCAAGATGTGCACTAAGTGGAATCTCTGTAGTACTCTCCCTCTAAACAAAGGGAGTCACAAGGCACTTGAGTGTTTTATTCCAAACTCCCCCCGACATACCCCATGATGTGCTGAACGTAGGAAGGATATCGAAATTCTGTTTTATTGGCTCCTCTTTTCTCAACATCAGCACCTATAAAATAATTTTAAAAGCCAGTGACTTAACAACGAAAAACTATAAAATATAAAACCGGACCGCACCTGGGTTCCCATGAAGGCTCTACCTCAGCCACAGAGAAGATCAGGGGTCTCAGAGAACAAGAGAAAGACTAAAGAGTTAGCATAACACAGTGGCCAACCCTATCCTACCAAAATATACAGCTGGAAAGATGCATGCAGGATTTTCCTTATTTCCACCTAACAAGTCCAGGATCTACTCACCAGCCCTTTGAGCTTCCAGGAGAAAAGCATTGCCATAATCCCAAAAAAACATGCCCTTATCAGCTAGTCTGTTAATAGCAGCCACATGTCTCTTCAGACTGAAATAAAGAAGGAAACAGTTATTCTTGAGATTGATAAAAAATTGAAAAGAATAATATAAGGAACTCGGTACAGACATTGGAGTAGGGGGAGAAAGATGGAACTGAAAGACCCCAGAAAAACTCAGCCATAAACCTGTAAGATATCGAGATGCTTTCAATCTCTGTAGCACCTGTTTTTCCCAAATCTTGAAGTAATTTACAGTTACTAAGGGAACTTCTTTAATTAGCAAGGGGGGGGTCACATCTGTCAACAAAGAAATGCAGCTAACACTGAGGATGGAAGGTAGTAACAAAAAACAGCCTACACAAAACTATGAAACTGTTTAAGAAGTTCACAGCGGAAGTAGGCAGAGACAGAAAAACTGAAAATGGCTAAAAATCACTGTTCTGACCTCTACCTTGGCTAAAACAACCCAGTTTTCCCTGTTTCCAACAGTGGGTCATACCCCAGGACTGCTCTCTGATACTATTTCCATTAAATTTTATCTTATTCTAATCTCAGTGGGGAGTTGCCCATGCATAAGTCTAACCTCTTAAAACTCTAGGGGTAAATCAATGCCTACCAAATGAAATTGGACTTTAGGTCATACCTAGCTTGTTAGAAATCAGTCCCTACCTGAAAACTTACCTGTCTGTTACCATTGTCTTAGATTGGTATGATACAGATAAATTGGGAAACTGGAAAGGTCCTTGCAGGTCCCTCAACCAAAATTAAATAGATTACGTGCCTATATTCTACCTTCTACTGGAAAAATGTCTCCAGCAGGAATGTACAAGGTCAATAAAACCAGAGTAGGAGCCATAAAGTCTCAAAAGTACCAGTTGAGAACAGTCCAACTTGCTGCCTCTATTCCACAGTAATTTATATATAAATTATGCCAAATTGCTCCTTTTATAACATCCAATTACAAGTTTGCAAGTGAAATTGGAAATCAGGAGTAGCTCCCGGAAGTCAAGATGCTAAACCGAATTTACAGCAAGTTGGGAGGAGTGACTTGGGGAGATTGTCCCCTCTTTATATCCTTTCCTAAAAAAACATTACTGGCCACAGCTGGAAGCATGGTAGGCTAGATGGACATTCTGGCTTACTCATTGGGTTCTTCTGCTATATTCAGTGAACCTAAATCCACTGGTAGACTATGTGGAATTGTACTTATTCACCCACATTTTTAAAATCTAATGCAGTTTAGGAATTTGTAGAAGCGAAATAAATCACTAGAGTTCAGACCTCTGATCTTATACACGAGAGATTACTCCTAAAATGGAGGGTAAGTGATGTCTGCCAGATTCTGAGTGATAGCTAAGCACAAAGTTGGGAGTCATTAGTACTGTAGCTCTACTGCAGGTTTCTATTGGAATATCAAAGAACAGAAACTTCTTGTGAGAAAGACAAAGATCTGATCACTTGCAGAGCAACTAAACTTAAAGGTTAAAAACACGTGTTGCCAAAACATTTACCTCTCTTGTACCAGAGTCCGAAACTTCCTCGGATTGGTGGAAAGAAGCTGCTTTGCTTCCTCAAAGCCAAGTTGTACCGGATAGTATCCCCCATTGAACGGGTTATGACATGAAGTTTGGTCAGACCCCAGATCAACTAGCAGCTCTCCTGTTGTGTCCAACTCATATACTAGCCTCTCCCTGGGGAAGACAATGAATGGAGCATTTGAACAGAAGCTGCCATTTCACATTCTAGACCCTCTTTCAGGTGAACTTCTTCCATCCCAAGAGGTTGTTTATAAATGTATGCCCTTGGCAGGCTAAGTCTTTGTTTGAGCAGTCAGGAGGTGGAAAGTAACAGTGAGGAAGATTTAGCTGCAACTTTTATACTTCACATTTACCCATGCAAGAATACTGATAGATGAGTCAGATACCAGTAAGACATACTAGTCCTATTGGTCAGTCTCAACCCTTGGTATATGATGTGATAGCAAAATTTACCATTGGATAAAGCCTCAGGTGCCAGAATTTCTATCCATCATCTGATTACTTTTATTCAATCGATACCCCCCTCAATACTTCTATTCTTCACTGAAGTCAAAGACATTTTCTTGCTACCCAATTAGTGAAAGGTTAGAAGGGATAAATTCTTTTTTCACTCAAAGAAGAATCTTAGGGATTCCATTCCATAAAGAATTTCATTGTTCTGTAAGGAAAGGAAAACGTACGTGGTAAGCAACTGGAAGCTGGAACACAAGGATGAATACCCCTCTTTTGGCAATACAGTTTTTCACGAGCATATAGAGTAACAAACTCAGTAATTTAATGCTGCTTCTCTCCCGAGTTTGGGAACTAATTTCAGGTTGAGTAACAAGCAAGAGCATTAATACTACTTACCACAGATCTACCACATTCCCATGGTAACCCAAACTAAGGGCAATTTTATTCTTTCTTGCATCTCTAGAATAGATAAAAAAGACTGGTTGAAGAAAATGCACCTCATGTCATTCTATCTTGCAATGTACAAATCACATGTACAGCAAAAAAGTCTGTATGTGGTTTCGAACACTCATCCAGACAACAGATCTTTCAACCTTTATGTAATTTTAAATCACTCATTCCAGAAAGCTTGAGTGATTCTTGAAGTGTAACATTATTCATAATTATGCTATGCATATTCATGAAACTGAAGACACTAACATATAAATGATGTGAAGCATTGGTAGAGGCTTGCAGTAAGCATTGGTAGTCACTAATAATGACTGCTGCTGTTTGGAAGGATGGATTCACATTCAAAAACACACCTGGAACAAGAAGAGGTGTCCCTCAACTCCTCCTATAGGCACACTGAAATGGCACGATGCAGAGCGATGCAAAGTGAGGATTAGGAAGCAGAGAAACTCACTGAATTATACTCCAAGTCATACCTAAGGCGAGCAATGCAATGGTCCAGGTTGTTAGAGATTTCCATCAGCCATCCCTGCTTGTGACGTTTCAAAAGTGCTGCTTCGTCAACCTAAGAGAAATAGCAGAGATCTTAAAACTCCTGTTTCCCCTATCCAGTCACTTTTACCTTTAGTTTTTTAATTAGCCTGCAAGAAAACGTAGCAAATAGGTAAAGGGAATAGCCCTGCCTTGGCCTTAAGAATATGGAGTGATTGTTCAAATACTTTTTTTCATCAGTTTGTTGTTCGTTTGGGTTCTTTTTGGCTTGGATTTTTTTGTTTGGTTTTGGTGGGGTTTTTTGTTTGGTTTTTTTGTTTGTTTGTTTGGGTTTGTTTGTTTGTTTTACATTTTCTGTTCTCCTTTAGGCAAGAAAAAAGAAATATTTTTTGATTCATCACTTCCTGATAATTCTTCACAAATCAAAAGTTATCATTAAAATTGTACAAGAGGTAATATTTTCACATCAATTTTAACTAGTCTCATTGTTTCTTTTCATGATTATATTGAAAAAATTGAGAGCCAAAATGTTTCCAATTTATATTTCAACTCTGGCTGTTTTCTGTGAAAATAAAATTTCTATTTTATGAAGGAAATATTTTCTTTGTTTAGCTCAGAGACAGACTTTTCTGCCAGACTGCCCACGATGAAGCAATGGTTTGCTGAATAAAATTGACCCTCACTTTTGTTCTTTGACTACTGGTTGAAAATCTCAACCAAATAAGGAAAAGAAAAGAGGAGAGCATTTTCTCGTCCCAGCTGGCTAATGCCTCTGAAAAATGGGATGGATCAAAACAAAACTACATCTTTAATTCCCCCGTTTGAACTTTGCTCAAACAAGCTCAATCCCAAATCTTTACTGTCTTCTGGGCTCAGCTTCTGTGTGTGTCAGCATGTATATGCATAAGAGACAGCTGGATAAAAATATAAATGGACAGATAAACTGTGAAGGCCTTGGCAGAGGTTTCATATTAATGGTTCAGTGTATGAACTTGCACATCATTGAGACTTTTATAATGAGCTGTGGCATAAAGCAAGTGGCAAAATTAATTCAAGCCAATTTTCTGTGGTAACAATGGATTTAAACACCCACAGTGGTGTGTGTGCGTAAGAACAGATAACCTGAGTATCTTCTAGTATTTCATTAAGGCATTTGTACTTCTGTATAATCCATCCTCACCATTTGCATTCTATTTCTCATTAACAAAGTATTTATATGTAATTAAATAAGTTCTGTGTTCAGGAGTCACTCAAACACCAGGAAACCTTTTCTTTCCTAATTATTCTTAGCATGAGAAACCTTTTCTACATCAGTAATAGAGGCTATTCTTCCAAACCCCCATATTATAATAATATCAGTGTCACTGCCAATGAAATTATTCAATAAAGTCAGGTGCCGTGGGGGACAGCTTCTTTGGGAGTTATTTAAATCAGCACAGGAGGAAGGATGTTAAATAATCTGTATGAATTACAGGAACTGGGTTCATTTAAAGCTCAGCATAACACAGATCAGATCTATTTAAACCTGGTCTCACATCCTACATATTTTACTCCAGCCCTCTCTGATGGTCTTTCACAGACTTGCTAGCACAGTAAAGAAAACCTAGCTTCCTTTGAAACACACTTTCAAAAATACGCTCATTTTTTGATCAGCACCTCAGTAGTTAAAAAACTGCACAAAAATGATGAGCTAATGTCACCTCCAGTGTAACCCTAGAGAGCTTCCTGCAGCTCAGAGGTGATAGTCTGGGTCTCCATACAATTATTTCATAAAAATACAATCTGCTTCATGTCAAACAGAAGAGGTAAAAGACTTGCACCATTAATCCCTTCTGTCTGAGCTTCAGAAGCCCTGGCTGACAAAATGACATCTCTTGCACAATTCATCCATGCCATTTGCATAAACAGTTCCTTAAATAAATAATATGTACATATATATATAGCTATCCACATGTGCTCCTGAGACTCATTTCCGACAACAATCATCTCACAGGAGATAAAAACCAGGCGATATTCAGTCTCCTGAACAAAATCATCTGCAGCCGTAGAGATGAAAAGGACAAAGGACTGCTGTGAATAGCATTCACTGGAATCTCTCCTTTGTATTCTAGCATTTGAAAGATCATGATGACAGAGTAGAAGTCTGAATAAAGATAATTTATTCAATAATAAAGAAAATACATTTATTTCATCTGCAGAGAGCAGTACCTGATGACATCTCAAACACATGCAAAACTCCTGTGCTAACAAAAATGCTTTCGTACCATCATTGTAAAACAGATGAAACCCCAACCTCCCATGAATAAGACCTGAGCTAGCCAGAGCAGGTCAGATTTACTGCATGCCACGTGGGCAGTCTGACCCATTATGTTTAGAAGTTTAATTACAATTACTATCAGTCAGATTGTAATATTCTTACTCTTCTCTCTGCAGCAAGTGACATGCCCACAGCACAGGTCTGCCAGCTAATTCTCTCTATAATTGACTTTGGCTGAAAAGGCTAAACTCCCACTCCAGTCAGCTCAGACTGGAGTTTAGTTCTCAAAAAAGTCTCTCTTCCTCTGTAGCAGTAACAAGAGCTCATCATCTGCAGGTAGTCAAAAGAGCTCAATGCATTTTAATCAGTTCTGTATCTACCCTGCCAAGAATGTTTCACCAGTGTATTGAATTCAAAGGTAGTCATGAGGAAAGAAATGCATTGAAATATTAATTGTTTCTCAACAGTCAATATCATTAAAGATATTCAATACCATCTTCGCAGAATGTCAGAGCAACATCTTCTGTTAAAAATTGTTGCAGTGTTTCTGTAGTCCCTCCTGCCATCTGATTTATTAGAACAGAATCCTATGATAAGCATAATAACTGAAAAATGCAGGTATTAGAAGTTAAAGCTGCTTTTTAATATGAAAACATGTTTTACTCAAAACTTACAGGCCTACATACTTACCAAAATGATGATGTTGGTGTTCTGCATTATGTATGCTACTTAAGGATATCAGTGGATCCCATCATACACTATTCCAATTGCTTGGCCATTAGCAGTCTTTGAATCACAGATCATTATTAGATTCTCTTTATGGGAGGAAATAGCTGGGCTATTTTAACATATTTGGAACAGAGAAGCACAACATTGGGATGAAAGACTCTCTACAAAGAATATATGCTGTGAGTGAGCTTCAGGGAACAGCAAAAATGGTGCTACAGAACTTCTCTCCCATCAACATTTTCCCTTAGCAGAACTTACCTACGAACCGGGATTCTCATAAATGCTTGTAATTAGCCTCACCGTCCTCAAACTGAAGCCAACTTTAAAATTCCCAGCTTCAAAATCCCATTGGCTTCAAGGAATCACAGTAAGCAATTTCATTAGTCCCAGCCTTGATGAGTGAATCACACCAACATTTTCCATTGCAGCTGATAAGGATGCCAGAGGCATTAAAGATTAACATAACTAACACCTTTTTAACATAGACCTTTTTGGCATAAGAAAGTGCAGATTCCATGGGAATTGCCTCTGGAAGTTATAGATTCTCACACATGACGTGTGGATGTCTCGGGCACTGCGAATGGCTCATCTCACCGCATCATTCTGAATTATTTGTGAAGCAATCATAAGAAGTTACAGTCCACATTCTTACAGACTGATCCAGTGAGTGAACAGATAGAGAGTTGATTAGTAGTGAAAAATGCTCAGCAATGAAAAGAACAGACAGATCTTGGAAAAGAGCGCTTTTTTTGAGTTTGGCTTGTCAGGGTTACTTAAGGAATATGTCAGACCAGGAGAATGAGGGTTCTGATTCAGCACGTGAAAGAGAGAAGAGAGAATGAAAGAAGCATTGCTCTCACCTCTGCAATGATCCCCACACACCCAGCAATGACTGCAGCCTTTGCTTGAGCCCCACTCATCCCTCCAAGACCAGAAGTAACAAACACCTTTCCAGAGAGGTCTTCTGCCTTCAAGTAGCGACGGCCTGCATTGAGCACTGTGAGCTGCACACAACATAATATAGCAATTAATTAGGAGCTATTTTTCCTACAACCCCTGAAATTTAAAGATCTTCTGTCCCTTTTGCAGAGCTTGAAACTCAGGGGTCATTGGGACAATGAAACTGTTTTAATCTTTTAAGAGGGAAACATGGTACAAAGTGATGTTATGAACCCATTAGTCCTCATTATGTTTATTTCTCTCACCGTGAAACAGAATAATCAGTGGTTCCCAATATGCTGCTCTTGGGATACAGAGACTTATTCAGCACAGCTGCAAAAGGCAGCTATGGAAAACAGCTAAGAAAACAAGATAATTTTTTTTTTTTTTTAATCTAACAAACACATTTGGTCAATTCATACTTCACTTATTGTAGCTAGGTAAGAGCTCAGATTGAGACCTTGATTGCAGATTCCTTAGCTCTGTGTTCTGGATAAGATGCCACGGACTGAGTGGAAGGACACTTATTTCAGAAGCAGGCAATGAGAATTTCTTTGGCATCCAGAACATCCGCTCACAGCAATCCAATCCACCCCAGTCACCAGCCACTGTGGGAGATACCCACCTCCAAAATGTTTCAAAAAATAGACCTTTCCCCGGTTTCTTACCACAGTCCCATGGACTATTCCCTGAGGCCCAATGTAGCAGTAGCTCCCTGCAGTCATCTGACCATACCTAGCAATAGCAATGAACACAATGACACCACATGTTACTCAGGCAGGAGTGAATTCTGTACGTGTCCACATATGTTTTCAATATAACAGAACTAAGTCCTGCGCTTCAGTTTGTTGTTAAAGATCTGCTGTTATCAAATTCACAACTTAATTGAGTTTCTTCATTAGCAATGCACCAATATGTTTTCTGAGGAGCATTTAGCTCCTTAAATTCAGTTCAAAAATGCATGGATCAAAAAACTGAGTGTGAATTTGTCTTGGCATTTAGCATAGTGACTAGGACACAAAGACACTCCTTTTCACCTTGTGAGCATCTTTATGCCATTATATATAACAGCTGCCCACCTTCCAGTGAAATTCCCAGGAAAGCAGCAATAGACATTCTCTATTCATACCCTTTCATTACTTCCAGACTCCTGATCTGTACACACTCAGCTCTCCAGTGGTTTTAAGTTATTCTCTCCATGGTACACACAGAATAATAATCCTGTGCTCATCAACTGGATCAGCAGTAAAAAAAGTAGGTAAAAATAGGTAAAAAAGGGTAACTTTCTACTTCAAAGCTTTCTCTTAGTGTGAAGGAATGTTTCATAAATTTTATTTTCTGTAGATCTCAAAACAACCACAGTGAAGTGGAACTAGCCAGTCCTATAAGTAGGTTATGATTAAGGCTTCAGGCTCTAATTCAGCCAAGACCCACAAATCTATTACTAATTCCTAGCAGACCTCAATTACATCCTTATATATATGGCAGAACATAACTCAAACGCCTAAGGAATTCCACGTAAGTATGCATTAATGCTTTGCAGCATCAGGACTTCATGCAGCACAGTTGAAATCCATCTGCATTAGAAATTTTAACTCGCCACTGCTTGATGCCTGAATTAGGCTTTAGTTAAATATTTGATATATTTTAATAGTGAGATATCTTCTTACATTGTCACTCCCAAAGCAAACAATTTCTCATACTCATCTCTGGTGGAATAGTTGGGAATAACCTAAGAAAACAATAAAAAGAAAACCCACATAAGCAAATCAGGGATTTAAGAAGCTCTTTTTAACAGCCTCCATTTCTCTAACTATGCTCACACACAGAAAAACCGTGAAAAACAGAAGGAGTAATTCAGGTGTTCTGTGCATTCTAGTATTAGAAAAAAAAGATGTCTGGTCTTTCTGGCAGTGTGACTGTCATGCAAGTTTTAAGGAAAGCAGTCCTCTAGCCACAAAACTAGCCTGCAGGGAGATAGGTATTGAATGTCTCAAAAGACTGGCAAGGAACCAGTATGTTCACTTGTCCAGCTTGCCCTCCAAGTAAAATAGTCCAGATATCTGAGCATCTGTTTAATAATAATCTGTTTGCCTATTAAGGGCTTTTACGTCTTCCAAACTGAGCCTAGCAGAGCCGTTTTGGTCAAGAACATATACAAGGCATGCTCAGCCAGAACAGAGGTCATCTAATACGGAGAAGATTGGTCCCTCCATCCCTGTAGATCAGCACACTTGAGCCAAGAATGACTGTACTGTTCAGGTAGTATAAATAATATTTTAATTCAGCAAATACTTGAAAACTAAACAGAAGAGTAGGAAAAAGAGAAAACGAGATGCTAATACCTACCATGCCATTAGTAATGATTAATCGAGGAGCATACTGATGGCTAGGGAAGAGTCCCAGAGGATGTCCACTGTACATTACTAGTGTTTGCTCTTCAGTCATCTCTGACAAATAGTGCATTACCAACCAGAACTGAAAGCAAAAGCAATGAAAGTGAGGGAATCTGTTTGCCTCTTACATTGACATCTCTTTGTGAAGGTGCTAAACCTTGAGTATGAAGGCTGCTATAGAGCTAATGAGATGTATTCACATATGGAATAACAGCCAGAGCTCTTGACACATTCTTGCTGTTAATAAAGTTCATTAAGAGATATCACTCAGCAGGAAACATAAATCATTAACTAGCAGAAGTCTGAGCAAGTTCCAGAATAATTTCTCCAGTACAAACCCCAGAAATCCTTCATCTTTGAAGCCATTCTAATTTTATCCTGAGGTTAACCATTTGGATCTGGCACTTTTCTGGCAATCTTTCCAAAGCCAAATTGCAAAATTTTCCCTATAAAAGTGACTAAAATACTCATGCATATTGTTGATCCTAACCTCAAATAGGTAATTCAGCATCTTCTAGTGCTTGTCATCTTTTCAACCAATGGATATTATGATGTGCACTTAAAAATGAAATAATTATCCTTCTCGAAAAAAAAAATCGGCTTTCATTATGGACAGCGAAGAAAGTCCTTGAGGCACTGTTGTGCTGGTTCAGCCGTCATCATTTTATGCTGCCATCAGTTGCCTGATCACACAGGCCAACACTGAACTCAGCAACAGCCCCTCACAAGTCTTCTTTCAGACAATCCTGCCATAGGTTCCTGGGGGCCCAGCTCCTCCACTGCCCACTGTGGTGCCAGCATCGCCTGCTGGACACAACGGACAGAGATGGCTTCTCAGTGGCCCTTCACATGGAAGAACACCACTGAGAGAGCTCAGCAAGATGCAACCAGCCCCAACAGAAGCCACACCCAACAGGAAGTTCTTCTGACTACTAGGCTCCTGGTTGATATAATCCTGGCCTCACCCACCACCCCAACCACAACCACCTGGGTGAGGGCAGAGCCACAGAGACACAGGTGGGCCAGGTTCTGCCTCTGGAACATGAAGCCAACAGGAAAAACAAAACATTCTGCTAGGCTGTGACTTATTTACAGGTCAACTCCAACTTGGGGCCCGCAGCTCAGGCTCTAGCACTTCAGGCACCCAGGAGTATACAGATAAACACATCTCAACTTTGTCTGCATAATTCAATAGTTACTCTTGATGTGTGTCAAAAAGTAGGCTTTGATCTTCTAAGCTGCCTTGACTGACATCCATCATTGTCTATCTCAAAGCCCATTATATTCCATGGGACTTTTAATATGTGACAACTAGGCCTGAGAGGAGCTTTCCCATGCAATACTGGAATTCAGTAATAGCTTGAAACTAGAGTTTCTGTAGAGACATGTAGACAAGTTTTGAGGAAAAAAAAAATGGAACTGCTAATCAAAGAGACAGCAGGATCAGTGACAAATAAAACCAGTTGTCATGGGTGGTTAACCTCTGCAGTTGTGTCTTTGATCTGAACTAAAAATGGTACAAATCAAGCCAGTCTCTTCTATTCCAGCTAATTTCCGAAGCTGTGAGTTAAGCTGAACCGGGGTTAGGAGAGTTACTGTCTTGCTTTTTACATTTTGGTTTTGTTTCATGAGAAACATTGAATAAACAAATTCTGGTCCTAGGACAGAACAGGTAACTAGCTGAACTCTCAACTCGTTAGCAGGCTGGGGAAAATATTGTAATAAAACTAGAAGCTATAAGATAGATCATTTTGCATTGAAAGGCACAACTGGTAAGGAGGAGGCAAAAGCCCTTCCTAGCTTAAAGAACAGTTCTGTTGTCTGCAAGCTTGTAAAGTTAGCTCTAGACATGGTTCTTTCTTTTCTAATTATTCAGAAGAAAGCACAGGTCTGCATGGATGATATAAACCAAACTGGACCTTTTCACTAGGAATTTTGCAATGATAGATTTCAAAAAAGCATGTTGTTTTCAAGCCACAAACAGAACAAAATGTTCTGTCATAACTGACTCATTCATGTGATTGCTACTCTAAGTAAGCAAAACCAAAAAGGTTTTGTTTATTCTGCTGTGAAACAACTGCAGGTCATAGCTCTGGCTTGGATCAGAACAGGAGAAAAGAAGTATTTCTGACTTTGGCAGAACTTCTGCTTCACCTTGCAGCCCAGCATCTGCCTAAGGGATGTCAGTCCAATAAAGGCTTCTATAGGAACTGCTGGCACTGCTCATATCAGAAATGCTGCAAAACTCGTGTAGTTAACAGGCATTAGTTAACTGGCATTTACTAATTAATACACTGAATATAGAAATGGTTTGTGCTGCCATGGTATCTTTCTTTTAAAAAGTCAGAACAGTTTTGCCTCAAAAGCTGCCTACGACTTCCATTTAACTCCCACTTACCACATTAGGAGACTGAAGCAGGAGGTTTTTTAGCCCTAAATGAAAAATCATAGAATCATTAAGGTTGGAAAAGACCTCTAAGGTCATCAAGTCCAACCATCAACCTGCTACAAGGAGGAATCCATTCCTTTCCCCTAACTAGGAGCTTCATTTACATGTTAGTTTTGCTCTTTTTTTTTAACAAGGTGCATAAATGATCCTTTATGACAGAAGTTGGCTCCTTCAGTCAGCTTTTGCTTATGTAAGCTACAGCATCAGAAATCAAGATCTCCCCACCCTTCAGAAGTGATGTGGCTCATCAGGATGACGTGGTTTGGGCATTCACAATAACCACATTTGTGCCTCTCCACAGACACTCAGGCTGGTTGTTCATTAAATGTTCCTCCTGCCACCACACACCTGTAAAGCAGGCTCAGAGTTTTTTATTGAGGGAATAAATTGAGCTCATGCAAAACATATAAATATCTTGCTGATGCCAAAGGTCTCCTGAAAATGTTTCCCATGTGCATTTTGCAGTACTTTTATTACAGCAAGCATATTTATTGCCATTTTTGGCTAGAGAAGGAAAACAGATTACACAACCACACCTTAAACATCCCAGCTCTGATTTTAGACAGGCTTTTACCCACCTGCCATTATTCTCAGAAGATCAGGGATAATATTGCTAGACCTGACAGTAAAGGGCTCTACGTTCTGGCCAGCCAGCATGTACGTACTTACAGCTTATCTGATTTGCTTGGAAAAAGGCTCCAGATTGCACTTTCTGAAATCAAAGCCCCTTTTTTTTTTTTATTCCGCTACTTGTGAAAAATGTTGCAGAAGTACCAGAAACAAGCAAGCAAATAATAGGCTTTGTTTCCTAGAACGCATTTTGCCTTTAAAATTCTCTGTGCAAAATACACCGGCACATACAAACATGTCAGAGAAAGGCAAAGAAGTGGTCTTTACATCATCATACACAGCTTGGTGTGTTTACGATGTTATGTTTAGCATTTCTGTTGGGCTGTCTGTGCTCTCCTTGCTAAATAAAGCTCTCTCCATCTACGCAGTTCATAACTGAGCTTTCCTCTATCCAGACAGGATGTTTTGGAATATTTTGAGATGACGACTGCCAAGAATTATCACAAACTGCCTAAGCAGAATGTGCATGGGGGAGGGTGAGACTGTTTTCATTAAACAAGTTGCAAAGGCAGCAATGTCCTACCTGTGCCCAGTTGCTGAAGACCTGCCCATTTCCTCCATAAGTGACAAGCTCCTGGGGAAACTGAAAAAGGCAATTTAACAATAATGAGGCAAGCGCTTTTATGAAACATTTCACTGTATCTCTGAGCTGATTTTTTAATCTCAGTAATATATCTTTTCTAGAGTTTATTGCATCAACACTCTCTAGAATCTTGAAATCAGAAAATACCATCACATTAGTGATAATTCAAGGAAAAGAAAGTATTTTCAAAATAAGGTGTTTCATATTGTTACAATGGTATTTTGGATGCAGAATGCTATGAAGTGATTCCTTGATTGCAGTTTCTGTATCAGAAAGACATCTCAGTTAAGTCTCTTAAAGAGGGACTGAGTGAGCTCAAATTTGGTTGCCACTGGCATTTACAGCGGGAAGAGTCTATGACCAGCAGGGCATAGCTGCATGGCCTCTCCACCGCCATTTGCAAAAAGATGCCTTATACTGGGTAGTGCTTGTAAGGGTGGACTTTGGTCCTGTAATCCTCTAGCCAAACTGTCCTTCAGGGATGAGCTTTCAAAGATACAGGAAACATCTGAATTCATTTTTTCACCAAAGCTGTAGAAGCAACATACTGAGAGCTGAGCTCTACCTATCTCACAGATAGCAACCAAGCTCCTGTCTGTAGTGAACCTTGCTGGTGTTGTAGGAGGCCTCAGAGGTCTGCATTAGGACAAGGACCCTCTGTGAAGAATTAAGGACTGCACTCAGCAGGAAACAAAAGAACTTAATGCAAAAAAACCCCAAACCCTAGGAATCAAAATATAACGACAAGAAAAGTATAGAATCACTTTTAGCCCCTGGCAGGTTTAGCCTCATGGCAATGGACATTCTAGCACATCACCCTGTCAGGAGGCTGCCTTGGCACTACCAAAATTGGCCTGCTTAGCTAACAGATACAGCAGCCAGCCCCACTTACAGGGGTTGGCATGTACCCTGGGGCACAGAACCAGCAAAAGGCTTATGGGACAACTAAAGTCCTGTTCAATGTATGGAAGGAGGATCATCTGCACAAGGATTAATTTCACCTATACGCCTAAATCCTTCAGGTTTTGTGTGAGGGCACATACAGAAAATATCCATCTTCCTTATTTTCACTGTACCTTACCTGAGCCACTGAGGGGTCCAGGTTATTCATGATCATCAACATAATGGCAGCAGCTGATTTGGTCTTGCAAGGGTAGTCTCCTATGGGGTAAGCTCTGAAACCGTAATCATAAAAAATTTAGGAGAGACACTAACTCACTCACAGGACAACCACATCAACATATCCCACAGAAATATCCCTGCATGCCAACACACCCCTTTCAGTTGGAGGCTGTTATTACAGACGGAAGAAAAGAAAAAAAAGTGCAGATCTTAAATGACGTGTACCTTAACAGACAAATCAAGTTTCACTCTTACCAGAGCTAAACAAAGGAAAAAAAATTATATTCAGCTTATTTGCTGAATCAATTAATCACAACTGGTTATAAACATGGTGGCCAAGAGCTCCCATTGCTTTTCAACTGGATTATTTTGGAGATGCTGGAACTGGCCTCTGTAGTGCAGTTGCCACTCCAAGCAGCTAAGTCCTGCCATGCCAAGGAAAACAGCATCAGTGGAAGTTTCCTTCAGGCTCATCAGCCCTTGTTATTTAAGATCCTATCTAAGAAAAAACAGGCAGATTAAACTTTGGTCCCAAAGCTCTCAAAAATGAAACTAGCTAGGAGAAATAAGGTCCTTTGTACTGAATGAGATGCATTTCATGCAGAAGGTTGAGAGGTGAGGTATTGGAAACCCTCACAAAGGTTATTCTCGTCAGGTTTCCTAGCACTAATGTGCTTCAATGCCAACTGCTGTGATCATCTTACTGTCATCTTCTCCTCTACCATCTCTTTGTCAAGTCAAATTGCTCTAAAACTTCTAGTTCTAGAGTTATATGGTAGCTCTTCAGGGCAGGGACCGTTCCTTTGCTGTTTGCACAGGTCTTAACTACAATTGTGCTGAGTTCTCTATGGCATGATCACAAAAGGAAGTATAACCATCGATCAAGAGTTTGTTCTTTCCCTTTCTGTAAGCAACATCACTATTACAGATGCTGGAAGTTCTTGAAGGTAGATAGGATCATTTGACATGGCTTCTAAATGATCTTCCTTTTATTGGAGCATAAATCTTCAGTGGCTGGACACTTGCTTTACACAGGGAAGACAGTTACACTGAAGAGGTTAGGCTAAAAAGCGCCAGCTACAAAAAAAAAGGGACATCTGCTGTGACCAGCTCATGAGCCAAGATCTGAAATGTATATTCTACAGATTTAGTGAATGGGCTCCTCCCATGATCACATGCACTTTATCCTAGCTTTTTACATCAGGATACTAAAATAAATGCCTTTTAGTCATTGCCAAACCAGGAGGGAAAGCATTTGAGTTTTTCCACAACGCTTTTCTTATTGTTTTCTGCTTTTCTAAGCTTGATGTGATAAAGTAATAGGATTTCTGGGGAATTGTATCAATTGATCAAGAGGAGATATTTCCACATAATATTGCTCAGAACATAAGAAGACGAAGTTCAGATATCAGCCAAGCATGGGAACTTAAGTGTTAAATGTAACAGAACTAAGTTGGACTGTGCTCCCTGGGACATACAGGACAAAATAATTAAAAAAAAAAATAAAATCAAATACTACCAGACTAAAGAGAACAAAAGGCATTTTCATAGTCTGAGACTGTAAGACTCAATTAGAGTAACCAGTGAAATGGTCACTGATGCCAGTGATGGAAACAACTGGTGGATTGTCTCATCCAAGCCTGAGTGGAAAGTGTCCTCATCTCTAGTTCAGGACTGGAGTCCTCTGGAGCCCAGCTCTACAATATCTTTCAGACAGTCTTCCAGTTGTCTTCTCCTTAGCTGAATTCTGCAAGAGATGACCACAGACTACTATGGACAGCACAGAAATACGGATGTCTGTGGAAATCAGAGTGTCTCCTGCTTGCTTGCTTGCCTTATTCAGATTTCTGTATAGACATCAGCCAGGCCCCTGCTGGATGCAGAAAGGAATCAACCAGTCTAAAAAAAGCAGCTAGCCCCTGGCAGCCTTCTCTGAAACGGTTCTGCTTCACAAACATCAGCCCCATCAGCCCTAGAATGAAGTGATGCTCCAAGATCAACAGGCAACAGGCACAGCATATTACAAACCAGGGTCAGATACAGGGTCCACTGATGGAAAAAAGGTATTATCTTTCTTTTAAGCCCAGAAAAATTTCTCTGTAAGACTGGGAAGCAATCAGCCACTCATAGCAGGTCTCAAGCCATCCATTCATCTGATGTTACCTCTTGGTTCAATTGAGACTTGACTATGGGCAGCTCAGGACCATTGCAAGATTTCTGTCCAGGTTGCCATCAGAGGTCTCTGACTGGCCCCTAGAAACTAAGACCTGCCATGGGGCAGAGCACTTGGGATCTCCATGTTTGGTCAAGCTGGCATTACCAAACACACAACCTTGCACAGTCCCTGTGTTCAGTGGTGCTGAGCTTACCAGCGTTGAGACTGTCCTGGCCCTTCTACAGCCTATCTAGAAGGGTGCAAACCGTCTCCCTAGGAATCCCACAGGACTCTCCTGAGGACAGAGAGCAGGATGAAAGCTGGAGATGAAGGATCACTGTCATGCAGCTTTAAAGAAGAGCATCCCAAAACATACAGTATCACCCACTGAAAATGAAACCACCAATATCTAACAACACACAGATCATCCAATTTATTCAGATGATGCACTATTTAAAGGTCAGTTCCACAGGTGAAAACCAGGAAGCAAATGGCAATCAAATGCCATGTGAACCATGCAGTCCTTACCTCATCTCAATATCCGGAAAGAATCGGTACATATAAATATGGCCATACAGCCTGAGTTCTTCAGCAAATTCCAGTGCCAGCTTCTTTTGTATTTCAGGTGGGAAATAACGCAAGGCATTGCGCAGAGCCAGCTGCCAAAAAAAACCCCAAGAGAGACAAAAATTGAAGTAAAAGACAAATGGAGGTAAGTGGGTGGTCCTGAACTTTAATCAGACTCAGCTGGCATCCAGCCTAAGCTGTCACAAGGATGATATAATTTTAAAGGCCAAGCTCACACCAGGGGAGCTCCATTCTTGCTTTCCTGGTGAAGTGTTTCCACCTGCATCTTTTCTTGTAGATTCAATTGCTGTACATAAGTAACCCTTCCTTTTCCACTCCCCCAAATCTGCATGGAGATTTGTGAAGATATGGACAAATTCCCCTCTCACAATGCTAGGGGGCACTGAGCTACCAAGGAAAACTGCTCAGAAATCCTTAGACTGAGACCCTGAACTCCTGCAGACACTGAAGATCCTACTGTACTCTCCATTTAAAAAAAGGAATCTTATCCCTGAGTTACGTGACATACTCCCAGATGAAGATGTTCTTGGGCTAAGTTTTAATAAAGATTCACTACATTTAGCATCCTAATATATTGCAGAGGGCGGCGGTTTGCATTATTTTATTGATGCTATATATCACTTCCAAATTAGCTAAAGTGATTACTAGGCACTGAATTAAATTCTGCAGATGATACTACGTGGCTTATACTCCCTGTTGCCTTCAAAGACATTACCCATGGTTTGCAAAGTACAGTATGTCCTTTTGGATAAAAGAAACCATAAATAAATCACTATCTTTAGTAACAGCCTGTTAAGTCATGTCTCTGTATTTCATGTTCCATTTGATTAAAACCATAATGAGAATAAGGATTTTGTAATCTTTAAAAAGCCAATTTAATGCAAAGATGCTAAAAGATCTTGTAAGTTCCCTGACAATTGGTGACACAATCCAAATAACCTTCAGTTGAAGAGATTCACAAATCAGATGGAATTTCAAATCTTCATTAGGCTGATTTTTTAACAGCTGTGGAGAGGATAGAAGAGGATCAAACTTGCTTCCAAGTCTGCCTACAAAACAACCAGGAGAACTGAGTTTTGGAGCAGGCTGAATATAGCAAGGGTATCCCACATTTGTGACACCTGCTGTTGGCACTTCAAAGGGTTATGAAAGTAAGCACTTTCTGGAGGAGTTGAAGGGGTGGGCTGTAGTACAGGCAACAAAGGCATCTAGAACCATCCAGTCCAGGTGTCACCACCACCCATCCGGGTAAGAAGTCCTGAAAAGCTCTATAAAGCCCTCAGCTCAGTAATAAGCTTCATCATTCAACATGACTAGCGACTGGCTCTTCATCTGAGCATGTTGGTCTCACATACCTTAAAGAACACTGAAAGGACAGTATCTCTAAATCTAAAAATGCCCCATACTTAGAGAGGTTCTTGTTGGCCTGCTTGCTACTGAAGAGGCACATGGCTCAGACCCTTTCAGATCAGTGAAGCTGTACTGATTTACATCAGCTGAGGATCAAACCAGTAAAACCCTACAAATTACATTTGCCATTCCACACAGAGAAGGACAAGGGGGAAAACCTGTTTACCAGAGAAGAAAATGCAAATTCTGTCTTCAGATACCACTTTATTCTTCCCCAGTTAGATAAGCAGTCATTTTTCAAGGCCATGTTATTCGTAAAGACAAAAACCCCAGCTATATCCACACTATGACAAAGTACACAGGGATTTTCAAAGTCAACCTCAGAGGTAAGCAGCCATCACAGTGGTTCTAGAGCTAAGAAATTTGTAAAATAAGAATAAAATCCCCTACATGCCTTACAACAGCAAAATCAAAAGGAAAAACATTGCCACATGTGGCATTGTGGTTGCCTATGAGAACTACAGAGAAATACCAGGACGAGTGTTTTGCTTCCAGTCTGGCAAGGATCACCCAGGCTTTGATCAATATATTATTGGTGTTAGAATGAAACTAATGGACAAATATTTTTCTTCACTTTAAAAATACAAGCAAGAAAAAACTGTTTCGATTTTAAAGTAAATTTACTTAGATTGAGCCTCTATCCTGTTAATGTCACACACATTCAGAAGCCTGAATTTTGATGATGCAAACATTAATGAAACATGAACCTGGATGTTACATGAAGGGTGGGAAAGGCACCTTGGCTGCACAGACAATAGAGAGCTGATGTTATAAAAGGACTAAGACTGTGGCCTGTTTAGCTTAAGTGAACAAAGGTGACATTTGATGGCTGTCTCACTGGAGGATAAATGTCAAAGCAGGAAGGAGCTTCAGGGAAATGCTGGAAGAGGAATAAATAGCTGTGAATTAGCCAAGAAAAAAAATGTAGTCTTGAAATCAGAAGAATTTGAATATAAGATTCTGAAACTGTCTCTGAACAGAAGATCTGGGGTGCTTAAAATTGTTTAAGTGGAGCATAAGTGCTTTATGAAAGCAGAATTACTATGTGCATCAGTAGTTTTTCATATTTGAGTCGTAAGCTGAATAACCTCACAAAAGCACTCGAGGAGCAAATTCAAATAGGCTGATCATCATATTTTTGTGGAAAGGCAATACAAGGTTGTTATTCTTCACATTTCATTAAAACACCATATAAAACATTATTCTGACCTTTCAGTAGAAATTATTTACCTATAACTGACACATTGCATTCTGAATATTAGACACTGTGCATTTGATATTTAGGTGTTCTTCCTGTTCACAACTTCCACTGTTAGAAGCTTAAGCTGCACGTGCTCAGCACCTCTGAAAAAATCACAACCAGAGCTCATTGGTGTCTTAAAAAACATAATCAATTGGACTTACACTCCTGAGCCTGATGGGCTGTTTTAAAAAACATGCTCAGATCTTGCTGAGTTACTGATCAGTTCAGTGCAACGCAAGCATCAGATGCAAAGTCTTCCTCTTAGATCTCCCAATTGGATCTATAACATTTGATTCTTGTATTAAAACTCTAGTCAGTATTAGGTGCCTTCTTTTTTATTCATTGGCATTTATACAGTAAAACACGATCTTGCTGTTACTTAATCAAGATTCAGACTCTCAATGTCAACAAAATGTAGTGAAAAGAACTCGGGAAATCCTGCTCCAATCAATCAGCTGTAAATGTCCTTGTTGGGGAGTTCTCTTGAGAAATCAAGTGTATCAGCCTCTTTGTTAATTGGTGTTTGTTGAAGAGCCAGTGCCTCTTTAGAAGGAATGTCACTCATTTCCATTTTCTAACAAGATGATTAAGACTTTCAATTCAAGGATGTTGAGACACTCAGACACTAAGATTTGCAGTCTTCCTGTTTACTGAGGAATGGAGAAGCATGAGAAGAAGTGAGTAACTTAAGTCTATGACAGTTTCATTCTTAGTTCTGCCCCTTTGTCAGTGGGGATGTTGCTTGCCTTCCATCTGTCACCTTCTGCCTGATGATATCCAGACCCAGAATCTTTGGTAGTACTATTCTCTAAACAGCAACTGTAAAAGCAAGGTGTTGTCTCATGTATTACTCTTTCTGATAGGTCTTAGTTTAGATCAGCTAAGTAGAAGTAAACAAGTAAAGCCATTGCTATAAATGCCCTACAGGCTGTGAAAATTTAACCAAGTTCCAAAACAGAAGTCCACAAGTTGGCTTTTCCAATCCGCATATAAGCTTTAAAAAGCGGCCTCATTTCTCAATATGTAAAGCAACCATTAAGGCCAAATGCCTTGCTTCTTCTCCAGAAAGCTGAACAAGGACTTCAAGTGCTATCTGACTTCACAAGCTCTGTTTTTCAGCTTTGTACTAGGATATCTTGAAGCAGCAAGGCCCTTCTCCTCCTAAGAGCCAAGCAGAGTAACACAGCCAGCAGGACAGACACCTCACCAGCCAGGGTCCAGCCTCAGAGTACCTGAGAGAGGCGAGCAGGGCAGTCCAGGAAAGGCAGTCAGGTTCTACCAGGAGTCCAGGTCATCAGGAAAGATCATGGTGATGCATAGGTCTGGGGCCAAGCTAGGAGTGCAAGTCTGTGGTGATGGTTACCACAGAGAGATAGGGCCCAGAAATCACCAGGAAGGTTCATGGGGGCAGTTCAGCCCACAGGCTGGAGATCAGATCAATGAGGCATGTGGCTGGGCACAAGGACACCCTGTAACAGAACCAGAGACAGATGCATCTCCAGCATAACCAAGATTGAAGTTCCAGGCCTGAGCTTAAATGGAGCCCCTAAGCCTATGGGCAGAGGGCATGGGTGGAGATCTCAGCTGAGGCTTGTCAAGGTCATGAAGACTCATTACTGACTTCAAGGCCTTAGGACTGAAACACAAATGATACTGCAATCAGGTAACTGCAATCATGCTGGGGTAGCAGGAAGACTGTAACGTGACTTGGCTCAAGGATGCATAAGGGAGCTGCAGTGTGCATGAAGACACACCATTTTTTCTGATTCTGAGCAGTGCTGAGAAGCGCACATTCTTCCCAAGTTGCTCCAGCTTTACCGGAATGTCAATGAGTACTGAGCATGCAACATCCTTGTTCTGCAAAGGACACACCATGCATAAGATTTTAGAGGTAGTTTCTTTCCAGCATATTTGCATTAAGATACAGATGCTGAGAAATAGAAAGCTAGGCTTCCTCAGCTGGGGAGGGAAGGAGAGATGTGGCTGTTCTGGGCCTCAGGCAAAGAATGCCGAAGGAGGAGAACTCAGGAAACTTATAAACAGAATCCGTTCTGAGAAATGGCTTGATTTATCCAAGAAGATTAAAGTTGGTCTGATAGGAAGAATTATGTACCTCTTCAGCAAGCCCCAAAACACACAGAACTTTCTAAAGCTCACTTACAGGATTTCTATTATAATCACAAAAGGAGGCCCAAGAAAATAAAACACTGTCAGTGCTAAGGTTTATTATTGTAGAAAGGGCTAACACTGGAATGAAGGCATGTGAAGAAAGGGAGAAATCCTGAGGAAATCAGCAGGGCATTTTTAACTTCACCCCTGACAAAGCTTCCCCCGAGTACTTCAGTCAGAAAATGAACACAGCGTGACACATAAAGGCAAGACTCGCAATATGCTCAGCATTACACATTGTCAACAAAATCTGGAAACCTGTCTTGAGACTTAAAAACCAACTTGAAGACAGACAACCTTTCTGTCTACATGCTTTTCTAAGCATGGAACACCTCCTAAAAAAGGAGATTTGACCTTTCAGATATAAAATAAATACCAGCTGAACCTCTGACTCTGTTAAGAGTTTAAGATGGAGGATGAAGAGTAAAATAAATCAGAAAGGGAGCTTTTAAATCTTTAACAGTCTAATGAAAAACCCAGCTAGCATGACCTCTTATCACATGTGGTAGGTAAGAAGGACAGATGAGGGTAGGATGTTATACAGTAGACTGAGGCCAGAAAATTGGTCTACTGCTGTCTCCCTGCAACACCTAAAGGAGGCAGGAAGCTACTCCAGTTCCTCTATAGGGAGTGAAGACTTTGTCATCAAGGAATAAAATGGAGATGATTAGCAATGTTCTGACATGCAGTGAAGCTCACTCCCTGCTTCTTTAATCTTCAGAGCCGTCACCACAGCCCCTTTCTGCACACTTAGCAGCCACGCTTCCATGTGTCTGAGCTGTCGCACGCACAGACAGAATGCCACAGCCATGAATGCTCTTGACATTGAAGTAAATCCTCTTTGGATATCTTACAGCTGTTCCTCTTTCTACCCTTTGACTAGGCTCTCCTCTGCTTATGGAAGTTGACTTTGAAGGAATTTGGCTGCTGATGCCAGTGGGGAACTCCCACAAAGGTGAGGAAGTTGCGTGCAGCTTGTTAGTGTGAAAAGAACTTCTGCGTTCTGACCAGAAAGTCACATTATAAGTGATGTTATATATGATGAAGCACAGACTTTCAAACTAAGGAACCCACCTTATCGTCTCCCACACAAATTCCTAAAGATCTCCACCCATTGCCCATTATTTTCCACTGCTGATTTTTTGATGTCTCTAACATGAAATAATGCAATGATTACTTTAGTGTCTACGTAGACTATTCAAACAAAAAGAGACAGAAAAAGAATTACACAACTAAAGGCAAATAATTAACTCAACTGCTTACAAACTTGCTTAAATCCCAGGACACTCACACTACTGGTTAAAATAAATTATCTTCAGACCTTTTATGCAAATAGACAGATGTGTAGCTTGCACTGTGATGCTGATTCACCCCATTTGATGTTTATTGTATTTGAGGGGTTAGTTTTCCCTCCCATACATATGCAGTGTTTTTGCAACAGCATTCACAATTTCATCTCCAAGGAACAATGCTGGATTGACAGCACTGATCTCTAACGCCTCTTGTTTAGCCATTTAAAGTCATGGAAGCCGTTGTGCAGCAAATCTCCCTCGTATCAACCTGCTTATCTCTGGGGGAGGAAGAAAGGAAGCAAGCAGAAGAGTTTCCAGTACTTCGTCCCGTTACCAGCTGAAGTTATAACCCCAAGAAGATGCATTTGCCAAGGGGCTAGGCACATACTCAGAAGAGCATTTGAGGCAATCAGATCTGCTGCCCCGAGCTGCATTTATCTGAAAAGAAGTGAGGTCCTGTGAAACGCCACATTACCTTTTTCTCCTGAGCAGTGAGATTAGGGGTTCTCACGGGTGCGTGAGGAATTCCTTTCCTCCGACCTCTGTTTTCAGGCAAAGGGTATAGAGGGAGGCCACGACAGATTTCCTTCAGGGTGGTCATAGCTGCTGAGGAGCTACGAGGAGGAAAGGCAAGGCAAACTGGAGAGGTACAAGGAACGGGGACCAAAGGATGCAGGCAAGCCAGCTGCTGAGTGATTCAGATGTGCCACCACTCCGGAGTGATCTCGAAGAGGAGAGCCTGTCCTCTGGCTTTTGCAAAAAGGCCTGTCAAACAGAGAGGGCACGGCACAGGTGACACACCTCCCCCCTCTGTGCCATGCCATTGGCTCTTCCCTCCTCCCCCAAAATGAATGATTCACAGTTTTGCTGTTTATTCTCTGGGTGCTTTGTCAGCTGGTGCTGTGCTAAGCCTCTACAGCAAACACAGTCGCTTTCCAAATCATCCAATTCCCTCAATGTCCTCCTGAGAGCCATGGCCTGGAGCATGAACTTGCCTGAGACCGCAAGGATTCTGCATTTACATTTCTATGGTTTAGGAACTAACTAAAGTTAATCATTATTATTCACCTCACTGTTCCTACACACTGTTCAGCTAAGATGGGCATTCTCTGACACCTCTAGGTATGGGCTGTTCCTCAGATCTCAGCCATTCATCTTCTAGACAACAGCGGTTGTCAATGATAACGGCAAAATTTCCTTCTTAGGTGTTAGCTCCTCTTAGCTTAGAGGCATGAATGGATTTAGTAGTATTAAACTGGAAATGTACTCATCACTAGTAGTGGTTTTCTGAAGACAGGCAAAAATTGGGAAGAAGAATTAAGGCTTTCATTTTTAAGTCACTTTTATACCCTACAGTCAACAACAACTAGAACATCTTAATGGTACCACCCCCCAGACATCACAAATAAATGAATGTACTTAACTTTTATTTTCTGCTTGCAGTGCAACATGAACTTTGCTCTCCATTTTGAGTTGTTCTTTAAATTATACGGGAGCTTCTTGACCCTTACTACATACCTGGAACTACAACTTGTGGCCAGGGAATTTTCTCAAGTGCCACAGTGTAACCCTGGTGAAATTAACTGGGAGAAACATTTTGGGTAGGAATGAGTCTAAGACCTGTATATAAAAAATAATATTTTCCCACATAGGCAGCAATCAACAAACGATAACAACAAAGCACAATTATTAAATGACAGCATCTCATTAATGTCACATTGGCTTTAGCTCCAGGACATGCTGCACATCCCCAGCTCCCACAGAAGATGCTTGAGTTGAAAGAACTCGGAATGTCCCAGGGGAGCTGAGTGCAGAGCAGACTCAATCCCTCTGAAGGATCCTGTCATTTATGGCAGGAGAATTCTGTTTTGGAGTCATACAGTATTTTAGCTGCTTTCAAACAAAAGCCAAAGACAAAAATGAGAGGGAAAAGCCTTCATATTTTAATATTTTCTATTGGGTTTTCTTATTAAAAGCATATAAAAAAGGAAGATAATGGTAATGTCAGAAAATTCTACCCCAAAACCTAGCTAAATAACCCTGCCTTGCATAGACGCCTCAAAGGGAGAGAAATCTTCCCTTATTCTTCTTTGTATGACCCACCTTCTCCCAATCGCTCTAAGGTCTGATCCCGTGCACACGTGGGCACGAGAATAACCTCGTCCACGTCTGGACTCCCATGAGACCTGCTTCCCTCTGTGGCACCACGCAGAAGTTCGTGGCCTTATCCTGCTGTGAAAGCTGAAGAAAGAGAGAATGAAGGTGGTGGTGGGGAACTCACTCCCCGGCTTAAAATTATTTCTAGAGCTGAGCGCTTTCGCTCCCTGACCGCAACCCGCCGGAGCCTCTCCGTGTCCCTGGGAGCTCTGTGTTGGGGCTACTGAGCTGGACGCAAACCCAACTTCAGGGCCACGCCAGCGTCGGCGCGGCAGGCAGGTGTGTCCGTGGTGCCAGGGCAGAGCCCGCAGCTTCTCCGGGAAGCTCCCGGTCCGCTCGCTGCCTGGCTCGTCCCACCTCACGCCTGTGACTACGGAAGGAACCCCGGCTTGCGCGTCCCCGCTTGCGCACCGCCTGAGCCGCCCCTGAACCCCGCCACCGGCCAGCCGGCTCTCCCCCAC
>VZZY01019801.1:531004-600742 GCA_013400335.1 Eurystomus gularis | reverse complement strand
GGGGCAGGGAAGGTTGCCAGGGGGAAGCCAGGCCAAGCCAAAACGAAGCTCCACCAAAAGCAAGGAGCAGAAAAGGAAAGTTTCGCAGTAGCATCCAAAGACCCGCGAAGGACCGGACGGAACGGAGCTCGTCGCATCAGCCCTCGATGGTGCATTCGAGGGGCTGCATCGGGGATGTGAGTGACCCCAGCCTGCTGCATGGAGAGGGGTAAAGACACAGCAAATCCTCGTTATTTATTTATTTATTGGAAGCAATGGACGGGTGACACCCAGAAGGCATCTGAGCCCTGAGGAAAAAAAAAAAAACAACACCAAAACAAACACCTCTGGACCCAGACGAGAAGAATGAAAGAGCAGCCTTGACCTGCACACTGAGAGGAAGGTGAGCAGAAAGAAAGAAAATACAGAAAAGCCATGCAAGCACCAAACCTGTAGATTACGGCAGCTCTTTTTGGCTTCACTGAGGACAGATATTTTACTGACAGCCATGCAGCATAAAGGCATCGTGCTGATTGTGTTCTTGGAGTATTTTATTTTTGGCCATGGGGAAACAGGTAAGCAAAATAAATCCATATTGTCCTTCTGAAACAAGTTGTCCTAAGTTTAGCAAGGAGAAATGGAATAGAAATCAGATCTGTTTGCTAAAAAAAAAAAAAAAATTATGTCCACATCTTTATTTTAGATTGGATTTTTATAAGGAATCTGGGTTAGTCAATGTATGTAAATACTTATTTCCTGCAGCACGCAGCTTTATAGCTCGCTTTATAGCTCAGCCTCCTCCCAAAGACCTATAATAGGATGTACAGTTTCATACATCTGTAAAACAAAAAAGTGTATTATTTGTGTGAACGAAAGAAAAGTAAGAGAGAAAGAGGTAGATGGAAGGAGATATGCTGGATGTTTGTTTTGAGGATTAAACACTGCCCTCCTAGGCAGGACAAGAGTGAAAAGACAACATCCTTGGATGGCATCACTGTAGAAATTAAAATTATTCTCCGTTAACTTCATTTTGCATCATTAAAAGTCAGAGATGCTGTTTAGGAATTACTCTTTATCCCAGGCAGCCCATTCATTCAGTGTGTTCCCTGACTTAATAGTTAATGTGCAGTGGACAAGATGAAATTAGCATTAGAGAAAAAATGGATTAGGACAGAAGTTGATGAGTTATGTGTATATATGTGCATGGACAAATAAGCATACATAGGAATGATACAACTGTAATGGTATTTACGTAGGATCCTAAAAATACCTGGATTATGATGGACAAAAAGTCCTTAAGAGAAAGGAAGAAAACAATTAGATTTTTTTTTTTTTTTTTCTTACTGCTGTGGTTTAATACATCTTTAAGTTTAGAAGGGATGAATTACAAAGATCAGGTCAGAAAAATAAAAATAATTCTTGATAAAACAACAATACATCCTTGGTGACTTTTCCTTTGAGATACTGGCTTGGGGTCTCTCTGTACAGGGAAGCCTTTCAGTGGTTTCAATGTCACCTGGATGCTCAGAGTGTTAGGACAGGAACAACACTCTACATGCAGTGATTTGAAAGCCACTGAAGTGTTCAGCTACCCTGCAAGGTCCACTAAAGTCAAAGGCAGATCAGGTGGCTTCAGCTCAGATTATTCCCCAGCTAGAACATTTTTGATAACAGAGACATCAGATTTCCATAACTGCAAGAGATATTTTCTAAAAACAGCTCCAAAATGTACAATCCTGTCATATTATCCAGTGACTCATTTGGAAAAAAGGCTGTCACAACATGACGGAGAATCAGTGGAGGGAGGACATGTACCTTAGTCCTCTTAGTGTCTTATCTTGGGCATTCCCCAGTTTCCCGTGTGAGGACTCTCCCTGCAGGATACATACGTTGACACACAGCACAGAAAGGTTACTGAGATGTCTCGTAAAGTTGCCGATACTGTCGCAGAAAGCAGCCTGTTCTAAATTAGCCTAAATTTGCTCTGTATCCAATTCACAAATTGAAAATGAATCTTGAAGGAAATGCATCCCACAGCTGACTGCTTGGAAAGTGAATTTGAGGGGAGGGAGTATGTTCTGTACGGAGCTAAACGCACTCAGAATAATGGCGTAGTGAATAATAGCAAAATAATTAAGTAAAGAAGGTGATGACACTAAGGATTCGATGTCATTTTAAATAAATATACGCTGCTTGGTCAAAAGGTTGCCCAAACCATCAGCCTGTGGAAGCACAAGGGTTACCTGTTCATTTTTTTTAGAACCAATATAAAAATCTTGAATTAACCTTGAATCTTTGCAGGTCCTGTTACAGGCAGGGTCAGTACTTCTCAGACTAAGGTTAGTTCAGTGTTTAACCAATCCTTTGGTTTTTACTGAGCAGAGAGCTGTACAGGGAAGTACGTTTTTGGTGTACTGTATTAGTCTATACAGTAAACTCCTTTTTCAGCCCTATAGTTGGTCCTTCCTGGTCAGAAGTGAAACAAATTGATGGGGCAGTTGTGTGGGGAGTACCTGGAGTACAGGACTGTGGGGAGTACAGTATTTGTGGGGAGTGCAATCTTTGCCTTCTGCCATCTCTGCACAGAGAAGGCAGTCAGGGTTGTCAAGATTGGCTCTGTAGATCTTTAAATACTATGCCAAGGGGAAAAAACCCTTGGTGGTTAGGCTGGAAGTGTCAGCTAGGTTTTATATTGGTTGGACTAGATGATCCTAGAGGTCTTTTCCAACCTAAATGATTCTATGATTCTATAATTCAAGATGTGACACTTGGGTGATCCTTCCACTGGTCTTATGCAGGTGAAGGGCGTAATTCCCCTCAAACAAACTCTGCACTACTCTGAAATCTGCTGCGTATTGGGACAGTTAACGGGGCTGACAACAGCTTGGGCTCTTGCTTCAGCCCCAGCCAGCCCAGAGCTCCCCAGGGGAGCAGCACCCTGCGGAGCGGAACCTGGGCCAGATTTCCTTCCATGGCAGCCCTCCAAAAGGGGGCGTGGTGTGGTCAAAAATGGCCATTTCTAGCACCACGCTTAAGATCAACTGCAGGTCCTGATTATCAGCAGGGTTCGGTTTCCTCTGGTCTGGCATTACTCAGCTCATCTACAAATGGAGCTGGAGCTGTTGGAACCCACCATTGCTCCGGAAGGGATGAGGGCAGGCAGACTGCAACTGGTCACAATGGAAGAGAGACTTAGGATCTTATCCTTCTGCCCATGCCTCAGGTCACGGATGCAGCTTGGTTTCCTAGTAAATCTGGAATTTCGCCTCTGGGTTATTTATGAAGGCTGGCTCATTAGCTCCAGTTATCAGGGCTATTTTAGTGCAGAAATACATGAGGGTACTCATAAATGGGGGAAGACTTGCCGAACTTCTTGCCTGTTATCTACAAACCAAAGGTTTCTATAGCACTTCTGTTGTAACCAGCATTAACGGGTAAAATTCTAGGTCCGATTAATTAAAAAGCGAGCAACTCATGTCCGCAGAGTGCTTAGCTTTAAAAGAACATTTCAGAGGTTTTAGTTATTGAGAAAAAAGTTAAACAGATATGGAAAAAGTGAAATCCAGGTTGGACATACATGCTGAAACTGCTCCATCGAAAATATAGAAGAAGATGCCCAAAGGTTTTTGTGTTTCCATGTTTCTCAGAACTGTGAAATTTGCTCTCCTGTCTCACTCTAAGAGACCTGAACACACAAAATCATAAATTTTCATATGGAAAAGAAATAAAACCTCCAATTCAAACAGCTCAGAAAATAGTAGGCATCTTTCCAGTCACATCAGCAGGCTTTGACTGAATTACTGTATCTTTCTTCTGCCGGGTAGCCAATGCAGAGTGAAAAAACCCCTAAAAATATTTGAACCTGTTTTTAGTTAATGTCTACAATGTTCTGTTGCATTACAAGGCTCGAAGTAAGAGACCTCTGTTTGAAATGGTGTCCCAGGAACATCAATAGTATGACCTCCCTTGAACTGTACGATTCCCTAATCATCAGATAACACCATTGTTATAACACGTGCCAGGCATGTGTCATTGACCTGCCACTTTGTGGCACAGCTCTGAGGGACCAGAAAACAAACAAATAAATTTATCATACCATTTATGGAGCCAAGCCATCCTCCATGGAGTAAAAGCGAATCAACTTCATAATAACATGCAATGCCCATGCACAATCAAACTGTTTAATTCTACATGTCCTCTTGGCAGTTGGGGTAAGCTGTTTGTTCGCCTGGCTGCTGTTTCTCTTCTGCAGCAGTCCCTCCTCGCTGTCCAGATCCAACATTTCATGTTGTTTCCACAGCATCAGTGAGTGATGGACAGGCTGCGCTATCCTTGTGGCCAAGCAATGTTCTGCCAATTGATTTCTTTAAATCCAAAGCTTTTAATCGACTGCAGGTTTTGTTTTCAAATCTCTCTCCTTCTCTCAAACTCCCTTCTGCTAATTTGCGCTTTGTTCTCTCATTTTCCTAATGACACAGCAGTTCGGACAGGAACTGTTTATTGATGTTGCTGCATTAGCAGGCAGAGCAGATAAACCATCTTGTGACTGATGTTCAGGAGAACAACCATGTTTCTCTTCACTTTCCAGGTTCAGATAAAAACAGCTGAAAAACTCAATTCAAGACTAATAGTCCATTTATGGAAAATATAAAAAGCCATTCCCTTTAAAAAATGTTTCCTTTCTGACCTTCTCACATTCTTGTCTGCAAAGTTTCCTCTATATAACTCCTTAAATTTAGAACTCCAGCATCCCATTTCCTCTATGAAAGCTTCATGGGTGTGATCCATCAATAGAGATGGACTTTCTTTTAATTACATCATATATTTAACTGTAATCCAATAGCATTTGAAACATGGACCCATTCTTAATCAAATTTAAGTAACATGACTCTTAGAGGTAATGCTTATTCAAAGCTCAGTTGTAAGACCAGTCCCATTTAAATTCTCTGGAGGCAAGGATGACACCTTTCTGCAGCACTGAGCAAAATCAGCTAATATCCAATCTACTTGAAACACAGAAATTGCTGTGCTATCCTTATTTCCAGTATTGTCTTCCAAACAGCTTGGACATGAGCATAAACCTAAGTGCCAGTTGCAAAGACATTCTTGAGACACACAGTTGTAGCTCATTATATTTTTGCTGACCTGCGAGGATAGATTTATCTTTATTTCAAGAATTCTGCATGAGTCAGTGAAATGCACTCTCCAGAGCAGACAAAAACTTGGAATTTCAGCTGCTCTGCAAAAAGGAGAAAGCTCTAAACAATTTTTGTGGAAAACTGAGTCTTTTCTCAGGACAAAAAGATTCAGAGAAATTGTGAGGAACCCCCCAGATAAAACCTCTGAAGCTCCTGGTGTTCCCCTATAATTGTTTCCCTTCTTAGATGGAATAGGAAGTTCAAAATCAGAAAGAAAATACACTGAAATGGTCATCAAGTAGTCAGGATGGTGTGAGGGCTGGGTGGAGGATCTCTAGTGCTAAGAATCACCTGCTCAGTTGAATTCGGAGAGCAAAAAACAGGACTGATAGAACCAAACATCCCCATCTTCTCTCCTTTCCTCGCTAGCTGACTTCTGCAGCTCCTCCTCTCCCATGAAAATTCATCTCTGTGCTGGCACAGGGAGTGGTGGTGGGACTGAGGAGGAGCAGCTTTAATTCTGAGATCTGAGGACTAATAGGTGCACAAGTAATTCAGGCTCTGCTGCCCTCTAAGCTCTGCCAGTCTCCTAGTATCTCACTGGGATAGTAAAAAAAATCTTGGCCAGCCCATTCCAGCCACTGCTGGAAGACAACTTCCACCACAAGGAAGCCTACTGTGTCTCCAGGCAACCCCCTCTTTCCTTAAGGCTGCTGTTTACGATGTCTGTAAGTCAAACACAAATAAAGTCCAAGTTCATTTCTAAGAGTAGTCAAGAGCATTTTTGGATTATCTGCTTCCTTGCTATCCGAAGTTTAAGACTACCTTATGCTCTGCGTAAGGTAAAATGGGACAAACCGCTGGTCAATGGGATTCAGCTGACATACAGCAACTTCCTTTTGTGTCTTAATGCTGTGAAGCAGAATGCATGAGCTGTTTCTCCAAAACAATGTCCATCTCTGACCTTTCTCTTCTGGCCTGTGCAGAAATATGACTAAGGAACTAAAGACAGAAGCAACTCAAGAGGCTTTGGCTGGACAAAATTTTTCACCTTAAACAGTCCCTTTTGGAAAGAGGGACATCAGTTTCATCCAACTAGATTTATGAGTTGAGTATTTCTATAAGGCTGAGAATCTTTTCTTTGATCTAACTTGATTTTAAAACTAATTTTGCCTGAGGTAAGACTGAATATAAACCGAGCAGGGATTTTAAAATTTGACCTAGAATGTTGAACTAATAGGTGACCTTTGAACTGCTCCTAGATTACCCAGGGTTTATGGTCATCCTATGTTTCATTGGAAAGGTCATTTCCTGTAGGACTTACATCGGGTCCTCGGACTTGTAACTTCTTGGATTAGATTTATGACCTTGCAAGGTCAGTCTTTAACTCCTTCTAGACTGTTAAACTGCAAAGAGGACATTGCATGTCATTGGAAAAGCACTTTTCTCCAGTACGGTAAAAAGGTTTTGGGACTGACCTTTCATTCCAGTGTCACAAGACGCTCCTGATTTCCAAACGATATGAAGACTTTGTCATTATCCCCACCTTTTCTTAATTTAGAAATAAATAGATATATACATTAAAGATACCAAAACTTTTGCCAGTGTTTGCAAACTTGGCAAGCAGAATATTGTCTCCACGTCAAGCTGTTTAAACAAAAGAGAGACTTGATTTTCACCTGTGCTAAATATCAACAACTCCAGCTGATCTCCATAGAAGCAGAAGAAACTCCACACCTCTCAAAATAATGCCAGTAACACATAACTACAGAACTCTAGAAACACATGCTTGCTTTATGTGCTTGTAAGTGTAATTAGTGTCTGTAATTCACCGGGCAGGACTCATCTCTTTTCTTAATGTATTGACAGTGTATAGTACAGTTTGACTTAGCTTTCTGATAAAACAGAAGATAAATGCATTGGATAGATTCAATCCCCAGATACAGTGAAAGTAAGAAAACACAAGATTTCTGAGGTTTAACATAAAATTCAATAGACTGACACAAGAGCATTTTCAACAGAAATCAAAGTTAAGTGCCATAAGCACGAATTTTCTGAAGACCTCGGTTTCTGAGTTAGGCACCAAACCCAAGGACTAGGTTTTTTGAGAAGCTCCCTCCAAACTTTGTGTGAAAAGATGAAGTAGTACTCCTTCTAAGGAGTCCTCCTGGATGTCAGTCCCCAGATGAGGATTACAAGCATTTGCATGGTCACCTGTGCTACAGCCTGAGAACTATCTGAGAAATTCTACTTAGTTGTGTTTCTTTTGCCTGTCTTTCAGATCCCATGAGGGTACGAGCCTTTCGCTGCAATGGCCGTTCTTGCAACCCTCCAGTGGGAAACCTTGCAACAGGGAGGACACCGATCACTCTCACCACGTGTGGCCAGAACAGTACAGAACTGTACTGCTTCTACCCAGACCAGAATCTCCTCCATCAGGTCTCCTATGGCTGTGGGCAACCTCGCTGCACCAAATGCAATGCCAATCAGCCTGATAACTCCCATCTCCCTGCTGACATGACAGACGATTTCTTTGCAAACCCCATCTCCTGGTGGCAATCTGCCCAAGGGGTACACAGGGAAGAAATCAGAGTGGACTTTGAAACAGAATTCTACCTGACTCATGTCATTGCTGTGTTCAAGTCACCTCGCCCAGCTGCAATGGTGTTGGAAAGATCCCAGGACTATGGGCAGACTTGGAGGCCCTACAAGTATTTCTCTGTCAACTGTACAGAGACTTTTGGGCTCCAGGATGATCTCATTGAGGAGGGCTCCATGTGCACTTCCAGGTATTCAGATGCAGTGCCCTGCACCAGAGGAGAGGTAAGCAATAACTGAGCTTTGGGTTAAGTTCAATGTCAAACAGCTGAAGATTGGCTGAAAATAAGAGAGTATGTGCTCAAAGAGATACTGTGCAAATAAATTAAGAAAGGCAGCCCATACCCAAAGGCGTTGTGTTAAGAAAACAAAGGGAGGAATAAGAGAAACTAGATATCAATGAAAATGAATGGAAATGCTTTAAAAATTTTCTTTTGTGAGAGTTGCACAGGATAGGATTAACAATGCCTAATTTTACATTGAAGATGCCAATAACTGAACTAGAATTCCAGCAAAATAGACACAGAGAATTATAGAGGCTGATTTATCCAGATCGTTTTCCTACTTTAGGATGACATGAACTGCACGGTCTTTCTTCGCCATAGAAAAAGTCTAAGATGATTGGATGACTTTTTGATACATCCTTCCCCTAAGTTTAATGTCACTTTTCTTGCTGAGGGTGACAGTGCTGACTGTATCGAGCCATAAGCTCCAGAAATGAAATCATTTAGAACCAGGAAGTGAAAGTGAGCTGCTGGGTCTCACTATTCATCAGCGGGAAAAGGCTGTGCCTTGGTGGGAATACTCTGATGTGCTGTTAAACATCTGCAGAAAGCTTTCTTTTAAAGTAAATGTATGACTGCTCTGATAAATTCCTCTGACAACTGCTTAGTAATCAGATACTTAGTCTAGTTATAACCCTTTTCATTCATCAATCTTGAAACATTTTAGATGGGAAAGACAGTAAATATCGTTTTATGGAGGAGACATAAAGCCACTAAGGGAGATTATAAGACATTCCTATAGTCATAATAGGGGCTGGAGCACTTTCACTTCCTTCTCTCTTCCTTGAAGAAGTCACAATCCTCTTGGTTTCCCTTGGAGTGATCACACAGGCTTGACAGAAATACTTTGCTGCAAATGAAGCTCAGGTGTGAGGTGAATGGAACAGACAGGCTTCAAAACCCACAGTGGTTTCACCAGTGCCCTTCAAAATGCGGGTGAGGTGAAAGAAACTAGCCTACTATACCTGAGACAGGGAAACAGCAGCCAGGAGAGCCTGAGTTCATCTCTGTGCAACAGGCTGGGGAACATCTCTGCATATTAGAAATCTGGAGCACATCATCTGACTACTAAGCTGCCTTGTTCCTGAAGTAGTAATTTTGCTGGTCAGTTATCCTGATACACTTGAGTCAAATACATCCACATGTCTTCTGTAGAGAGACGACAATTTGCCACATCTATACAGAATCTAGGCAACTCATATAATTTCCCACTCTTGTGTGCCTTCTAATCAAAAGTCTGGAAGCACTCTGCAAGATCCATTCAATGACCTTCAGCACACATGTAAGGGTCCTGTTGCTGTTTCATAGATGGGGAAAGAGCAGCACAGAAAGGTGATGTGTTTTGTAGTAAAACCAGGACAATTCAGGTTGAGTAGGGAACAGCATGCAGGGTATGGGGCAAATACCATGGCTTTAAACACAAACCAACTTTCTGTCTCTAGTACAGTATCCCCTGTTGCCGTGCACTACGCTGGCTTTTGTGCTTACTTAACCTTGGGGAATATCATTAAGACCATGTGTTGCTGCTACAACAAATCTGAGAAGTGGATGGCAGAGAATCAAATAATAAAACATTCATCCAACACAAGCCTTTGTGATTACAAGTGTCAAAATAATTCTGTCAACTTGGGCAGCAGCTACACTGAATTGAATATGTGTATGCTTAATCAATCTACGCTGTGGTAGTAGACGTTAGAAAACAATAGTAATAGTAAGAACAGTCATATATTTACAGGTCATACCCCAGCAGATCCCAAATACTTTCACAAACCGTTACATGAATTGAATACATACAGAAGTCACTTGCTCCCCGGGACGGAGAGCTGAAGCTCCGTCCTCCATACACAGGAATCTGTACGGCAACTTAACAGAGAACAAGACAAATACTCTTTCACAGCACATTAACCCAAAAGGATTCTGAAGTTCTAGACAGACTTTACAGAGAGCTCTTAATCAATCCACTACGGCAAGGGTGCAAAAGCATCAGGCTTTTCAGGTCAGCAATATGACACAGCGGATTCTTTTGTGACTGAAAATAAAGGAAGGCAGAGTGTAGTTATTTAAAGTGGTACCTGATCAGATTTGCCCAAACGACACTGCTGCTTTTATGACAAGTCTCACAGGAGCTTTGCCCACGCATCTCAGAACTGCAATTCTACCCCTTATTTGAAAGATGTCACAAATGTCCCCAGGGCATCCCCTCAAGGACTGACTCACAACTGACTTGGAAGGAAGCTGACTGAATCCCCACCACTACTTTCTGCAGTGCTCTCTGCTTCTTTTTCACCTCCACTCTGACCTATCCAGTTACTGATTCTGGCTAAGCCTTGGATTGTGGAGGAGCTCACATGATAAGCTGACAACCTTTCTGAAATGATCTAACTTAAATGCTAATTAATGCTCTGAGATGAATGCCAGTTTTCTGTCCTGAGGAAGCTGAAGCCATTTCCACTGCATGACACTCAGGTTTTTCCTGGGTGTTGTCCTACTCCCTTGGAGAAGAGACACAAATTCCTTTTTAACAGAGCACAAAAGGAATTAAAATAAGGCATGGCTTACTAAGAACGTTTACAATTAAAACCCATGTGGCACACATCATGAAATAAGATTTCAGGTCAACTGGCTTCCAGAACTGAGAATGTACATGTGAAAGGAGAAGGTGGTAGAGCTGCAGTGACTTACATGCATCTATAAACTGAGATGCTTCTCCCAGAGTCAGCACCAAGTGGTCCTCCAAGACCACTGAAAGTGGCTTTTCCTGGGAGCATGATGGGAAACTTGGCAGAAGATAAACTTTTTAGGAGACTGGAATGCAAGCAAAAGGCATTTAGGTGAGTGATGTGACAATGTCACAACAGAACATAATGGACCACTAAATGCGGTGTATCCCTTGTCTCTTGCAGATTACCCCTTATCTTTCACCTCTGACAGGGTCAGACATCTCCATTCCATCTCAGATAAGGTACAGCTGAGACACAAGATGTCATGCCTCGGGGAAGAAGTCCTGGAGAAGTGCAAGGAGACTACTTTCTAATATCTCTTTTGCAGTTTCCTTTTACTCCAGCATTTACTAAATCCCTTACTTCTGTTCAGATCCAGAGTACTTCTGCATCTAGAATCCATCTGAGAACCTAGGTTCCCCCCATCTTAATTCTTCTAGCAATAAACTTGGTCTATTGGTGATTTCTGGTCTAGGAGACAGAGCAATTTATTCACTGCCAATTGCCTGCACACCATTTGCTTTATATGAAGCACCACAAAATCAACATCTAACTTTCTATGCTTATAAACACTTCTCAGGGAAAATCTTCCACCAGCATGTCTTAAGTCCTGGTTGGCCTGTTAATTACCCCATGTTTTGCCTGTTGATTTCTATCACTATAAGAAATTATATGTTACATGGGAAACAAGTGCTTCTGATCTTGATCCTGTTCTTAAGGGAAAACATTCTTAACTGTTCTTAAGGGAGAATAGTTACTGCTATGCTCCATCAGCTCCACTCCACCAACCTCCAACGTAACATCATGAACTAAGACCAACCTCACCTTTTTTAAGTTCTGTTCATCTACTGTAAGTGCATCTGCAGGCAATACTTGCATGGAGTCTTATGCATCAGCTGAGACTTTTTTACCTCCTTGTCCATCCATCTGTTTATTTACTTTTAAAACCCTGTACTGTATAGTCATGGAGCCTAAAATGAGCCTTCAGGTCAGCTAATGTAAATCAAAACTCTGACCCAAACAAAGGAAGAAATTACCACAGCATTGCATCAGACATTAGTGTGACTTACAGTTCAGACATCGTATGGGGGAAATAGGGACCGAAATGTTTCAACCTGCATCCTGACAGCACGTGCACTCAATGATCTGAGAGATTAAGAGCACGTTTTTAATAAACTGGAATACTGGGAAATGAACAAATATTCTCTTCCATCAAAGATGACATTTGCATGAAAGGAAGACATTAGCATGCAGAGCAGGGTAGAACACTGACTTACTTATAACCACTAGACCCAGAAGGAGACCCTTCCTCCATTGGGTCTAGGTAGTGGAGGGGAGTTTTGAATCGAAGGCTGGTTCATTTATGTGACTGTCTGTGTGACAGATGACACCAATGAAGTGTGATATAATAAACCCATTACTGGAATTCACTGGGGGCTGGAAGAATTGTGTATGCCTGAATTAAGTAACTGGTTTCTATGGCAACATGTTAAGTGTGCCTTGTGCAGAAGACCTGTTCATTCTCCGTTTTGTATCCTGTGGTGACCTCTTTAGGGACAGAAGTCCCCAGCAGTGCCTTTTGTCAAAGATGAGTGGACTCGCTTTGTAGCTAAAAGACTTTTAATCACTCTTCTAAACACACTCTGTGAATACCAGATCAAGACATGTGATGGGCTGCAGTTCTGTCTGCTTCAAAAGCCACCAGGTTGTTCAGACGGAAGCCACAGTCAACCCTGTGGAAGGCCTTTTCCTCTGCACTGACACTGAAGACCTCTGCTGCCTTTCTCCAGCTACAGGGATGCCCTGAGCAACAGTTATGGCAGAGGGGGACCACTTGCACACACACACCAAACCAGGCCAGGGACAAGGCTCTCTGTGGAATGTATGTGGTTGTGTTCCAAGGACCTACATTTTTTGCTGTCTTTTCCCAGGCTTTCCTTTTACTGTGTTCATACCAAATCTTTTGATAAACAAAGGAGGATCCCCTGCACACACACATACCTCATTAAGTGGCAATATCAATAATTCAAGAGGTCACCACTGAGGCTTCAGTGGCTTCTTAAAGGTCTGATCTCGTATGGCAGTAGGGTCGCTGAAAAGAAACATGCTCAGCACATCACAAGGTTGAATTCCTAGTAGCTAAGATGCAGAGTCTTGCACTGCAGTGAATTGTCCAACAGTCATCAGAACTGGCCTCTCAAAGCTGCATGATGCTCAGGTTATTCCGACTTCCAGCCGGAAAGGATTCCAGGAGGGATTAGTCACTAGTGAAGGTAAGTGCTCAAATGTTATGACTAGAGCCGTCTGTCCAGCATTTCGTTTAACTTGAACTGTAGAGGAGATAGAATGCAGAGCCAAGTTGAGAGGAAGCAGTTAACACCAGCAGTGTAAACAAGCAGAGAGCACTGCCAGGCCCTGCTTCCCCAGAGGAAGAATTAAGGGGCTCAAGGATTTGTCTCTGAAGGGAATTTGAACTGACAAGACCAGTCCAGCATTCCCATCCCTGGCAAGTGAACTTCAGGAGGGCACCAAGTGTCCTACTCTGACCTAGTTTGCCATGACTCATTTCAAAGACATTTGGAACCTTAGAAACCAGCCAGTAAGACACCACAGGGTTTTTTTTGAGCATTGCTTCTGCATTTCCTGAACATATAAGGCAGCAGATATCAAATGAGTTTTTCTTTTAGAAAGAAAACCTTAGGAGTTGTAGCCATGACTTTTTTTCAAGTCTCAACTGTGAAAAAAGTTGTCTAAAATGCTATGAATCTTACAGATTCATTGTTGTAATTTTCAAACTCCAGGCAAAAGAACACTTAACTGTTTGCTCTACAGTTGTCCACACATCACTGTCATGCTGAGACTGTTCACTTAGCTAAGTCTGTTCATGTGTAAGATTTCAGCCAAGACCTAGAGATACAAGTGGCTTCACTTATAAGAAATGGATGCTGTCCCATGAGAATACAGCTTGGTTGACACTGATGGTGATGGCTTGTTTTAACTTCCCCTGACAATTCAGAGGACAGGGTGAAATGAGTCTTCTCATTCTCAGTCGTGTTCCCAGTCAGGCTGTCTGCATCACAGAACTTCTTGTGCCACTCTTTGCTGGTTCAGAGCAAGTATCATTCCTTATAACAAAAAGGTCACCACACTTTGTGGGAGCATGGAAGTGTTCTCAATCCCCACATAAGGTGGTGCCATGTAGAATAGAAGGAATTTTGTCCATTCCCTGTATACAGACTGCAGGCTGTGCCCAATAGTCTAGATGTTGTACTCCAACTATATTACCTGCCTTGATAGAACATACAGCTTCTCCCTAGCAACCTTGCCCTTCTACACAGATATAGACATTTACATCTGAGGATAACCTGAACCTACAGAATACATTTTCCTTGAGAAGAAGTCTGCATGGCTCTTCAGATTTGTCTGCCTCTAACTTCAATTGTGCAGTCTTTTGCCATCATCATAGGGGCAGAAAGGCCTAAATATTAATATTAATGCCACACTGACTGGATTATTGGAATAACTTCAAAGCTAATGCAAAGTAAAGGGACATTGACCTTTTCTGTATGGAAAACGCAGAATGAATTCAAGATGCCATTGTCTTGGTAGTAGCTGAGTTTACTCAGATCAGAGGAATTAAAAAAATCAAATGCGCAATTATTTCTTTAACAAACTATCATATTCTATACAGGCTTCTAAAGTTTATTCTCTGGAAGGACAGAAAAGCAGGGATCTTGACTAAAAACACTATTCCACAAATCATCAGAATGGGCCTTCTAATAGCTAAGGGAATAGCTGGACTTTCTTTGTGCTCCAAACAGTATCTCAAAACAGGAAAAAGAATACTTCTTAGTAAAGACTAATATACTGCAAGATGGAAGAATTCATTTTAGTCAAGGGGCTCCATCAAATAAGTCAGAGGATATTTGCCACTGGGTAGGAAAAATTCTGAGACAATTGTTTACTATTCCTTTAAGAACAAAATCAACTCACATGAAAATCTCTTAATGAAGAGGATTTGGGACTGATGAGAGTTTTTATTGCAGCTTCCTTCTGATAGACCTAGTATAAGCACACAGACATTTCTGATCTCATTAACCTGATTCTGTGCAACATGATCAACATAGCTTGAGGATGACTTGTAATACCAAATTCTTGTTCTGCACAGGATCTTCTTTTGTAGGAGGCCATGCATTTGCACTGCCCTCCATTTATGACTCATATTCCTTGACCTTAGGCTATGAGCTTGCAAGGGGGAACCTTTGTTATGTCCACATCTTTTCTGACTAATACTGGCTGGAAGATCAAGTTAAGAAAACAGAATTATCTGCATCAAGAATGGAGAAGCAAAACATGTGGCAAGAAATCAAAAATCTGAGACGCTGTCTCCGGAATGAAGATGATCTCTTGATTGGTGATAAAACATCGCCCCCTCTGAAGCTGTGCCAACTTGTGTACAGCAAAACCAATCCTCTAACAGTGGCTACCTTTTTTTAGCTTTTCACACTTACAGCATTCTCCAAACTGCCTTGCTCTTAGAAAGGTCAGGAGAGGACAGGGTAGCGACCATCTTTCTGAGGCGCAGCTGATTGACTTTTGAAAATGAGAATGACAAATATGCGCTTGATAGCAGATATGCAGATAAGCACGAATGTCCTACTCAGCATTCAGCTCCAGTGTCAGCTCCTGATTATAAGGGAAACTCAGCATCTAGGATGTAGTTACACAAAGGGTTGAGACTACAGAGGTGCTGAATACCCCCAACTTCCACTGGTTCAACGGAATCAGAAAGATTTCTAGGGTGCCCCTTAGCAGACTTAATCACCATCAGCTTTTCTTCTGCAGCTGTGCGTACGCTACTTCTATGAAAGCTGCACGCTGATGTTTAGAGAAATGACTGGGAGATTTCAGAGCAGTCGGTTACAGCAAAAAAAGAACAGGGCTTCCACAGAGCTTGACACCAGATAGACATTTAATTAGAGGAGAAATAGCATTACAGTGAACATCATGGGAAGCTCTTTTCAGAGCTTGCATCTTAATTATAAGAACACGCTTGTTTTTCATTGCACTCTCTTCATGCATTTTACATGAATATAACGGAAAATGCAAATTTGCATGGTGTCTCGGGGAAAGGAAAAATGAATAATATTTCTGCTTTCTTGCAAAAGGCAGAAGCCAAATGTCTATGTGTATAGAAGGAAGCTGCTTCATGGGCTTCAGAAACATAGACTTTGTAAACTTAAAAAAAAGAGGATCAAATAACACAGTGAAAAGATGGCATATCTCTTCCCGGAGCTCTAGGAATTCACTACTACTTAGACTCATTTCTACTGTAAACTTTAAAACATTTATGCAGAAATGGTTGGCACAGCCTAAGTCTTACCTTTTCTCTATTATTATTACAATTGCATGTATTCAACATCCATCTCTAGGGATTCTTAGAGAATTTTATAGATATAAATTTATTAATCTTCCTCCCATTCCGTGAAGTACTTGAATACCTGTACCCTATTTTCTATTTTTTTTAAAGAAGGACATACAAGAGACTTCTCTTCCTACTGAATTCACTGGCAATCCAGAACAGCATAAGGCTTAAGTTACTCACTGAACATTTTACTGAACAATTGCGCTGAGGCTTTGAACAAATGGTCACCTTCCCAACTCTGTATTTTGGTCACGGTGACATCTCTTCCTTTTTACAGAAATAGAATTCTTCCCTCTACTGTATAATATTACCAACCCGTATATACAACCACCATCAATCTGTCTCATAATTTAGGATTCATTTTTTTCCCAGTGAAACACAAACCCAAATACATTAATTTAAAATATAATCACGTATTTTTAGTACAGAAAAAAGGTTAGTGGTTTGGTTTTGATTTTTGTTTAATGCAAATTATTTATTTATGGAAAAGCAATTTAGGGCATGTAAGGTGAGATACCCGATCTCTTTTAAAAATTCATCCCACTTTACAATTATTTGAATCAATACACATAGTAGACTAATAAGAATAACTTAAGGATTGTAACATATTGCTCTTGCCAGTAGGGCAACACATATGTTGAGGAAGATCTAATGACTGGCACTTTAATGTGAGAAGAAACATCCAATCAGATATTAAAAATGAGCCAAGAGATGCTGATTACATTATACTCTTTCTTGTGCTCAATTGTTTTATCCACTAATATTTCAAGGAGAACATGTCCTCCAGAAGGGAAGAGAAAGAAAAATTCCATTCTCTACTTTTATGCATATATGAAATAATGCTGCTGAACTGATTTAAATATGAAGTAAAACTGTGACACCTCTGTGCAAAATGCAGCTCACCTTAACCTACTTATATTGGCACAACTTACTTGCTTTGACTCTGCTGATACAAAATGTCTTTGTTTAAGTCAGTCCTCAATATCTTTGACTTTTACAAAGTTAAGGAAGGCTAATTCCTTAGTGATTGCTGATTCCAAGAATATATAAATGCCACTCCCAAAAGACTTCACTAGTGTTATGTCACCCAAATCAGATCTTTAACACTTAACAAGTCTTGGGAGAGATAAGGACAAACAAATTTAGTCTCAGCACTGAGCTTATTCCAGACAGAAATGTGTCATGAATTAATCATACAAGCAAACTCTTGTACCTCAACTGGAATGGAATACTGTTTTTTCTTAAAAGGATGCCACAATCCCTATGAGACATCCAAGCTATTAACATCTCGACTCACAAATAATGTTCAGAGTTCTAAGGGGATATGGAAAATGCCAAAGCAACTCCCCTTGAGAGATACAAGGCTAGAGATGAAAATATTTGCAAAATAATAAACCCACAGGGAACTCAACCTTTTTCCAAGCTGTCATGCAAAGAAATAGAAACCAATAGAGCTTAGTGAAAGCAAATGGCCTGATGCTGGGAGAAGAACATCCAACAGCTGCTCTTTTGCCTAAGGAACTCAGTGCTATCTGGATGCCAATTAAGTCATGGGGAGGACGGATAATTGACTGGAGATCCCAAAACATGAATCCATCTCTTTAAACTTACCATACTGTATACAAAATAGGTTTATAGTTGTGCAATACAATACACAAGATTTCCTTCACAGTTAACATAGCACAATGCAAGACTCCTGTCATCAAGAAGAAGTATAATGCCAGAAACATAGAGTGAAAAAAAGCACTTTGGCCATTATCTAGTCATTTCTTTCAAAGAGGCCCAGTAAAAATCTTGTTCTTCACCTCATTCACCCTCCTGTGAGGAGATGCATAGCTGTTCACAACTGAGATCTTTAGGGCACAGAGACATTAAGCCTCTTGTCCAGCCTTGTTTAAGAAGGTCACTGGCAGGACCAGTGCAGATCTTGCAGAAGCTAATGACATATTGATTACCTTTTTTTTAGATGCCCTGCCCAGGAGCAAAGTACCTACAGCATTTATGTTCTCAAGCCAGTAACCTGTTAGGTATCCCCTGGAGAGCTATCCTGAAAGGAGATACCCTTTTTACTAAGCATATATATTAGAGAAGCCATAGACAAGAAAGCCAAGTGTGAGAATAGAACTTATAAAAGCCAGTAACAGAACAGATTGCTTTACCCTTGGTTCCCCTGTTTCATGCCAATTTAAAACATTTTCAGAAGGACTTTTAACCATTAATATCCCATTCGTTCATTTTTAACCGTGTTTTAAGGTCTCTGAGCTTAGCAGGCTCTGCAGAACAATTCCATCCAATTCATTGCCTTGGTCTTAGATTAACTGACCATGTGGAAGATGTGTATGTCTGTACACAACCTGGTCTTCAGGACTCTGAGAAACCACCCCACCTCTGTGTGGTCCACAGGGGACTAGGAAGAAGGAGAGATGGTCCATAAAACTCATTTCCACTAAAAAGATCAGACCATCCTGGATTAGGGGACATTTGTTGTCTGGTGAATCCATCAGTAAGGGGAGGCTGGGCACCTGGACAAAACAGAATGGGCCATTTGTTTGTGGTTCCACTGACCAGGGGAATGCAGATATTGGGGTGGAAAAGCCTGGGCTATTTTGCCGTGGCTTGATTAGTCAGGGGAATGTAGGCACCTGCATTGCACAGCCTGGGCAATCTGCCCATAGCTGTATTGAACAAGGAAACAGGCACCTCTGATCTCACCAAACAGGGCTATTTGCAGCTTTGTAAGTCCTGACAGTATAAGAGAAGGGAATTAAAAGGAAAAAGAACAGAGCTAACCAAACAGAAAATGCTGCGGACAGGTGGGAAACGTAGTGCTGCCTTTGCTGTGGTACTGCCAGGTGAAGCTCTGTGCCAAGCCTGGCAGCTGATTCTGTTAGTTTACATACAACAGAATTATCTTCCAGGCATGTACCACAAGCTCTTTTCTGGCTCCTGCAAGCAAAGAGAAGCCAAAGTATTTTACATGCTGCAAGTATTTAAATTGGTCGGTTCACTAGAAAGAAAGAGAAAAAAAAAAACAGAGAGAGAGAGAGAGCAAGAGGGAATCCCTATGGAAACAAAGCTTTCACTCTGCTAATGGGGTTAGTCAGACAGACACTGTCACCACTTACAAAGCAGGGCCAAAGAACCCCGAGGGCAAGTCCCTCTGCTATGATGGAAAATCTCAACCAGAGGAGAAACTAGCTCTCAAATTGGAGTTAGCATATCCAGAGAGGACATCTAAGCCTGGGAACAAATGCAACCCGCTCTAGATCACCGGCATGGACTGTGGTGCAACCCTCTGTTGTCAACCTCTCCCCAAAAGCAACAGAAACAAACACATCCTGAGCAATACAGAAGGGTGGAGTGGTGCATGAGCTAAAATACAACATGTCCCTTTAGTCACTGTTAAACATCAGATTAGAAATGTGATACTCAAAACCAAGTGTTGCTGCTCTGAAGAACTATCAAACAGCATAAAAGTGTGACAAAAGAGTAACAACGTGCAGACAGCCAGTAGGCACAAAATGCCCTTGGTCCTACAAGCTCACTGCAGTGTAGCTCCTTCTCTTCTCCTAATGAATAAATCGGCTGGCTTTGTTTGACAGGGTTCTTTCAATGCTTACTCACCCTAAGCCAAGCGGTGTTTTTTAGCACATAGTTTGAGTGACCAAGCCAAAAGTCTGATCACAGTTTCCACTTCTTTCACAGGTCCTCTTAGTGCCTTAGTTTACCTGACTCTAGAATTCATGCTAAAGCCATGCTCCTAAAATGCTCTGAGAAATTTGGATTGTGTTAATACTGCATTTATGCCAATAAACCTTGGATTTCTCTAAGTGACCCTTGTTATTCGATCAGAAATCCAAGGAAATAACCAGTGCTTGACCAGTTACCACACACTGGCTGAACTGCAAGAAGTGATTTGGCTCAGTAATCCCAGGGAGAAATGTTGAAGGCATTTTCAATCTCACATCTGAGATGGGATGAAAGCAGGTACACAGTCACTTGCTGTGACTTGGCCAGCTGGTGCTAACTCAGCTGTGATGTTCTGGGATCAGTCACAGCCCCACAACTGCTTATGCAGAGTCTTCTAAACATGACTATTAGTTTTTCCTCAACACCACCTTGGGATGTTTGCTGTGTATGCCGAGTCCTTTATCTATTCTTGGATGTATATCTTCTGTCTTTCAGGTGATTTATCGTGCCTTAAGTCCAGCTAACAAGATTGAAGACCCCTATAGTCCTGAGGCTCAAGATCTCCTGAAACTCACCAACCTCCGGCTCCTTTTGTTAAAAAGACAGGAATGTCCATGCCGTGGTTCGGGATTGGTAGAGAAACCTCAGAGATTTGCCCACTATGCTATTTATGACCTGATCATCCGGGGAAGCTGCTTTTGCAACGGACATGCAGAAGAATGTGAGCTTGCCAACAGAACGGGAGTCATGGAGAACATGGTGAGTTCTACACCTTCACTAACTTACTAGACTTGTTACCTGCTTGTGCTTTCTCAGCCTAACTGTACATTTTGTGTAGGATCCTGTCCAGGACTCCCTAAGCCTGTCTAAAAAAGGGCAGCACTGTCAATCCACATTAGTGAAACCTAAAGTACTCTGGGAAGAGATTTCCTATAACCCTTACTGCAGCTCCACATGTATTAATTGCACTGCTAAAGATGGGCCTTCCTAAAAACTCTGGACATCAAAATACTTTGATGATTGGAGGACTTTGTGATTGGAACAGAGATATAACCCCAAATATAGTGAATGAAATCTCCTGCCTATAAGCCGGCACAGAACTGAACTAATCTCTTCGATGCAAAGACTGCCTTGGTCAGAATTTCAGCATCAGATCTCAAATCTCAGATTTTATGACTTTGTGAGACATGAGCAGTTCTGTCATACTTAGGGTTTCAGCCTCTACTTCTAGGTTTCCAGCCTGCTGTGGTTTGGTTCCTCTCACTACATAGATAGCAGTGTTCAGGATGTGAAAATAATTTCCACTCCCCCTCTCAGATTAAAACAAGTAAGAATATTTATTTTTTTAAGCCAAACCTCGTAGGAAGGTTATTCTATAGCACTATGACTAGCCTCTTTGTTCAGTCTTTTATCTGCATTTGGCCCTGGATGTGCAGATGAGAGTTGTGTTTGTATGCATACTCAGCAGTTGTGATGCAGGGGGAATGACTGCTGCCTCCTTTTTGGTTTAGCTGCAAGTATTTTATAGAAGAACTGTAATAACTGTCACAGGGAACAGGGAAAAGATGCTAACCAAATATCCAGGTCCATCTAAACGCATACATCACAGACACAATTCAAGCCACTTTAACTGGTCAATGTCTCCACTGGTTCCAGAAGGCTGTCTGTCTCTGCCATGGGCTTTGAAAATCAAAATAACCCTTAGAACTTTAGTCCCTGGTGCACTCTGACATAATAGACTCAAGAAATACATCATCAGCTAATTTCTGTCCCATTAGATATATGGTACACCTGACATTTTGGTTTATTTTCTTCCAGAATACGCATTCATTCTTTTCCTTTTAACTTCTCTGTGTTCAGAGGTAGATACTGTAGGATAATTAGGGCTGTATGAGTTTCACAATATTTGCAAAACAATTTCTGAATCAGTTCCATCTGCAGTATAAATCTAAGATTCAGCTACAGCATTCTAGTACTAGGTGTTATTATCAGATTCAGTTAACTATAAATATAGACTCAGTTAATCACAGAATCATAGATAACTAAATATGTGGCGAAAAGCTATTTAAAGAGTGCATCCTCCCTATGAAAAACTGTTAAATATAGTGAAACCAAACAGATGAGACATGTGCTAAATGATTACAGCTGGTGGAAGAATAAATGCTCTACCCATCAGCAAAGGAAAACACAATATTGCGTGTATTACTGGCATAACCATTGTAAACAATGACTGGACTTTTCTTCCCCACTAGTCACAAGGGAATAAAATCTTTTTTTGCCATCAGTGACTTCATGGGGCAGAAGATGAAATAGTTTTGATGAAATGCGTTTCATGGCTGACTCATGTCCCAGGAGACAAGAGGGTGGATGCATCACATCGTTCACACAGGCACAGATAATAGCAAGTCTTTGCCTGAGCAGGGATTCAAATGCAGCAGAGAGAAAAGTGAGAAAAGCCTTCCAGAGCTCCAGACCGCTCTAGAAGCCCAGATGAGGGCTTGGAAAGACCCTAAGTGAGCTGGTCTCAGAGAGGGCTGAGGACTCACCCCACACAATGGTACGATCAAGCATACATTTGACATTTTGAAAGCTCTTCTGTAGTGCCTGCCTAAATAATCTCTGCTGCAAATTAAGGTGATCCTTCTTGTCCTCTCTCCCCCAGTGATCCTGTGGAGAACAGCTGATCCTCATTCTGCAGATATTATTGGAGGGTTCTTGCCATATCCTTCCTTAGTTTTGGGGTTTTGCACTAACCAGAGAAGTATGAAACCTTAGGTGGTCAAAATTTAAAATTTTACTCCTAGGCCATACAAGTCTGCAATAAGGATGGTCATGCTGGTTTGCTCTTTTCTATGCTTTAGTCAGTCATTACACCCTAGCTCTTTCCCAAATATGCAATGCAAATCCACTCCTGGAAGAGCCAGGTTCCTGGATCCTTTTACATTTTATCTAATACTTACCAATGATGATACTGTAGTGGTGAAGGGAGAGTTCACGTAGGTACAGGTCCCAGGATTCAGTTTACACAGCTAGCGTGAGGGAGTTTATATAAGTTTATAACTTTGCATCTTACACTATGGTAATGTCCTTGCCTACATGCAGAACGAAAAGGCCTTTATTGTTGAGTGGTGAATACCAATGACACATTTTTTTAGGAGCATCTACATTGCAACAAAAACCTTTATCGTCTTGCAATTTCTTGGCAGAGACGGGGAAGGGGCATAGTGTCTAAAACAGGACGGGGAAAAGAGATGTTAGAAACAAGCACTGCATGCCCAGAAATAATCATGCATTCCACTGGCCACACCTAATGTTTAATGGACACATGGGCAGAGCAAGTCTCAAGACACACAGTTTTTAATGTGGCTAGTGTGGGTGATAGCACAGCATGAAAGCAGAACAGCTTCATGTTTCCTGGGCTGCTGTCAAGTAAATAAATAAAATGCTGGAAAAACACAGACCTCCACAGAAAGTAAGAGGAGCTTCTGTCTCCTAAGAGTTCAGAGTCCTCCTACAGTGCTTTTATTTTCTGCAGTTAACAACAACACAAGCAAGTCTATGTAGAAAACAACTGTAATTGTTTGCTGTGGGACAGGCCCAAAACCTGAGATCATTCTGCAATTATGTCTTGGAAGAGACATAATTGTGCTAACTTGGAAGTCTGCTCTTCTTACTCTTGAAAGGAATCTGTTTCATTTGTAATACTTCTAATACTGATAGACTGACACGATAGCCTCAATAATGGAGGCTCAATAATGGAGAAAACTAAAGCCAATTTCTTGATGGTTTTGAACCAAAACTTTTCAACACCATTTTGGAGGGATGATCTATGACTACTAGATGATCTGGCAATGATCAATTTTTCTGTGGATCTGTCAGTTCAGTCATGACAACCCATTCGGCTTCTGGCTCCTCCACAGAGGCTGCCAATAAGAAATGCAGCTCTGTGAGAAGCCATGCCACAGATGCCAGTGTCAGAGAAATTAATAGTTACAAGAAATCTGCAAATTGTAAAACTGACCTCCAAATGGTACATTATTCTTCATAGCTTGAAACCCAAACAGTTCCATGCATAATCTCTGTGGTCATAAGTAATTTGTGAAAATACTGAGCAAGGTTCAAAGTAGACTTCCATCGGATCCAATGGAAATGTCCTCTGACGTCTTTCTTTGGCAGCAAACCAGTAATAATTACTCTTTCAATGAGGCTTTTTTTTTAACAAGCCATGCACCCACCTCAACACAATTTCTCTAGACCATACTTCCCTTATTAACTACCCAGAATATCATGTCAGACAGGAGAAAAACTTTGAGAAACAAAGACGGGAGCTGTAAACAATAGGTATGAAACTTCTGGACAAACATATCTGGAATTTGGAGTTTATTGCTATTGACAGTGATGTTTTCTTGTTTTCTATTCCTCTTCCTCAGACCAAAAAATAAAAGACACAGAGATGTCATACCCAACTTAAATAGCTTCTTATGACAGCTAAGGACAAAATTCTCCTTTCCAAATTTCACCGCTTGTATTATTCAAACTCTTACAAGCAGCTCCTTTGTCAGAGAGGGAAATTACTGAGATTGCATTTTGCCACAGGAACTACAGAGAAGGATTTTGTTTTCAATGGAGGGCATTAATATGCTGCTATAAGGGACACAACTGCCAGGACCTGGCCAACTGAATACATGTAGTCTCCTTCTACCAGTGGATGCAATGGCATGTAATCCTGCGCCAGGTATTGCTGTTGCAGGACGTACAAAGTTATGTGTTGCTCTACAGTAAATTATTTCTTTAGTAATTAGTAAGAGCTGTCAGTTTTAGGATCTGCTTTGGTGACACATTTTAGCTGAGTCCAGGGGTGCTTCCAGAACAAAGTTTATAAAGCAGAAAGTGTACGTGGACAGAACACAGAATCTAGACCAAAGTCCTTTCTGTTTGCCAGATATTTCACAATTCTCTTCTAGTCCATGAGAAGTAAGTATGGACAGAGGAAAGCAAATGTGGATTAAAATGTTTATATACAAAGCATTAGGGTTTTTTTTCCTTGTTAATTATTGGCACCTACGCTGCCAGGAAATTCTTACCAGTTGCCTCGGGTGTTTCTTTTCCTTCTTTATCCTGTTTACAGAGACAAACTAGACTCCCTGTGGGTATGATCCTCCACAATGAAGCAAATGGAAAGTTTTCCGAGCAGGATCTGGTCCTAAGTAAGATTCCTTGTTTGGCATAATGGAGGCTACATAAAGTAAAACTTGGTTTTCTACAGCAGTTTTCTAGGTGACTTGGCTGTTGTATCCCTTGCAAATATTACCTCCTCTTCAAATATTTTGTGTGATCCTACTGATAATCCCCAGCTAAGTTTTCACATTATTTGATCCAAGCTGTGCCAGTCTGTACGATGTCCAGCACTTGGAGATGCAGGAGGTGCTCTCTGTTGTAGCTGGCAACTCAAAAAGCAGGTTTTGTTTAAGAAAAAGTTACCCTCTGTACATCAACTAAGTGAGTAGTGTCAGAAATTTAAAAAAAAAAAAAAAAGAAATTACAGGACACACCAGACTAAATTCTAGAAACAGATCCTCATGCTGATTTTTTTCCAGAAATGAAAACTGGAGACCCACCTACGCTGGCCAACAAGCTCCCTTTTGGAGAGGACATACCCAGCCTTCTGTTGAGCTCTGAAATTAAACTAGATGGCTAATTTGGCTACTTTGGTGTACCCTGACAATATACCGTGGCACACTGCATCTTTAATTTGCTTGTTGAGCATAGGCTGTGTGGCTGTGCCGCTACCCTCTCCTGATTATAATCAATGTGTTTAACTCGCTATCCATGCAGGCTCTCCATGAGCTCTGCCGAGAACCTGTGGTTTGCAGCCAGCGCATCTGGCATTCATACCATCAGCACGACGTTTTGAATATCTATGGTTTAGAGAATAACCACAATTTGGACAGTATGATCCATATAGTGATTCAGTCAGCAGGAATTCTGCAGTTATACAGTCAACACATTTTTCCTACGTTTTATTATTGTTGTGGAAATAACTTTTACTACTACTGAAGTCCAACTCAGAAAAACATGCTTGTTCAATGAATGGTGTTTTAAACACATGCCTAAATGCTTTCCTGAATCAGGGCTCAGTGTAGATCCACCCATGCAGGCTCCCATCTTACTTGTAGGAAACTGCCTTTTATTTTGTGGGATGGGGTAGCAAACAATTCCCTATCTGACATTATTAGACTTAAACACAGCTTTGCTTAGAAGCAATGGCTGTGGGTGAGCTATTTAAATGTATTTTAGTTTTATTGCTTAATGCTGACATGAATACTGGTTTTTGTTGTTTTAATCACTTAAGTGATGTTCTCTGCTACTTTCATCTCTGTGAAAGAACCGTAATAACCCTGTTAGTAGAAACATTTGACTGGAAACATTTGTCAATATATTTTTGGGCTGGTAATATATGCCTTATAGTTCCTTTAAGGATTGCTTTTCACATGAAAGCTACAGAATTTTGTGTGTAAAAGAGGGAAAGAATTGCTTCATCTCAGAGCTATCAGCCACCACTTGCTACCAATACCTCTCTAGTGTCCCATAGTAGAGCATATTTCTGAGGTTCTCTTATCTAAGCTCCAAGCTGCAGATACTGTTCTGTCTAAGTTGAATTTGACACAGCCACCAACACTAGGAAGTTGCTGTGATGTGACAAGCATAGGAGCTGCTGAGTTTGGCCTCATACATTAAGTCCTTGTATTTTTAAGCTCCCTTGGGACTGAATAGACTGCTATGTTGTTTCTGTCCTCAGCTCACCTACATGTTACTCAAACAAAAGTTTTCAGTCTTTTACCAAGGCTTTCAGCCAGTTCACTCATCCCCAATAAATCTCGCAGTAATTTAAGCAAATCTTTCTAGAGTTGTACCTTGTGAGTGCATGGAGTTTCCATTTTAACGCTTTGGCAGCAGGTGCATACAAAATACAGAGAAATTTTGCACAGGATTATAAACAAATTCCATATTACTCAGTGCAAAAGTTATAAAATCCTACATATATTTCCTTGCCTTGGTTCAGTCACTGTGCTGGAAGGGTCCTGGGGATTAGCTTTGCACTCTTCAGGTGTTTAGAATCCTTTCTTTGCTGCCTGCAAGTTTTCTGCTAAATCATGGACTTGCTTGCCCTTTTCTCCCTTTCCAGATTCCTTATAAATTTGGCTGGTCCTGCACCGTTTTCAGCCCTGCCCTTCCCCCACTCTCCAAGCTGCAGCCATCTGCAGAGAAGTTGCAGAAAACTATTTTTCTCTTGGCTTCATCTGTTCTGCTACTCAACATAATTTCACTTGAATGGGAGCTATGCATGCTGCCAGACTCACTCAATACAGAGATAAAAATTCAGAGAGGAGCTCACAGGCCCACTTTGGGAGTGGGTTTTTAATCACACACCCCTAGAGCCACGGTGGATTAACCAGTAGAAACCAATCTAAGTCGAGACAGTTGCTGGAGTTAGCCAGACTTACGACAAAGTAAATGACAGAATTATTTTGCCTGTTGAATGAACAGGTCATGTCAAAACTTCTCTGAACTGTCCACAGTGTGCTAACCCATTATGCATGACCCGTAAATCCACAAATCCTTGTCCACACATCAGAATCTAGAACTTCTCCCATTTCCTCCTCCCTTGAAAACTGGTTCTACAGCAAAGGTTGCCAATCAGGCCAGACTGTTCAGTGGCATCAGGAGCAAAATCCTGAACAAGACCAAACTCACTTGTGCCATTCACTTTCAGGATATGTATTTACTCATTACACTATGATTTAGGCATTCATCCATTAAAATACTGAGCATCACTCCCCCCTTCTGCTTCCTCTGTTCTTAAGACACTCACCAAGAGCTGGTGATGTGCTGTAACTCAGGGGCTGCATTTCAGCGTGACAGCTCATTCCTTGTGTGCACTTTGGTACACGTTGATAACGGAGTTGTTGGCACTGCAGGTAAAAATAAGAGGACAGACAACTTAGCCCAAGCGTGAATATAAATCAAGCTAACATTCAGAAAGAGAACAGTAAGAAAGCAGAATAAAATGTGGGCTAAGGTACAGCCAGGCATGTGTGTAAAGACCTATGGAGGTGAATTCAGGCAGAGGATGGAGTTGTAGCTTGAAACTATCACAGGCTGAGTTAAGTTCCCCCACATGAAGCATGAATTTTATGCCTTTTCTGGTCTCTTTATCCTGTTCTTTCGTTACTGTTCAAAAAGGTCTTAGTGATGTCAGTCTGAATATTCAACTACACACTCAGTTTCCTCATCATTACCTACTGAGTGAATTTAGAACCAGCAGCAGCTTATTCACTCACTGCCGTGGAGACCAAAACCTGTACGGGCTCAGGTGGCCTTGCCACAAGTGTCCCAGTTCTACTTATCCCTGCCAAGTTCCCTCAGACTTAATTTACCAAAGTGACCGAGTATGAGCCAGAAATTCAGTTCTCTCAGAAAACACCCATATGTGTACTAGTTTTCAGACACATACACTTGTTAGACCTTTCCCCAGAAACCAGCAAGTGACATAAGAATATAATGGCTTTTTTCATTCCTGATTAGAGCAGGAATTTGAACTGTCAATCTACCCATAGCAGGCACTGTAATCTGGGACTTACTTGCAAGCCAACCATACTTTTAGGACTATAAATTTGAAAAAGTTGAAGGAAATTTTTAATTTAGCCTCTTAAAAGTCTTATGTGCTCTCCTCAGGGCCTGATATTGAAGGATTTATTATAAATCTGTATGGATACATCTCTTCATTTGGAGAGACAACAGAGCCCATTTGAGCTATAAGAGAAACAAAGCGGAGTAGCAGACACTGTTTTGTATTTAACCACTCAAAATGGCCCAGAAAGAGTCGTTTTACTAAAAGCAGGTAAGGGACTAGCCTCTGATGTCATTGCAAACTGCTGCATCCAAAATTTCTCTGGCGACATTACAAAGTGAATACAGAGCCCAAAGACAAACATTTTCTCCGAATCAGCAACAGTTGCTCTGTTCTGGAAGGCTTCCAAATTTAACCTTCATTCATTAGGAAAGAAAGCCCCAAAATAGACTGAGAATAGCCCCGGAGAAAGAGCAACAACCACAACATTTACTGAAAGGACAAAAGGTAAAAGAATCTAAATGGGCAGAGAGAAAGCAAGAAGCTTCAGGTATTATACAAAGCTGAACAGAGTTTAAAAAATAAAACAAAAAAAGCAGGATAAACAGATGGAAGATTTCCACTTGCTCTCTCAGCTGTGGATCAGAATTCAGGTGAAGCAACTTTATGTAGTTAAAGGTAAGTTTCATATAATTTCTTGGAACCATTGTGTGAAAAGCAGGGAATTGTTCTACACTATAGAATATAAATCTATATCTATAGATATAAATCAACCAGAAGTTACAGAGCTCCAGGGAAGAACTACAGGATGAAATTCACGGTTTAGTATGGCCGGTCAAGCCAAATGACTTGAACCGAGCATCCTGACATTAAAACCCGTGAAGCTATAACCTCCTCTGTGTCCTGATTCAAAGCTGCTCAGGTGGTAGATGTACAAATCAAAGCCTTTGGCAGCAATACCAGACTCGTAACAGCATGACTGTACTGTGAGATAGATGAGGGAATTAATCCAGATTAAAAATACTAGTGCCAAGGAAAAAAAGGTTTTAACTTTTTTTTTAACATGGTTTAATTTCACAGCCCAATTTACACATGACTCAGGTCATGATGCAGAAGGTGATAGCATAGAAAGAAATAGTAAGGAAAGCAGGAATGTCTCAAATTGAGACAGCCCCAAAAGACTTTACATCGTGAAACCACAGCTTGAGAAAAATAACTGCTATACCAAAATACAAAAGCAGAGGTTGCTTTCAAGTGGCCATTAAAGCCAGTATGATGGTTATTGAAAATATAGCATAACATTGTTGTTCCTTTCCTGGACTAATAATACCCTCTAACTGCAAGTATGTCAGCCTATAAACTTCATATCAGCATTTAAGGCAACAATTTTCATCTTTCAAAGCTCATAGCATGCATTGGTGACATGAGAAACCCTGGCTGAGTGCATGTGGAAAGCAGAACTGCAAGAATACAAATTATTACAGGTTATGCACATAGTACTTAGGCTGCATTTATGAAATGGGGAGGTTTATATGATCACACAGTCTGCCTGCCTGCCAGTGCATCTATTTCTCTGACCCATATTCGTATTTTATGTCATATTTCTCTGACCCTGACAATAACTTTGGAAGGCACCATTCAGTTTAAAAAAAATTTGTCAGAGCAACTGAACTCTCAATATAATGATGCTCCAATGAATAGGAAAGATCCTTGGAGAAAACTAGATATCACTGTAATAAGGAGAAGCTGATGCAGGGAGGTGTCATAAAAATAAATCCCCTAATATTTCTGAAGTACTCAATTATTGCAGCAGTGAGCACTGTGGACAAGCCCATACAGGCCTGAATACTTTTGTATCTAAGAATCAGTAGATATTGAGTGATGCAGTGTCACATATTGAACGTTGGGAATAAAGTGAAATATGACAGATGTGAGACAGAAATCTCCTGGATCTCAATCTTTCTCCTGCTGTACTGATACATTTATATGTAGTCATATAAATCCACGTCATAAACTAATCAGGCTTTAGCTGAAGACCAGCTAGGTTTCCTAACTGATGGACATGAATCTCATGTAGGCATCTGTTCCTCACACTTCACTTTCAAACTCCCTCCACCTGGATTGCCAGCTCCAAATCTAGAAAGCTGAAGCATTTTTTTCCTCAGATGCCGTCTAGTAGCCAGATATCCTAAAGCTTCCAATTACATTAATCCAGTGACAATCAAAGTACTCTTATCAGGGTCCTGAAGGCACTAAAAGGACTTCAACAGCCCTGACCAGCCCCACCTGGGACTCCTACCCATGCTCTCTGCCCATTGGCCTGAGGCCTCCATTTAAGCTCAGCCCTGGGCTCTCAGTCCCTGTTTGAGCTGGGCTTGTCTGCATCCCGGCTTCTGGCCTGCCTCCTGGATGGACCCTGGGCCTATGCTGTAAGTAGCTTCCCTCCTGGTGGACCCCCTCACACGTGTTGTAGCTTGTATCTACTTTGCCTCATGGATGGACTTTGAACCCATGTTGTGAGCTTGTTTCTGGGCCTGTCTCTTGTTCTATCTGGGGCTGTCAATGGACTCTGGTACCAGCTCCCTGCTGTGCTCAGGATAGTGTCTCCTTAATATTGGCACAGCTTATGCTGTAGTAACCCTCAGATTATGACTCTTCAACCCTTAGAGAGCAACTGATCCTTGCTGTTTCCTGACAATCATCTCCTTAAGCATTATTTTCTTATTGCAACTCTGATCCTGGTTTTTAGGGCATAGAACAATATCAGTGTATTTCCTCTGAATCTGTACTTCTGAGCCTTTTCTCTATCTTGGCATGACCATCTTTGTTTTCCAGTGAAAGTCAGTGCTTCCTCAGGGTCTGCATTTGGCAGAGAGCACAATCTTCTAGTTTTTTTTACCTGCTTTTGTGACAGAGATGTGGACTTATTTCAGCAGTGAATAACCAGTCAAGGATATGCCTGCTCTCTGTCTTGGTGTTGAGTGCAACTCTCCCTTCCCTAAGCAGATATCCCATTTCCTATTTTATCTGACAGCTTCCTGTATTTCATTCTTGTTCCTTCTTGGACTGGGATCTCTAGCTGCCTCTCCTATCTCTTCCTCTCTAACAGAACAAGTTGTTTGTCTCGTTACTTGCAGCCACCTCACCTACCCTTATTTCACCTCACACTCATGTTTAACAGGTCTCTTCTACATCTCTGTTTCTCCTGTATTGACCTGACCTTTCTGCAATGGATGCTTACATCCATGAATCACCTTTCTTGTGTGTGTTCTACTTGAGCTGTTTGCCTCTGCTCCTTTCTCCTAACTCCTTTCTGTACTTCACTGTCACCTCATGTTGCATTCTTCTCCTTAGCTGGTTTCACTCATGAATGCTGTCTGTGAGATTAGTCTCCACGCAAAAAATCTTCCATGAGATAACCACAGATAACACACAGCAGACTTCCTTTCTCTTCCATTATCTTTTACCTTGCTCCCATTCCTATAAATTCTCTTGTTCTTCAACCTATACAAAAAAGTTAGTCCTCAGACCTACCACCTTCTAAAAAAATATTCCATGCCAGCTCCACTATTCACTGTTGCCTGCTCAATGTCTCTCCTGGTTGCTTGGCTTTTCAACCCTTTTGTTGAAGCCAGCTATCCTTCCACATATATTTGGTAAACTGTTCAATAGCAGGGATCACAGGCAGGCAGTTCCTTTATGCCTATGCCCTACTCAGAACATGCCATCTCTAGATAGCCTCCACAAGCTAGAGTTTGCAACAAACTGGTGGGCAATGAGCAAACTAACACATCTACTCCAAAGAACTACTGGACTCTTCCTTTCTCACTGATTTTTTTCTCTTTACTTTCTGAATAATTGTTCATGAGTGTTCACACCATCTGTGCTGTGTACTGTAAGCACAGGGTCCCGTGGAATAATGAATATTTGATCATGTCATTCAAGGCTAAACCAAGACTGCATGGTTTAATTCTGCCATTTCCCAATTGTACAATCTTAGCAGTTCTTTAATGTATTTTTTTTATATGTAGTGAATGCACAGTTTGTGTATATAACTCTAAAAAGCCCAATGGGCCTACTTACAAATTTTGCCCTAAAATACACTAGGGTTTCCCTAAGAAGTGACTGGATCCAAGATCTTGGTTCTCATCCATTTTGGAATGAGCTGTAAAGTTCAGATTTACTCTGAAGCTTGGGGACATTAAAAATGGTGGTTCTGGGTCAGGCTCCTCTTATCTTTTCTCACTCCTGGTCCTTTTCTCTGTTCTATGGCTTCTAAAAAGCAGCCATTGTGTCAGCGGGGGGGAAGCTACAGCTTGAAGAACCAAACCCAAACAGGGAGAAGCCAGACTCTGTTTCTTATTAGCATTTTTGTCTTTGTAACTTGTCATCCTCTTCAGCGCTCTGAGCATGGATGACTTTCTTGTACCAAGGTCTGGAGAGGCATCACACAATGTGCTACATGCTGTATCCTCCTGAGGTTTACTGGTGCTGAGCTCTGACAGAAATGCATACCCTGAAGTCTGTGCTCAGTCTTCCGTGAGGAGGCAGCCAACCGCTCTGTGCAGCAGCAGATCTGCCAGCTGGCCATAGAGGGGCAATGGCATCAGCTGCAGCCTATCCCCTTTGCTAGCTGCATGACATATCTGGTCTGGGAGGATTAGAAACCAGGGGAGCGGAGAGCAAATTGCTGCAGGGAGGCGAGTTTGGGGGCAGGGGAGGCCATTCACGCAACTGCTCTTTTGAATGTTTCTCTCTTGATCCCAAGCTACCTGCTACGTGAGATGGGGAAAGGGGGGACTGCAAAGGGGGAGTCTGGCTTTCAGGAAAGACTATGGAGAAACATAACTCACATTAGTGGTGAGATTAAAGGATTAGATTCAATTCACACCCCAGTCAAAATGAAAATTCAGCCTCTGCTTTTTGTGTAACGTGCAGTGGGCCAGAGCTGTGACAGTGGTTACAGGGCTTAGTGTTCTCAGCAGCGCACAGACGAGAGGGGGCTAGTCCCCGATTTCTGTGCATTTCCTGCTCTAGTGTGAGTGTCTCCCTGCATGTGAAATACATACAGTAATTAGCAGCTACTCTTGTGATGAGTGTAGAACATGACCTATGGTACCACCTTCCCTTGCTCCCACTCCCTATGCTGGATATTTCCTCAAATAATTTCTCCGGGAGATCCCTTCTCTGAGGCATTGCAAACAGATAATGGAATCTTATTTCTTGGTTAAAAGCAAAGCAAAACAAAACCTGCAACATAAAAACCTTCCTGTAAAGCACCTTTTGGATGTGGCTTGATACTACAGAGTCTTGTGCACCAAATGACAGTCTATAGTGGAACTGGCTGGTATATTCCTGGTGCATGAAATGACTTGAGAATAGAACCAGTTTCAGTAGTAACTTGGTTTGAAAGCTGGACTAGCTTTCAAAGGTCAGGTTTCTGGTGTGAATACTTGATTCAAAACTGGCATATATTAGAATATTTCCATGATTAAAAATCATTGTTTCCCAATGAAGGCAGATAAGTACAGAGGAAGCAAGTTCTCTCAAAGTAATTTTTCAAGCAAATAGTCAAAGAGAACTCTACTATTCAGCCAGCTTCAGTCAAGACTTTTTGTACTTCTGTTCCCCCCCACCTCTCAAATATGTTGTAAACTTATTTCCTGGCGTAGGTGGGTTTATATGCTTAGTGCTTGGAGATCAGCCCTACTCTTCAGCCATGCCAGCTTCTGCTCATTTTTGTTGAACATATTCAAATTTCCTATGTATCTGGTAATAAGATGTTCAAAACTGAACGCAGCACTGCAGGTACAATTTACTATCCACCTGGAGTTACAATGCTCTTAGTTATGGAGCCCAAAATTTTACTGGGCCTTTTCTGCTAAGCTATTATATATTCGTATATAAGTTGGTAGGTTGGTGCCTACTGTACCTAAGTCTCTTCAAACATCAGTGCTTTCTTCCCACAAAGTACGGCTTGGATTGATTTTCTGTGGGTATACTGGTTGGCATTTTCCCAGGTTTAATATTTTTGTTACATTTTTAACTGTGCTAGGAGGTCCAGGATTATTTGCTCATTCTTCTAAATCATAAATTGTTAATAATTCATGGTGATTTCATTGCCCTGTATTTCCTCTGTCTTCCACACCACTGTTAATGTCAAACGAGAGGGTGCAGTATCCTGTGTTAGAGTGCTCTCCTGTGACACGACTCTGCTAGCCAAGAGTGCATTTGACACTGTCTGCTCAGGTTCTTTGCAAGCTCTTGCCCCGAACTTGTAAACGAAAATAAGTTGTGTTAGTTTACCCTATTTAAATAGTTCAAAGGCTGTTCATCAATGTAGTAGTAAAATAGCCAACTGAAGAATTAAACAAATTAATGCCACATCATTTAAATTGGAAGATAGAAGAAAAACCTATGTCACTAGTGACTATGTGAAGAGATAAAGCTACAGTTTAAGAGCCAGGCAGCTGTGTGGGAGTTGTGCAGGCAAGTCTCACCTCCTCAGGAGGTTGTTGGGTACTCCACCATGTTCTTGCTTGTAGCTATTTGAATGTGTTCTCTTTCCCCAACAGGTCCATGGGAAGTGTGTGTGTAGACACAACACAGCAGGGGACCACTGTGAGAAATGTGCACCGCTATACAATGATCAGCCTTGGAAGCCAGGAGATGGAAAAACAGGGGCACCAAATGAATGCAGAAGTAAGTGGGGGGGAGTTTACTGATCCAGGCTTTCAGGATGAGCACTCACTGTGCCAGAAGGCAAAGTTCCCTAACTAAGGCTTCTGTCAATTCAGACTAGTAGTGCCATTACTGAAACTGGGGCCAAGCTGCTGGTCATTGATGGAAAACTTCAGTGTGCATGTTGTTTTACTGCGGCTAACCCACTGGGGCTATTGCGAAGTGGAACTACGAGGCAGAACTCTGTTCTCCATGCAGCTACAGCCCCTCACATGGTTTTGCATTCCAGGGTTTTGTGCAGGGCTTACGATACCACCAGACTGGTTTGTGTTATGGTAAGAATACACACAGCTCACAACCACCCAAACTTCTCAGACCCTGCTGGGACTCTTACCCCATGGTGCAGTTTCTAGTTTTTATGAAAATAAAAGATTGCAGGCAGATGAAGCATGTTACATTCAGGTATTTCCTCCATGAATCACAGTAGGAAAATGATACCATTTGAATAGTATTGCTGTGTCTATTATATCAACCTGGAATATATTCTCCTGTTTCCCACCAGAGTGTCGCTGTCACAACCATGCTGACAGTTGTCATTTTGATCTGAGTGTTTGGCTGGCATCAGGAAAGCGCAGCGGTGGAGTCTGCGACAACTGCAAGCATAACACAGAGGGACATCGGTGTCAGAGGTGTAAACCGGGGTATTATCGAGACAGAGGGAAACCCATGTCTTCTACAGAGGTCTGCAAACGTAAGTGGAAATCAATAACTCCTACAGAAGTAATTAATGAGTATTACTATGCTTCCTTTGTATTTTCCTAAACTACAGTTTTCTGATCAAAGCCCATCTTCCCAATTTTCTGTGTCTATTTCTCTGGTATCACACTCTTTTGGTGATACTTGCTACAGTTCTCCAAATACATTGCATTCTGAGGAAATGTACATTCTTCTTGTGCTTCCATTAAAAATAATATGGTTCCTTTGTTCTTGAGACATTTTGTTTAGCTGTTTTTTTTCTGCATCTTTCAAGACTGTCTATGTGTAAGCTACTGTTAAATTCTGTTTGTGCAACATCTGTGCACATATATATGTATAATAATGGTTGCAGGAGGTGTAGGAAGCATGAGACTGTGCATATCCACTTGGGAACAAATAGATCAGAGCTCACTCAGACTTCTCTGAATTCTACAGGTGTATTAGGGGGTGCTCTGCCCAAATTAATTGCTTTATTAACACTTCAGCAGGTTATGTTAGGAAGTAGCTCGGGCATGGAGGCACTAATGGTTGTACACAGAGGGTGTACAACCTCTGGATCAAGGCAGTTTGTACCCAGCCAGTCTGGAACATAGCCCAAATCTCCCTTACTCAGTGTAAACATTTCCTGAGTATCCTGCCAGGCTTCACACATCTGATTCCATCTGGCATCTATCTGGGAGGCTGCTATTTCCAAATATATATAAAATTTAATTTCTCTCTTTGGATAGTTTTCATTCCCCATAGCTCAGACATAGTTGCCAGCACAGGGAACTTCATCCTTTGTCATCTCTACTCATGCCCACTGGCATCATGTGCTTTTGAAGCTTTCATGACCTCTTTGTTTTTTTTCTTCATCAAGATTCCTCTTAAACACTCGGGCTACAAACACTCTTCTCCCTAGGGCTGTACAGCCTGTGATATTGCTTAAACTTTCTGTACACCGCACATACTATGTTTCTGCTCTTTTGTATTCTTTCCACTGGATCATAGTGCGCAGGCTGCTTCCACATGACCCCTTCTTTTTGATTTCACAATGCTCATCACAGAACACTGATCAGCAGGAAGGGCTGAGGCTGAGCTTATCTAACTCACCCTGTATCCCATAATGTTCTGTGGTGGCCCCTTTCTAGTCCTCTTTCTACTCTGAGCAGATCTGCTACAGGGAAATATTGCAAGAGAACAAATTGTTGTGCCAGAAGATTCGTTTTCAATCTCATAGTGCCTGAAAGAATCTGTGTATGAACTCTTGTATTTAACAGCAAGGTGATGGTGTAGTAACCAACATCATGTGTAACGTTAGATAACCACTGAAGTCAAGGAGCACTGGAGAGCAGGGAAGAGGAAAAAACATTGTTTGAAAATACAGGCTATCTGTGTGGAAACCCTAGAACAGTCTGCCTGGATGAAATCAGACCTTGCCTCTACCTCTGTCTCTTTTGTCTGGTCCGGTTACAGGCCTCTCAGTACCTCCTGCCAATACTCTGCATAGCAAAAGAAAAACCATTCAGAAATTTGCCTCTTGCTGAAAGAGCTTTATTCCTATCGTGCCAGTCAAGTACAATGATGTTCTTTTCACCTGGGAACATGCTGCTGCCAGCAGAAGGCCCCTGAATGTAATTGTTTCCACTCTGACTTGCACACTCAAGCCTAGATAAGCTGCCATCCAGCTTTAGCCACCTGAAAGTCTTTTCTAGGTTCCCTGTACAGTCAGTGGGGAAACAGTAGGACCTCTGGGGAATGATTTATTGCAGTCTAATGAAGTTGCCTGAGATAGATGAGCTGAATTGCCCTCCAGAGGATATCTGTCTATCTTCCTGAAGAGGTATTTGTGATCACTAGCCTGCCTTGGAGTTTCTGTTGGTTGGGATGAGTCTAATGGGTCTGATTCAGTATTGCTGAAAATAGGTAAGTATGACCTTATCTGTGCATGATCCAAGTCAATGGGACCTTTCACAGGTGTGTAAAGGCATGAATGCTTGCCATATCAAGATAGAAGGAAAGGGTACTGCAGTTCACCCTAGAGAGCCTCAGCTTCTACAGCAGACTGAGGTGGGCATGATGCTTGTACCTGTGTGGAAATAGAAGGAACACTGCAGATATAACTACGGTTAAGAGAAACCTAGGCGAGGGGTTGTTAGTCTGTGCCTTTTATTTAAGGTGAGGAGAATTCCCACTGATATTTGGCAAATTACCTTAGGGTAGTGTTTTGTATGATGAAAGAACTGAGCCCTAAATGCTTCTAGTTGCAGGCAGTGTATTAATGTGCACTTCATGTAGTGTTGTACCTCTGCAGGGAATTTTCATGGAACGTTGCACTACTTTGGTCATTATCAGTGACAGCAAGACCAGAAACACCAGTGCAGGCAGAGTTGGTTAGAACAGACTCAGTCTGACAGAGGGAAGATTTCACCTTCAGGACCATCATCAGCTCCTCATGCCTAGAGCTGATATTACACTGAAAAGCCTCATGCAGGCTGTAAGACAGAGGCCCTCTTCTCCACCCTTTAGGTTGCAAAACTTGCATTGCTATTAAACTTGATCTGGTGTGGTCTGAGTAAATTGTTCAGCTTGTGTGACCCTAAAACCAACTTTGGTTATTCAGTAAAAAACTGTTTTGAGCATTGCTAATAGCTAAGAAATTAGACAATTAGACCACCAGGTACATTTTGGCCATACCTCAGTGTGCTGATCATAAATTGAAAAGCTGTCATTCTAGACTAGCATGTTCGTGAGGATTTAAATGCACCAATTCCAGGGCATCATCTCACTTAGACAAAACCATGAAGACAGTGCCAGACTAACACTACTAAATGAAAAACCCACCCACAGGACAAGTGCTGAAAAGCAGTAATAAACTGCAAACAGACTGGATGATTTTGGTGAGAGCAGCTTGGTCCTCAGCTTCCCATTTTGAACTTGGAGGATAAAAAAAAATTCATGGAGGATCAAAACTTGACCCTTGTGTACAGTAGATACTGAGCTGGGAAAGGAAATCTGATGAAAAAGCTGAATGAAATGCTGTGCTAATCCCTTTGAGAAAGCACGCTTGAAGAGTGCTCTGCCATCCAGAGCAAAGTCTAGGTTCAGCTGTGACATCCCCCTCAGGCTCCCAGAAAGTTAACAGGACACTGCTCAGGCCCAGAAAGTCTTTGAGCATTAGTCATAATAATGAATAGCATTCTCTCTTAATCACTGCTAGGAAAAAAAAGTTGCATAACAATTGGATGTCCTCGAACTATTCAAACCACCCTTTGCTGACCCTCCAATATGAGGCTGCAAAGACATTCCCTTGGAAAAAAAAAAGAATCTGAAATGTGACATTTAAGTGTGAATCTGCTATTCCTTTTTGTCTGCAGAGGTAGCCTGCCTCTGATCCCTTTGCTTCTCCTGTTCCTAAGTCACTGGGGATGAATGAGAGTCAGATCATGTGCAGAGACTTGTTTTGACACTGCTTAGATCTATATTTTAAAAAAAGGGAAGGCATGAAAAGAGCCCCAGAGCAAGTACCCACCTGCCTGTTATTGGGGGTGACAACACAGGATTAAGTAGTTTGGATATAGACTTGTATGGGAGCTTTGACTCGGAAGCCTAATTGTTTCCTAACCAATGGTTAGAAAAGCTGCTGTATCCTTGGCTCTTTCCTATGGCTTATTTGGAGGCTTAAGGGATCCTTCTGAAATGGCACCATCTTTTGTACTCATCCTTTGCTTAGCTTAAAAAGTAATGCAGGCATGTAGACCATTAAAAAGGGTCTCCAGGAAAACAAGCTTTTTTTACTCTAAGCACAAGGGTTGAAAATTAAAATGTGCCCAGATGCACATGCACACACACTCTGAAAAGCTCTGCTTCTCATCCCCTTACTTCTGAGCAAAGGGAGTGAACTTTTAATTGTAATATCACAAAGGCCTGATCACATCTTGGTTCAAAGTCTGTCTTAATCAGTCTGACCACACACAGAGCTGTCTATCTTATTTCCTTCATTTATGAAACATCATTGGCCGAGTCAATCCCCACATCTGACATGCTTTAAAAATTGACCTGATTTGGTCATCTGCTCCAAAGATGCACATGAATATATTTTAGATTCAAAAGGCTTTGCTTGACTTTTCATTTTGTCTGTTTTTCGTCAATAGCCAGAGTCTGTATCTCATAGCTGTATCTTATGCATTGTTGTTAGATAGAGGCTTAAGGCAAGATATCTCAAAGACCACTGAATTACTTGGAGCACTTGCTGTTTTCCTGTAAGTTGGGACCATATTGTTACAACCAATATTATTTTACATCTGTGTCTAATTACATGGGAAAGACAGCTGTGCTGAGGGCAGACAGATTTATCGAGGACTTGAGTGGAGACTGCTGTATGAATTATTCATTTTTCATTATTCCTTGTCTCCTTTTTACAGTAGGTTCTGACAAAAACTTAGCATAGGAGTGAGACTAAAAGGCAAGAGGATGCTTTGTGATACTTCATGACCGATAGCCAATTCTAAAGCACAATGATGAAATTTTTCTTTACACTGCTGTCAAGGGGAGAACCCAAATAAACCAGCCATCTCTGAGCCAGAACTGTCTGCACACCGTCCCTAACATAATTGATGATGCCTTTGACAAACAAGGCCATTGTCATGTCGGCTGGTGTTTTGTTAGACAGGGAGGCGAATGGAGAGAAAACTAGGGTTTGCCAAGAGAAAAGAAGCAAAAATCAGCAGGGAAAGACACTGTGTTGTCAAGGACTGGGAAATGTAAAAGGGTGGGGTTTTGGAAACTTGCTCTTATGGCTCTTTAATTGTGAGGTTTATCTGCAAATCTCTGGTAGTATTAAACAGCTAAAACCCAGTCATCAACAGCTGCTCCTTCAGCATGTGACATGTGGGCTCTTATTTTGGGAGTTACCTTAGATGCACAACTGGGATTTTGGCCATAATACTCTGGAAGCCAGACAATGTACACACCCAAGCTAAAACGCTAAATAAACACAGACTGAGTAAAGCGTTTGCAAGCCACTTGTATAACTCATCTGAAAGTGTTCTACGTTTATTCCACTTGCTTTCTGATCCAGCAGAAGCTGTCCCAGTTTCTAATTGGGGAATATGCCCCGCAGTTCATTTGAGAATATTAGCTTTCCTGAACTGTAGCCCCAAATTTAAAAGAGAAATTTTTTTTAAAGTACTTTTTTCCTACCTCCTTATCAGCTTCTGCTAATGCTGTCAGTTACTGTCCTGTAATACTTTCCCTTAGGGATAGAATGGGAGAAAGTCTCATCTTCCTGGATCAGGATCTAGCCTCAGTTGGTGACAGATAACAGATGGATAAATCATCATTAGGTTATGTGACCCTAACTGATGAAATGTGAAAACCAGAAATAAGATGGGAATAAAGTTTCAGAAATATAAGAATTTTAAGGTGCAAACTCCACAGGTAAGATCCTGCATAGAGATACTACAGTGAAAAAACCTGGATTCAAGCTAACCCAGATGTTGGCAACCTCTTCTTGTGGCTCAGACCTGTCTGCAGTAAAGGAAGCATGTGTTTCCCCTCCTTATCCCCAAATCTGACAGTCATTTTTTCCATGATCCAGTGATGGATGGAACTAAGTGTCTCCTCTTTTAGGGTGATGTAGTCAACCCTGCAAAAACCTGGGCAAAAATAATTCAAATTGAGCAGCAACAAATCAGAACTTGCCTCTGAAACTCAGTGCTAATGAGCACTTTGTTGTTACACCCCCTCTCCAGAACTGACAGCAAAATCGCTGGGTTTGCTCCTGAAGTCAAGACTGCTTTGTGGCAAATGGGGGCCTGCTGCCATCCGCCAACCAGCTCATTGTGCTGAGTACACTGCCCATGACAGCATGCTTCTTTTCTGTCCTTAGGCTATTGTGCCAGTGTCCCTTGAAAACAACAGACTGAGATCTGTCTACAGCAGAGTGTAATAATATTATTAAAAATATTGGCATAAAGAACACAGGGCATGGTGAAAAAAATAACTATGTAGTAAGCAGATTATAAAAGAAATGTCCTTTAAAGAAAATTGCTCACTCTTTTTCTCGTACTATTTTCAAAAGATATTTTCTTTACTTGAGCATCAAACATGAGGTTGCGGATGAAAGTGAATCTGTCCCTGCTACTCTTCACACTATAGTCATATACTTGCCCCTTCCCCTTGGAAAATGGTGTGTGGAATCAGTGTCCATTTGGTCTCTTATCTGTGAGCTCATGAAGAAAACTAGTTTGATTAGAAGCAATGATCGGCCAATTTCAAAAGCTTTGGAGATCATGTTTAGTTCAGATAAGCATCCAAAAGGCTGGCCCCTGATCCGAGCTATCTAAACACCTTGGGTGTCCAACATTTAACTGAAAATCTCTGTTAAAGCGGGTCTTAGCCACCAGATTTTTATTTCTGCCTTCTTCCAGATGGATGAAGTAGTGATGCATTTCCTTTTCAGCCTCTGCTACAAGCAAAAGCCGGGGTACGCTGCTTTGTTAATACAAAAAAGAGCTGAAAGATGAAGGCCAGGAGCTCAGCTCAGCTCTCATTTTAATCAAGCTTGTCTGAGTAGCAGAAATGATTGGCTACCTTTATTGGTTGTATTTTACTTCTGCAGAGCTGAGGGTACAGGCCTGACCACCTCAGCTAGCCTCTGCCCTGATGGAGAGGAGTCAATCATGTTGGCTTTGCACCCCTATCTGTTTATTACTTTCCACCTCGCCCCTGATGCTGTCACATTGAGAATGTATTGGTGGCATGGGATTATGGTAATTTATTGTCTGTGAAGGCAGAGTTGCCCACAGGAGCTGTAACTATTGGCTTTACTGCTAAGTTGCCTTGAGTTGCCAGGCTGGTGTCAAATGGGAAATAGCATTAGAAAGGTTTTTTTCCTCCCATTTGCTCTTCTCCAGCTACATGTAAAATATGTTCAGTGAGTTTAGAGATCTTTTCTTATTCTTTCTGCCTTCCTTATAACAAATCTGCTCCTGTATTTGTACAAAAATTGTCACCAGCTTCCTTATACACAGAGTACTGCATGGTGAGGTGTGTCCCTTAACTTGCACTGAAGGCAATTCTGTGGAGGCAGGAATTGAAAAAATGTTTCAGGTCATCTGAACCACCTGCATAAGTCACATCTAGACCAAAAGAAAAGTGTAGTTTTGTGATCTTTGCTCTCAGGAAAGACAACATAGGCAATAACTGTGAATTTGTTTTTTTTTTACCTCATCTATGCTAGTGAATCTTTTTGCAAAAAACTTTACAAGGAAATCAGCTGCAAGCTCTTTGAAAAATAAACACACAGTGGAAGCTCCCTGCTACTGCTCCAAAACCCTGAATGGTCATGACTTGTGTAGCAGAGAATGGGCTTTCAGACCTAAATGGGTCCCAGTTGTGCCTGTTTTGCTGTGCTTAATGAGTTAAAAAGGTACAAAAATATTGCAAATGTAGGCTGACAATGCAATGTTTACCAGTTCTGACTTAACTACTGAGCGTAAGGCAGGGGGCATGAGTTTATCAGCCTTGCAATAATGTCACTTAACCAGATGACCCCTGGGCACATAATCTGTCACCTTTTACCGTATCTCCATAGCTTGCACCTGCCAGCCAATGGGTTCAGCCAACGCAACTTTCAGCAGAAGCTGGCGATGCCACCCCAAGACGGGATTCTGCTACTGCAAGCCAGGTGTGGCGGGCCCCAACTGCGATAGATGTCTCATGGGCTACTGGGGCTTTGGAGAAAATGGCTGTCGCCCTTGTGACTGTGCCAGAGACTGCGACCAGCATACTGGAATCTGTTTCAATGGGTAAAGAAGCCTTCCTTTGGGTTCGCTTTAAGATGGGATTCTATGAAAGGAAAGAAAGATTAACTGAAATGCTGCAGCAATGACAGTAATTGGAGGATGCTGGAGGGTGCACAAGTTTTTGAAAAGGTGGCTGTAATCATAAAAGGTTTCTTAGATTCCATTTGGGGGCTGGCACACTTTTAAGTCCATTGTATTATCCAAGGCAATGTTGAAACGATGACTTTTGGCAGTAATAATGGGCACCTCCACAACCCCATGGAAAATTGTACAGCATCTTTAATAAAGCTTTAAACCTCTCTGCCTTGGAAATGGATGGAAGAGTCTGGAGAGCTGTGCCCAGGGTAAATGAATTACAAGATCTCCCTCTTGTTTCTAGAGGGCAGGCATCTGTGCCCCAAACACGCATTAATCAGTACAGAAATCCTATGATTTGCTGAGTGGCTGCAGTTTTACAGATCCTGCAGCTGTCTGCAGTTCCTAGTGACCATCAACAAGTGGTCACTAACTTTGAGTTACTTAATTCAGTAAAAACAAGCAAACAAAACCAAAAAAGGCCCAGTACATAGTTAGTTTAAAAAAATGCTAAATCAGCAGTGGTAAGGCCTAAACAGAAGCCTAGATCTTGTGATGTCTCTATATGGCATGAAGTCTTGCTCTTATTTGCACTCCCAACCTGAAGCAAGCAAGCTCCTCTGTCTGGATACAGCCACATGCTACTAACCCCTGCTTCCCACCCACCTTGTGCCATAACCAAGTGTTCTGTTCTATGTGTGTCCCCCCAGCTATGACAATGAGCCATTCTTTAACATCCCCGTTGGGGGACGAATCCCTGACCTTGTGCAAACAGCAACCAACGAGAGCGAAGAGGAGTGGAAATGGAATGACCGTGAGCAGGGATTTTCTGCACTGAGGCACCCAGGTACAGCCCAGACTCTGGGAACATTTAGTAACTTCACTCTGTGCCTGTTTTTTCTTCTCTCCACCCTGACAAAGTCTTCCACTCACCTCTACCTTGTCTGTCCCTCATCTGCTGGCATGATCAGCTAATCTGAATGATGTAGGTTATCGTTACACTTACATTGTTATTTTTTCAAACCAACTGTACTATCCAACTTTGGGTTTGGAAACTGGTAACTCATGTTCACCTTGTGTGTGTGTAAAAAATACTCTCCTTTTGTTGTCATAATTATAGTCATAATGCTCACGAGCATCTTCTTAAGCATTCAGCTGGTATTCAGAACTTGAAATGCTATTTGTAGAAAGCTCATGTTGACCATCACCGAAATGCACCACCTTGGGTGGAATGCAAGAGATTTTAAGAGTAAGATACTCCTCAGAACACAACAACTCAGGGGAGAAAGTAAAGTATATTGCATCCAACTTAAGTTAAAAAGCAAGTAGGCTTATAGAATGAGGTGGAGCCTTTAAAACTGAAATAGTTCTCAGTTTTGCTTGCCATGTAGGGAAGGCCGGCACTTACCAGCATCAATGGCTTTGTAAGACCCAGAGGTAAGAGTGCCATCTATTGTGTATCTTGACTTTCCTGAGGGACTTTACCTTAATGTGAGCAAGGATCAGCATTTCTTAGCTTACGGGATCGAACAAGGGTATTATCACGTATATGATTTACACCTGGATCTGATTCTTACAAATCTCTTTATTAGTATCAGTTTATTAACTGTCCAGTAGACCCCACGAGGGCTGCATTTCACCTGACAGTACCGAGCAGGTTTCAGAACAATTATTGTATCATCTAACAAGAAACAGATTTGTAAATAACTGAGCTCACTCAAACTTACTCTTAAAGTCCATCCAGATTATGGGATCTATATACATATAACTTTATAATTGAGTATAACTTGGTTTTCTTTTCTCTCTCATGTCCTGGCTCTTCTCCAACCCTTTGTGTTCTGTGGTTTCCCTGCTAGAAAAGTGTGTGTGCAAAGAAAAGGTGCTTGGAAGCGTCACTGACTTCTGCCAAATGAAGTATGCTTATGGTAAGTGGGTAACGTGCCCTCAAGATACGGTAATTTCACAACGTTCTCTCTATGCAAGTTATTAACTGATAGCTATAAAAAAATGACAGGACTGGCTAAGTTATGAAATAAGAGGTAGGATTTCTTTTTTGTCTAGTCATATGTCCAACTTCTGATCAGAACTGAATAGTAAGGCTCCATGGTGTCTCCTTTCCACCCAGTTAGCTTCCCGTTTTACAGCAGGAGTGCAAGAGTTATAACTCAGTTGAACGGTTGGCCTTTACAAGAATAAATGATGGAAACCTTGCATCTAAACTGCCATTGGTTTTGCACTCCTTATGCAGGTTCAAATGGCCATGCTTATTCAGCAATAACGTATTTAATACTGTTATTTGTGAACACCTGGTTCACGCCATCACATGAAGCAAGAAAGGAAGACTCTTGGAAAGCTCAACGTTAGATCTGCTTGTGTCATGATCCAGATGAGCCTATCCTGCCAAAAAGTTATGACATCCGATTAAATTAAAGGAACAGAAACTTATCATGGCCACCATGCTGGGCCACAAAACAAAAATGTTCTTCCTGGCTTGTTATGCAGTCATGGAATTCTGGCCAAGTGACATGCTTGCAGTCTGAGATGAAACTTCCTGACTTCTTTCCTGTAGAGCAGACAGTCCCTTCCCACAGCACAGAGTTTTTGAGAGGCCAGTGTTAAAGCTCAATACAAGTTTTCAAAATATAAAGCCTAGAATTAGTGCAATTAAAATCAGCATGTTAGCTGCTGATCTGGTTTTTCCGCCTTTCCTATGGATACATACAAGTACTTTACTATGATTGCCAAGCATTTGACATCAGCCCATTAAAAAGTAGCTGCTAAATAACATGGTGAAAGGATCAGTTAACTACTTCAATAGAAAAATCTAGTTTTTATTCTCCAGATTCATTTAGAAGAACCATGACTGAAGTGGACATGCATTGGAACGCACTTTCTGTACAACTGCAGTGTTTTTTAATGTCTTCCTTCAAGGTGTTAAAATTGTACGTTTTAGCAGCATGAACCAAAATTCATTTAGAAATTGTTGGTCACTATCTTGATGTTTTTTTCTGGCAGTGATAAAAGCAAGAATCCTATCAGCCCATGACAAAGGGACCCATGCAGAAGTTGTTGTGAAAGTGAAGAAAGTCCTGAAATCAGGCAAAGTGAAAATTGCTCGGAGCAACAGGAGCATTTACCCAGAATCCTGGACCAACAGGGGATGTACATGTCCCATTCTCAATCCTGGTAAGGGCACAATGCTTATCAGGTATTTTCCTCCCCCTGTAAACAGGGGTGACAATTCATTAGCTACTCATTGCTTCCCATCAGCCTTTCCAGGGCGAAGTCCTTTGATCCATCCACACCAAAGAGGGAATCAATAGACAGCTGCAGGAAAAAGCATTTTCTTATAAGAGAACAAAGTTTTACCTTAAAGTCCAAACCTGCTGGAAATGTTTTACTTTCAGTAACTTCATTTGATCTTCCAGAATATTTATGACTAGAAGAATGCTTGTGAGGAAAAAGAAAAAAAATCCCTGTATGTTTACTTGAACAACAGCTAAAATCTTTGGGTAAATCTCAGAATCCTGCAAATTTGAGCCTGGACTCTACTTTTTCAAGTAGAATCATGGAATCATTTCTTTTGTAGAAGACCTTTAAGATCATTGAGTCTGATGGTAAACCTAGCACTGGCAAGTCCAGCACTAAACCATGTCCCTAAGTAGATGCTAGGTGTCTAATTCTGAGAGATTTTCATTACTCACAGTTTTTCTTCATATCACTGCAAGTTCCAAGTCCATGAGACCATATCCTGGGATCAAATCCCAACAAGATAAGAGACTTTGGGTGTCATTAGGGTGACGGTAGCATATGCCACAGATTGTGTTTTCATTTTTCAGCTGTACACCACAGAAAATGGCGACTTGTCATCATTAAAAGCAGCACTTAATAGAAAAATTACCCCATGGTTTTTTCTCAGAATAGATTGAAAATATATCCACCGAGAGAAAGAATCCGTGTGCTTTACTTAAAGGTTAGAGTAAACCTTACATTTTAAGACAAGTTCTCAGCTGAAATTAGCCACGTACAAAGAGAGCTGTTTTCGGAAAGGCTGTGTCAGATCAAACTCAGGATGAGTTTTTCCCATTATGGCAAAATGACCTGTACTGTCTCAGAAACAAATTTTGTCTTCCATTACCTGTATCAAGTGAAAGACTGCATCGGAATTTGCACTGAAGTGTAATACAGACCCTGAGCTCTCCTTTTGGGAGTAGTTCCTGAATTCACACATAAAATTTTTGGCTTACTGTAGTCGGAATGAATAAGGTGCTTTCCTTGAACTCCCATGGCACAGTTGTGCATAATTATTTACCAGTGCTCCCTATGAAACTGTGGGAGCGCAGAATCAGACATGAACAAAACTTACTGCTTAAATATGATGAGAGTACATCTGATTCCACACAGATGTGTGAAGAGGGCAAATATCCCAGGACACTCTTCTCCTTTATATATCTTACTTCGCACCCCTTTAGAAACACAGGGCTGAAGACAAATGGCTCGGAAATTTAGATACTAGAGATACAGATGTTAGGCCATTGCCTCTCGATATAAATTAAAGCTACGGACAGCTCCCAGCCACTGTAGTTCTGCAGATTTCAACGTATGGCTTGACTGAATCCTGCTCCAATATCACAGCATGCCCTAACTCATGGTGGAAACCTTACTTCTCACTTCTTGGAGCTTTTACACCCACTTTTACCCTCCTTTCTATACAACCATTAGCAGTTGCTTCCCAGTGCACAACTTTCAAGGAGGGCAGAAGGAGGGGACCAAAGCCCAAGTAGCAGCCACCAGATCCCTGCAGATCTGTGTGCAGAACCTCACACAACTTGCCCTGGGTGCCTCTGTTTCTCTAAATTCGGATCATTGTGTTGTATTAACTGTAGTAAACAAAATTCCCTTACGGAGTGCTTATACATCTACTAAGGCAGTCACATGATTTTATCAGTACTACTTGTTGTCTCCGTGTGTAGTTATCCACTTCTTTGTTCACAGGCCTCTTTTTGAAGCCGTGCTACCTGTATCTGAAGGTTATAATCTAGGCAGTCTGGCTTACTGTTTTCATATGTAATACCAGCATCCACAACCGTTCAGGTCAAATTCTGCTACTCATCATCCCTATACAAGCCAGGAGTAAGGCTACTGAAGCACAAGCGTTTACAATGGCTTAAAACAAAGGTCAGACAGATGCAAACATGGTCACCTGCACATGGCGGTGCTGAGTTTGTAAGTGGTAAGGCCACTGGAACGAAATCAGCCTGTCGTCATAATTCCTGAGCACAGTCATAAGACAACATGGAACCTGTGTGCTCAGGAGCCAGTGTTGACAATATGCACATCCAAGTACGTGTATACACATAAGATGGCACGTGCATAAACTGGGTGAAGCTGGTTAAGATTCTAGATGCCAGATCTTTATGAAATAGAGAAATTCTGCATTTAGTTCTGCTTTCTTCTGTTTATTGACTGAGGTTTTTTTTTTCTTTCTGTTTTTTTTTTTTTTGTTAAAACTAGGTACTGACTATCTCATAGCAGGCCAGGAGGACTCTAGGACCAGCAGACTCCTTGTGAACATGAACAGCCTGGTGAAACCCTGGAAAGCGTATTTGGGAAAACAAGTATCAGATATTCTTCGAACTGGGTGCAAATAATTTCTGCTTCAGAAGTTCCAGTGCTGAACTTTGCCTTTTAGTAACACTGCAGTGAGAGGTGTAGTTAGTTCATGCGTTTCCATTCACCATGCTCCTAGCTGAAGTGATGAAAGCAGACTTGCCATCCTTTCTCCTTTCACATGCTTAGACAGGAAACTTGGGACATGACTACTTTTTTCACAGGTGCACAGCCTTAGCACACAAAGTTAACTAGTGCATCATATGTATGTTACAAGTCAGTTCTTAATTTGAGCCTGAGTCCACACACCCAGAGAATCATCCTACAAGGCAAAACTAAAGATATGGATAATTGTTTCCATACTTCAGGTCAGAGCCTGATATTAATATGTATAAGCTGCTTACATAATGCATTCATTACTTGGGTGTAGTTTTAAGTGACCACTAACAGGCAACAATTTATTTCAGCTTTACGAGAGGCATGGTACTAAACAAGCATGTCAAATAATACATATTTAAAAGAGCTCAGGTTGATTTAACATCAAACTGCAATTATGCCAGTATAATGGGTTGCTTTCTAGAAGGCAATATTATCCCACTGCTGAACAGAAACACAGTAATCTGTGACTTCTCTTGGGACAAGGTCCTTTATAGATATACACTGCTATCATCAGTGCTTAGCACCGAGGTCTGCTGCAGAAACCACCTTGGCTCAAATTCCAAAGCCAACCCTTGCTCTTTAAGGTCATTTTGCTCTTTGCTGTAGTGCTTTAGTCTGTAACACCACAAAGGTTTCACAGCGATTACCACTAAAGAGCCTTAATGAAAGAGCCAAAACACGTGAGGAGCTAGCAGCCGCCCTCGCCTTGAGATTGTAACATTGCAAAAGCTGGAGGCAGAGGCAGGAGGAGGTAAATGGATTGGCTGGACTGTGCATTAAGTAAGGTAACTGTAGTTCCTGTGAGAGCAACCTGGCTCTTCGAAGTGTGCCCATGACCACTGGCATTTGATTGCACTTAGCGCTTTCAGTTCTGCTTGCTTTCTCTTGGTCACACTTCAGGTTCAGACACTGAAGACAGGCTTCCTTCCATTGTGCCAGAGGAATAGTTTTCCCTCCACAGAAGTACAGGAGTGGCAACAGCTGCACTCGAGGTAAAAATAGTTCTGTTCTGCAAAACCATTCTTTGTAAATCAGATTTACCTTCCCCTATAGTACTTAAGAGGTAGCTACTTAAATCATTCCCTACAACAATTTTTTGAAGAAACTGTAGTTTAAAACCCGTGTCCCTTGTTTAAGGGCTCATGAACAAATGAAGCTGGAGAAGCACGTTCTTCTTCATGTGAAGCAGAAATTACAAGTCAGTCTATTCTTACAGAGGAAAAGCATGTGCTCATGCTACGTTTTGCATATTTCTAGTCCATGTTTATAGTTCTTTAATGCTCTCAGGAAAGAGAAGATATCTTCATTCAGAACTGACAGGCACATGGAGTATCTAGAAAAACCTAATACTAGAATGATGGAAGTCCCAGTCTACAACTTAGGTCATCTGTTCGTCCTCTTTACAACTGGGAACCTGAAAACCCAGCTTCCTTCATTCCATTTGTTGCTGTTTTCCTTTTAACTTCATATGGGTTGAACAGCAGAAAAATTCTCAGCTCATTTGGAAATGGATGACAGGAAGATATTTACAAAATAAAAGCCCCACTTTTCTTCCCCAGTGAATAAAGTGTTTCTCCCCCCTTTTCAGGAAGCTTCCCCTCCATTGCCATTGCTTTCCCTCTTTGGCTTCATTATTTATTTGTTGTTACCTGAAGTGGTATCCAACAATGTGACATCTCCAAGCCATTTAATTAATGCAATAAAACACTTTTTAACCAAAGAATTTGGCTTAGTTTGAAGTGTCAGCTCACAGAAATTAAGAGCATAGCAACTGCTTTGTTTACTGTCTCCAGAAATCATCTTGCAACAAAAAGATTGACAAAGTTCTCTTTCAAGTATCAATGAAAATAAAGATGTGTAGATGAATTTACAGTCTGTTTTCAAAGGGCCTCTCAGAATAAATGAAAATCAAGTGTAGGTTTAGAACCAAGCTAAGGAACATGCTTTTCACAGAGGCCATTCTACTCGCAGGGGATCTTATTTAATGATGGTCGCGTTCCATTTTGGGTTACAGTCAGTACCATATTAAAGCCAATTCTCATCTTCCACTTTTTGTGCCAGATTGATTTTGTGGGGAGGGCAAACACCTGCATAGTTCTTTTCTGTGGATGAAAGTAATTTTTTGACATGGTCATTTACAAGCACTTCCAGCTACTGCTAGTAGAAATACTCTTTGGAACAAGAATATTGATGCCCTGGTGTGTTCTCTCAGAGCCTCCTATAATGCAGTGATTAAGGACTACTAAATGCAAACGCTGGTGTATGCAAACAAGACAGTCATCAATAGATCTCAGAAGCAGGTGACAGACAAACAGTTTAGAGAAAAGTGCAAAGCAAGTGGAGTGGGGGAACCCTAAAATATTTAGTTAATGTCTTCTTCTCCCATTTCCCATTGTTTTTGACTCTCTAATAGACACCCTGGTACCTATGTAGCTATAGCAACTTCATTCCCTCCGTTAGTTAGAACATTGCACGTTCTGTTCTAACTGCCAGCTCATGGTTAATGGGTTTGCTCTACAGAGCAGCAGAAGTCCCATAAGCATGGAATTTAATTTGAAAGTGAAATGTGAAAAATGAAAGCACCTTGGGATGAGGCAACACTGCAGGCTGACTTTTTATTGGTACCGCCCTTCTGCTAATCAGGTATGTCTGAGTTCAGAGAAGAAAAATAAAAGAATAAAGCTCCAACTCACACAGAGCTGCCCTGTGCAATCTCTTTGTTCTGCAGTGCCACCATCCAGGTAACCTGTCTGAAAACAGGTATCTAAATAGAAATTAACTGCATAGACCAAGTTAGAACAGCTAGGATTAAAGAAGAGATGAGAAAGTCAAAATTGATCACCATCAGACTTTGGAAAGGAAGAAAGTGATTTTCTTGTGTACTGGTACCAGAAATGAAGCTGACCATGAGACAGTGCAAGATGACAACTGTCTTCCTAGTAGAAGCTGTTACGTTCCTCAGAACAAGCAAACAAGGTCACATGTAGTGGATTAAAAGAACTACCACAGAAGGTATTCCTGTACCAAAAAAAGAATTGTTTCATAGGCCTGGGTACAGTATCACAAACCTTGTGATCTTCTCTGTGTCTTAGGTGGCACAGTAATACCAGGAATACTAACATGGAAAAAAGGGTGCATTTACCTAAGACAGAAGTGGCTGGACAGCTTCTTTTAGTACATCTAAAATGGGACCACTCTTTAAAATGGCCACATGAACAACCCTCCAGCACCCAAACAGACAATGTGTCTTACAAGCAGTAGCAACCACACACCAAATGGCGGCAATGGTGTATCCCTTGGAAATCCTGCATAAGGATAAAATAAAAGCCTTTACCCAAGGAAAAGAAGTCCAGAAAGCCATGGAGAATTTATAATAAAGCAGGTGATAGTTTGAAGCAGAAGCACATGTAACTTTTCACAGATAGCAGCAAACTCAGGATCGCTGGAGGTCAAAGTAGCTCTCTGTAACAGCACATGTATCCATCAATACATGATCCTTCTGGCAAGGAGGACCCGTAAGTATCAAAGCAGTTCATTAAATGGCCACTGTAAGTGCTGAGCCCTAACTCCATTGCACTGACATATTGCCTTCTCCAGCTTCTGCCCTTGGCAAGCAGCTAAGGAGACTGTACCAATGCACAGCCTTTGTGCACTGCTCTTCTGAGAGTGGCTCACTGCTATGAAGAGTAAGTTTTCTCTGTAGCATTTACCATGTCTCATAATTTTTTGATGCTGCTTGATGTAAGCTTTCTTTGAATTGGTATCATTCATATGATGTGCTCTTCGAGTCCCCCAGATCTGGAAAAGTTAGTGTGTTATTTGTCATGTGTTGTACCTTTTTTTTTTGTACTCAAAACTTCAATTAAAAGTACTCAGATACTGATATTGATGTGAGGTTTGGGATCTGTTTTTAAAATATTAAACCATGCAATCCTCAAACCACATGCACATTAATTAAGTTAATAAACCACAAACATTCCAAACATCCGGTTCTTGCACTGACAGTGTGTGTTAGCTCAGAGTCAGGGAAATGGAGAAAAGCATTTTGCTAATAAGGCAACAATGATACATGTCATTTTTCTACTAAGCAATGTACAAAAAAAAAAAAAAGAGTAGATTTGGTGCAAGAACATACACAGACTAGAAACAAAACAAGTACATTAATTTATGGAAATGGCATATTAATTCAATAACGTTGTACCACCAAATCCTGCAAAATCTTACATGTAGGTACTTGTAGGTGCTTAATTCCTGCAAAATACACATGTGATGTTTTACTGGTTTGAGATCTAATGAGGTGTAAAAAAAAAAATACTCAACACGTCCTAAAACTGCTTGTTTATACAGAGTTGATTTGTAGGATGCAAGGAATGAAAATAGAAATGCATGACAGGTAGGTGGAAGATGCCCTACTTACTAAATGCTCAGAACTTCGGTAGATAGAAGTACTCTCCTGTCAGTCTCCATACTTAAAATCAAGCCAGTGTATTACACAGACTCACTCTTGCAGCTCTACATTATAGTTGCAGTTACTATTCCGGGTCCTGTACCAGTTCTTACGTTACCTGTATACTCCTATTGTGAAAACTGTACTTCCAAGACCCAGTCTTCATTCTTCACGCGTTAATGACATGATAAATATGGCCATCATTCTTTTGTCTTGCACCTTAGTGATGAGAAACATTATAATGTGCCACATTAAAATGCACAGGTCTGAATCTTAAAAGAGACTTTTGATCCAGGAGACCGTCCCTGTGTATTGGTACTAGATAGCTTTATGTCAGTTATAATGGGCCAGCACGGGACAATGTACAGCACACTTTCTGCTAGCCCAGATTCTCAGGCCCTTCGCTCTTCTGTGTTTGGAAAATCATGAGTCTAGCTCTAAAAATATTAACTGCAATTCATATATAACATGGCCTTTATAAGAAAACTCACAGGCACTGAGGATATTTCAATTGTTAACTGTGAAGGTAACACTCATTGTTAATACCTGTAACACACTCCCAATATAAAAACATAATGGTTAGCAACAAGACATTCTAAATCAACAGCTTCACACACAGCACGGGAAATGCCAACAAACAGGGCATCCAGCTGCCCAATTCTGCCAACCTTTGCTTGGTCCATGCAGGGCCAAACTGAAAGAAACTCAGCTGGATCCAACCTAGTTCATTTAGGTTCTTTAGGTTGCAAGGGGAAAAAAGAGGTAGCCTGTTGGGCCAGGTGAGGGAACAGAACCAATACCTGTGAGGAGAAATGCGACTGGCTGCAGGGGAAAAGGAAGCAATACTTTTGAGGATGGATGAGATGGGGACAAAAACAGAAAGCGAAAGGAACAGGGGGGAGGTAGCAACGCTCTCACAACAGTAAGAAGGTCAAAAACCTTCACCCACAGATGAAGAAATCAAACACCTCTCTCCCAGACAGCACCATGTGAAGGGAATGACTGTGTTACGAGGGGATGCTTCCACCTTCTTAGCAGGCATAAGGAACTCATCCCATTCAGAAACAAACAAACCAACTGGACCCGTCAACAAATCCTATGTCCACTTGCCCTTCACATCATCGGTGCAGCACCTGGGTTAATCTACAATGGGCAATCGCTACCAATCTTCTGCAGTCTTTGTTTGATCTATAACACAGCTGAGCTGTCTGCTCACAGATGTATCAACAAACCAAATTGTAATAAGCTATTTGTAACAAACAAACAAACCCCCCAAAAAACACCCGCAAAAACATTTCTTCTTGGTTTAGAGATTGCTCCTCCCTTCAGGCTCTGGCTGCTGACTGTAGTTTATGCTAAGAACAGGGAATTCACTGGGAGAAACAGACACACAACAGGAGAAGTCCAAGGCTCCTTGAGAAAAGTGAAGTCAGTCAGGAAGAAAGTGAAACTCAGGAGAAAAATCCCAGCTCTATATTAGGCAGCCATGGCCACACCTTCCACACCCAACACCACTCGGCAAAACTTGCTACCTCAGGTTTATTGTCATTAAATGATAAAAAACCTTTTTTGCATATCAAGCAGCAAACACTGCACTCTCCACAAGCAGGTCAAAATACCTAATAATTTCAGTTGAATTAGCAAATGGCAGAAAGTTAAGCAACATTCCAGTATTTCAGTGTGTTGTGCGCTAGCTCTGAATTCACCACCAAATTAGTTGAACATTTTAAATAACTTCACACTAATCCACGAACCATATTAGGTACCCTTGCATTAGTGGGAAAGAATTACAACATTGGTGTTACAGTCATTGCTGCACTTCTCCACTCTTCCTCTGCTGGGCGGGTTTTCTCTCAAGTTCTCAGTATCACTAACAGAACATCAGCTCTCCAGAGGGGTTAAAAGCAGTTGAAAAACAACTGCAGACAGGCTGGTGCTGTTCAACAAAATGAAGCCATGTCCAATGAATAGAGCTGATTAAGAAGAAATGACAAACTGCTGGTAGCGTCTCTACACTGTCACACATTAACGCACCTAGAATTGTAATGAGAAGTAAAATAAGAATCTAAGAAGCATATAATATCCCTTTTTCCTCCCTAGGAATAAGAAACGAGGTTCTACCTATTTAGGTAACAACTTTCCTCAAAGAGATTCATTGACGTGTGATCAGATAAGTGCCTCAGATGAACAGGAGACATCGCTGTAAGGTTTAACAAGGACATTCTCAATAAGAACTGCCCAGGATATAGATCTTGTTTCCAACACAGCCCTGCCAGATCCCCAGATCTAACGATCCTTAGAATAAACTGCAAGATAAACATCTCCCTCTAGACACTGTTGTGTACTTCATTCCTGTTACAGGGAAGAAGGAAAAAAAGGTCATTTTCACAGCTGAGGCAAGGTCATATCTCTAGGAAAGCTGCTCTGCTAAACACAAGTGAAAGCCTTTGAAAGGCAGGCTGTACTGCAGAGAAAAGAAGAAAAAAAAATACTAACTTTTAAACATATTCTGAAAATGCAATTTTATCTAATCACTTTTCAGTAATTAACTATATTTTAGAATATATTTTATGTTAAAACAACCACCTATAAGAGACAAGTTTTACAGGCAATCTTCATCCAAGAAACGACACATGCTCCACTGGTTCAAGTTTACGTTGACTGAAGAAACAAGCAAGTTCTCACAAGTTATATATTAATGTGACATGCATCATGCAGGGGTTCCAGCCAGCTGGTAACAGTCCTACCCAGCCTTCAAAACGACGGCCTGGTTCACCACTGCACTAACGCCAGAATTACAAGGGTGCAACAACTGAAGAATGATTAAAACTGTAAAACCGGAGGATGACATTGTAGTATCATACCAAGCAGTACTTTAAGAGCAATGATAAAAGTCTGTAGGATGAATACAAGTAAAACAACCTCTTTTTATTCTAAAACTAAATGGATAAAATCCAACTGGTATTACACCTGCATATTAACTGTTCCGGCAAAGTAATTTGTATTAAAAACATTCTAGTACATCTAGAAGTGCTTCACGCCTTGTTAACAGTTCCTTTTAGCTAAGCTCTAATAAATAATCACGCTCAGCACATCAATTTTTATAGGACAAAAATCAACGAAACGGCATAGAATTAAATAAAGAGCAATTATTTCATAATGAAAGCTTTCCTTCTTCCCACCAATGACTACTTTTGACTTGACATAAAAAAGCACCTGATAGAGCATGCATCAGATCATTACAAAATGACTCCATGAAAGCAACGTCTCAAAAACATTTGAATTTACCACTCCTCCCCCAACAATCAGTAGCTCACTGATGGCAGACAGAGAACCAAGGTATTATTTATGCAGAAAATAAGAAACACATTAGAACAAGACAGCAATATGCAGCTCTAAGTTTTGTATCCAGACAACACAAACGCAGCTTATCTCTTGTGCTTATTTCACAAGCTTGGCACATATTGCCAGCAATCATTTTATCATCTTTATTACAACCACTGATTGATTTTTAGATTTAAAATGGGCGCATGCAACCAGGGAAGAAAATCATGTGAATAAAGCAACACTGGGAAACACAATAGAGAAGACTAGTTACATTACCTATACATAAACAACTGTATTAGTTTACATAGAAAAAAAAAGAAATTCCAGGCAATTTTTTTTCCCCCATTCATCTAGAGTTAAAAACAAGTCTACTACTAGAGATGGAAAAGGAATCTCCATGTAAATTCTGTAATACTTTCAAGAGATAGTCAGGAAAGAAAATGTGACCCTAAAATTGCATCACCAAAATCAGCTGCAGAGGACACAGTTCACTCTTTCTTTACTTTCATGGGTCCAAGGAAGTGGCAATATGTATTTAGTGGTGACCTACCTTCTAATTCCTAATCTTTCACTGAAGTGCAAACTACACTACACGGTTGTCAAGAACTTAAAATCCAGAAGGAATCCTGACTGCAATTTACTTCTCCTAACACAGCAAAATGTAAATTCCATGGCATGAAATGTACTCTAAGACCTAAACCTGAAAACAGGAGGGACCGGACTCTGTCTCAACATATAGCCCTAATTCCTTGTAAAGAAAATCTTTACCGCCATTTTAAGTTTTTAATGGTGAAAATAAAAAAGTTGAAAATAGAACAAGCTGGCACTCCCAAGTTACAACAGTTCCACTTAAGGGATTATCCAGAACACAAATGCAGTGAATTTCTAATTGGATAAAGGAGGAAAAGAAAGTGGTACTTTCTACAAAGATCTTGTCAGGATTAGATCTTCGACTTCCTTTCTCAAAACAGCCCAAACACATTACAGTGCTTTTTACAGGTTCTGACGCAAGGCCCTTATACATATTCCAGATTTGTACCAAGGCACAACTGAGTCAGAAGCAACTCCATCCTAAACACACCTTCAAATACGTTGCATTAGATGCTGCAAGATCCCTCTGTCAGTGCTATGTCGAGGTCTTTAGCTACTGTAGGACCGGGATTCTGGCATTTAATGTTTCGCACACAGATGCTATAAATGCTGTTACAGAGGATAAATCCAAAACCTGTAGAGCACTGAAGCAACGTGGGAAAGAAAATCACAGCAGAAAAAAAATAGGAGGTAAATCGTTCCTGGAACAGAGCATCCCTTCACAAACAGCTCTTGCCGCTTCACAAATGATGCATCGAATTTCCATTTGAACAACCAAAAGCTTGGGTGCATGTGGGGTTTTTTTATTTATTTTGTGCCCAGTGTTTATCTGATTTCCTAAGATTTCATTTTCATGGTCCAACTGCCGAAGTGCCAAGGTTTATCACTGCTGGTTTTGTGCCCATTTACTCAGGTTAACTTGGCATTTGTCTTCCTATGCCTGAAAGAGTCACACTGAGAAGCTCTGTCACACTGTGTTCCTTTTAAAAGCAAAAAGATGCTGAGGGTCCCTGCTCTCCATGCCCTCAGAACTGAGGCGTTGCCAGCCACTTAATTGTCCACAATTTTTTTGGAGGATCCAACAGCTGGACTGGAATATAAACAGCTGGAACACACTCCAGAATTTAAGCGAAATTCCCCTCAAACACTCAGAAGCATCATACTAACACTGAAATAACTTATGCAAACAAGATACCAAAACATTGTAGGGAAGCAATGTTGCTGAGCACTGAAGACTGCTGCCCACAAAGACAGGCAAGCATTTAAACATTAGGAGACTTGCTGGGCTGCACTACTGCCATTACAACTTTGAATGCATTGGTTTAGTTAACCAACACATAAGGAGAGAAAAACAACCAACCAACCCTACAAGGAACACTTACTGAAGCCACAGGTACTATTTGTTTTGGAACACAACTGTCACAGCCTATTTTTGCTAGGAAAGAAAAACAACGTAGCATTCCCTTAGCCATGAGTATTAAACTATAGCAAGTTACTATGACATTATTTGCACCTCTAAAGTAATTTCCAAATACTTTTAACAGCTGTTCAGGTCCTCTGCAGTGCTGGTTCATGATCTAGTCTACTATAGCTGCTAAAAATGCTTTACATTTTTTAATGCCTTCCTGTCTGGCGCTGGGGAGAAAAGAACGGGATAAGAACAAAAATCTGACAAGCTGGAGCAAATGATCTTCACAAGCCACAAATTCATTCAAAGTCCGCTCACAACACGGAAGAGTTACCACAAATCCAAGCAGTAATAAAAAAAACACACCACAAATACACAGGAGCTTTTAATGAAGGTAAAAAGTATTTGCTGTTTAATATGCACTTAAGTCACAGTATCTGTTTTGAGATCATTACACCAGGTAACATTTTAACTGTATTCTCAAAGTATTTTACAAGAGCCTGTCTATACACTGAAGGAGCAGGTACTAACTAAGGGAACCCAAAACGTGGTTTCAGAGCAAAAATAAAGCCAGTGACCAACATTCTTTCCATCCATCTTTAGCAATGGTTACACAATACACCGTTTTTGTAAATGCAAAAGCTATCACAATAAGCCAACGAAACCAAAGGCGATAGGCATTTCAACATCTTTCTGTCAGTCCTTACCTGATTTCGGTAGTAAAATGCAAACCTAATCTAATAGGACCATTTGAAATGATTTTACAAAGTCTCGATTTAGGCCACTTTCAATATCCCATATTATTCTGGGAAAAAAAAAATTAAGGAAAAAATCATTTAATGCAATTTCTATTAATAGAACAGAATACATTAAAAAAGAGCAGCTGTTGATCAGAACATACTGAAATGAAGACAGACCTGGTGTGCCCGTGGAATTTTAGTTGAAAGCTATCTATTTAAAGACATTATTCAAGTCAAAACTCAAGGAGAACTTGAGGGTAAAACCCAGCTGTTAAAGCATTAACTGTGTCTCATAGCAGGTTACACAGTACACACACATACTCATTCTTTTTGCAGTACTTATTTGCAAGGCTGTAGCAGTGAGATTTCTCCTTCAACAATAAATTATCTACTATCATACAGTGTATAGAACAATGGTGAAACATTTCTTGACAACTTAGACATACTGCAAAAGTCCTTGTCTCTGAAAACGAGAAATGGAGACAACAGCCTCCTTGCATCTTCATTAGCTAGACCCCTTCTCCTCTTTGGCAGCAGAACCCTCCATAGGAGTAGCTTCCAAATCTTTGCTTGACTTCTCTTTGTCTTCATTTTCATCCTCTTGAGGGTAAAGATCTGGATATTTCTGCATGCATTCCTGCATGGCACGGAACTGGTCCACACAGTCTGATCCCTTTATTTCTTCTGTGCTATAGTGGAAACAAGAAAAGGCTGACTTGAACTGTTCCCCACAGGGACCACTAGCCATTCCACCCAGACACGGGCAATTCCAATTGATATCTCCATTGGGCAATATCAATCCTGAACAAACAAGAGAGAAGAAAAGTTAAGCACTCCTTCCAAAACTTGGTTTCATTCAGTGAAAGCTGCTAGGCTGCAGGTGTAAGCTGAAGTACTAACAAAGCCATATTAATTCTGTAGCTTCAGGGGGGATAAATACCTTTCACTTCCTGGCCAGTCTGTTTCAGAGATTTACAGATCTCTGATCTGTACGATCCTTTACTGGGCACAAATGAGATTAGTTCTATATCCATGCCTGAATTAAATTTTCCTCCCTGGACTATAGACCACTGGGAATATTCTAAGGAAACTGCAAAACAGATGGCAGTAAAGTCAATCCACTTGCTGGACTCCATCAGGGGAACAAGCAAGCCTTAGAAAAATCACATCATACAAGTCATGAGTACAGTGAAGAATTTAGCTCCAGTATTAAGACAAGAAGTCTTTTAAATCAAGTTGGGTGGATGCATTTTCCTTTTGTTTTAAATGAACTCTGGAATACCAACCCACAACTTTCCCCCTTAATATTTGAACTGGAAAACCAGAATTATAAAACCAAAAATCAGTTTCTTTGTAAGAACAGAACACATGGAAGAGTGGGAGCATGCCAGCCTGTCTGGTTCCCAGAAACCAGACTGCACTTTAGATCACAACCGAGTTAGGTCTCATTTTAGAGTCTAAACTGGAACAGCTGTAAATTTCTGGAACAGTTGAAATCATCACAGAAATACTTCACTGATGGAATAGCAAGGTGAAGATTTAAATGGTTCAAGACATCAATTTATTTGCATAATGAAGTTCAAGCAGAAAACTCATTTCCTCTGTAAGTTTTATAAATCTTTTAAACACATATAGAAATGTAATATAATGGACCTGGTTGTGTGGGCTTCTAGGGTCTCTTAATATGTTGCAATGCATCGACATTCCATCTCTCTACTCTGCATTAACATACATGCAGCTATGTTCATCTGTGAAGAACAGGGGAAATACTGTGCTGTGATCCAAGCTGATTTCTTCTGCACTTCAACAGAAGTGCTTGCTTGCTCTCCTCCTCTCTAGTAGACTTTCCTAACTTCATCTCCAGGTCGAGTTTCTGCAGAAGCTAACAGCATGTGCATAAACGTGAAGTTTAAGTACTTTTCCTCCACAAACAGGTATGAAAATATTGTCAGAGAATAAAGTTGCATTAATTCGGATGCAAACATGATATTTAGGACCTGACGTAACTTGATGTTACCTAAAATAGTCACACAGAACTCAGCAAGTCTACTTATTGTCTGATCCTGTAGGATCATGACGTTCCAGATGCACATGCGGAGCAGGTCCAGAGAAGTGCAATGAAGCTACTGAGGGGTCTGGAGAACATGTCTTATGAGGAGTAGCTGAGGAAACTGGGACCGCTTAGTCTAGAGAAGAGAAGGCTGATGGGAGACCTTACTGCTTTCTACAACTACCTGAAAGGAGGTTGTAGAGAGATGGGTGTTGGTCTCTTCTCCCCAGTAACTAGCAATAGGATGAGAGGAAACAGCCTCAAGTTGCACCAGGGGAGGTCTAGACTGGATATTAGGAAAAAATTCTCTGCTGAAGGAGTGGTCAAGAACTGCAACAGGCTGCCCAGGGAAGTGGTGGAGTCACCATCCCTGGAGATGTTAAAAAAGTGTGTACATGTGGCACTTCGGGGCATGGTTTATTGCTCATGGTAGTGTTGGGTTGACAGTTGGACTTGATGATCTTAGAGGTCTTTTCCAGCCTTAATGATTCTATGACTCACTCCCATTTGCAACTCCTTTGCACACAAGGCCACAATATCATTAATCTTATGTACCGGAAGCACAAGCAGCACAATCATATTTATTGCTCTATTAAAAAGAATGAAAGGAAAATTTTACTCCTATTTGCAATTCATCAACAATGCGCTCTAACTCAGTCAATGCATTTCAGCAGAAAATTACATGGAGTCAGTCAAATCTCGGTGCTGATCAGCCTCCTCAGCATGGTTTAGTCAACTACAATAATACTGCCATTTTTCACAGATCATGCTTTATTTGGCAAGATAGTTTTGGAAAATATCTGTAATAATCACTGTACTGAGAAGATAATACGTAGTACAGTGCATCACAGCATCTCTAGCTGCCTGGAGGAAAAGCAGAACTTCTGAGACAAGGAAATGGGTGGCTGGTGCCAGACTCCTTATTGCCAAGGATGATATAAAGCAGAAAGGTGTTGTCCACACAGTGTAGAAGAAATATGGCTTGCTCTGTAAACTAGATTTTGAAGTCCTATATTCCTTCTCACCAACATCAGTCAGTCATCGTAAATAGTCATTTTTCTAATACTTCAAATAGAAAAGTTTTGAAATGTGTCTGAAGACACCACAGGAATAAAATTAATTGTAAAATGATTATCTTAAAACAAATTGTTCTTTTTAGAACCAGAACTGCCTTGCAAGCATGCAAATTTTAACAATGGAGGACTTATCCCATAAACAATCCATTCCTGTATATCACATGAGCATTGATTTGCACCTAGTTGATCACTGAAATAACATCAGTTTCAGATCTAATATGCACAGAAACCATGCTTTTAAAAAAAAAAGCAAACAAGGCAACTATTTCCCAACTGATAATTACAGCAGAATGCACACTTCAGTGAGTCAGTGTACCAGCCAGCTTAGAACACAGTTAAAATGGAACCAGATTTCATCCACTGTCTCTGAATTGCAAGTATGCAATAGACGGGAATACTATTTTTATTTAAAACAGACTTAAACCTTCTTTCAAATGTAGCCTGAACTGCACTGATCCACAGGGTCAAAAATGTACTTGAGCCCGTGCTTGTGGAAGAAAAACCAACCCTGTTTATATCATCATAGATCATGGCCTGTGTTAGCAATTAACTTGTGACATCACACCACCTCATCTCCCTTAGCTCACGGGATCTGTTACTATCATGGATGAAAGTAGATGCATTCATATTTATGTCAACACTTTGTACTTGCTGTAATGACATCCCACTGTCCTTCTGAGAAGTTTCTTCCCTGTCACATGACAAGCATTCCAATAACAAGTTTATCTGCCAGTGATTCACAATGTAAGATGACAGACACGTAGGAAGCAGGATTGAAAGGGACATCATCCGTCATAAAACCAGCCCTGTACATTTGACCATTCATCAAGTTCTTTCTTAAAAGAATTAGGGGTTTTGTTTCATCAGTCCTCTGCTGAAACTATTTCAAAACTCTCTCTAAAGTAAGATGACAGGAACAAGTCTGGAAAAACAGAGGAGGGAGAGAACAGCAACAGCCTGTGTTTGAGGTGCAGTTCCATGAGTGGTTTTAGCCATCTCTCCTACCACAGCTGTAATGCCAATAAAAATTACTCTTCATGCACAAAATTCACCTGTGCCTTCTTCATATAAGCTGAAGACAATAAGAAATTATTCTGATGGAAGCAAAGATCTCCATGAAAACTAGAGATCTTTCACCTTTAAATTATTCCATCAGCAACACATAAGACCAGAAATAAGCTTTACTGTGAGAATGCTATTTGAAAAATGCTGCAAATGAATTCTTACTTTGTGTCCATCAGCCACAGCTGTTAAAAGGCACATAGAGTGAACTCTGAGATACGCTGCTATATGAAATGCCAACTTGAACCTACACTGGCTTGTCTGCCTCCCCATTTCATATGGCTTCATTTATTTCAATGTTTTTGGCTTAAAGTGAGCCATTAACATTTTGCCTACCAAAACCTCGTAACTGATAGAACAACATAAATAATTCTCTTAACTGACAGAAATAAAAAACCAATACTATACAACTTTATTTTCTCCCAAGGGAAACAAGAGGACAAGTTTTCCTGAGTGACTGATGGACTGACTAAGTAGGCTGCTCAAAGACTAATGTTTGTTAATGCCTGAAGCAAAATAAGAACCATTCAAAAATAGTAAACTACACTTTTATCTTAAATATGAAAAAGGCCCCTACAAAAAGCAAAACTTGAAATAAAAGTTTCAGCTGTGGTAGAAAGCAATACATATTATGGCATATCTATATAATAAATCTATTCTGCCCCAGACATGAGTGCTCAGTGCATAAGTTCAGCAGAAAACATTAAGAGTCATTCTAGTTAATGATGCCACAGAAGTTGAACTCTGGAAATTGAGTCTTCTATTCAAAGTAGAAGCTAAATCAGAAAAGCCTGCATGTTATTTTATGTACAGCAAAGCCCCTTACAATCTTCTTTTAAATAAAAACCACACGAGCCAGAGCTTCTGCACTTTAACATATTCCAAAACATTTTGCCTACGTCTTTCCTGCCCACAAATTTCACTCCCATTAGATGCAGCTAAATCCTGTGATATGTCGATCGTTTCTGTTTTGATCTGACGCATTGTAGCCCGAGATCATTCAAGTGAATTTTCAGAGAACCCTTAAAACATGGTGGTAACTTACTGCATGCTTAGAAAAAAAACAACAAACCAACAACAAAACTAAAACAAACACACACAAAACAGCCCACACAACAACAACAAAAGCCAATCTGAACTTATTACCACTCCTTAAACAGTTTACAGAGTTTCTCCTTTCCAATCACACAGTCACACACTCTCACTGTAACATGTCCCTGACATTAAGTAGCTTCTGTTTTTTTCTGTTTTCTCTCCTGCTATATAGTTTAGGAAGCAAGTTCTCTAACAGACTGTAAATGCAGGATTTCTAGGAAAACTCTCCACCACCTCTCCTCCTCACCATGGCCTTCCCACATCCAGCAAAACACACGTAAGAGGAATCAATGAATACAGCATTTAAACAAGGACTAAGTGGCTCTTTTAATTGTGGCTAGTTTATTACCCAAATACATGGCTCAAGACTATACACTTGTGGTATAGGTACAACCAGAAAAGGATTAATTTCGGATGGGAGCGTCGGGCACGACACAAAAGGAAAAGGATCCTCTCTTTAGAGGTACCAAGGGAATGGTCTCCGTATGTTCACATTCCAAGCCTTTGCAGTATGTGTCTCTATCATGCTAGATCCCAGACAGGCATCCTTTCCTTTCCTCCTAAAACCTGGTGTCAAAAATAGATGTTTAGTTATAGGACCAATATGCATCTACATGCTGCTGCTACACAGACACCTTTTACTAAAAAAATACTTAATTATCACCAAAGACCATGAATGATTACAAAAGCGAAGACGGGTGAACTTGAAACAACCACCTGTAACATCAATACAGACTGCATACATGAATTTACTTGGCTAAAGAGCAAGCCACTTTGTTAAGCTGTACACCACACAAGGTGACTTGCAAATGATAAAATCTCCAAGGGTTTGGATGTTCTTCAGATGTGATATTTAGAAAAAGTATTCTTTGCTTGATTTTGCACAGAGTCTCCAGTTTTTCAGAGGAAACAGGAAGCTACAGGCCACAGAAAAGGAATGGGGAACTTAAATCCACCATCTGATCATTACAGGCTGTTAATGATTCACTTAACAGACAAACAATGGATTTAAAAAATTTCTTGAAACAAGAGTTAAAAACTCTGATTGTTTCACTTCTACAGAGCACATTGACAGCAGCAAATACTCTTAAAAATGAACTCTCCTCAGACACTGTTTTCTACCAAAGGATGAACTAGTTTACATGGATTATCTGTAGGTTCCATCTTCTGTCCCAATCAATGCAGTAACAGATATAAATGCCACATAGAATTTATTGCCTGAAGGGTCTCTGTTTGGAATCTGTAGGGGCTGAAGCACCATTCCCATGGTGAAGATGATGCCAAATCCTAAAGCATAGATTGTTTCCACCAAACAGGCAATTTGGGTATTGGATCTTAGCCAGCAAAACAACCTACCTGAAAATATGAACTAGAAGAATACCTGGCAGATACTAAACTGCAGTTTTTAAAAAACTTTCTGAAATTGAAATAATCTCATTGTTCTCATTTGGGTCATTATAAAACCGAATGGACTCATTACTGCTGATAAGTAAAACTTGTAGATGTATCTAGTGACTACATACAAGTCAAGATACGCAGCTAAATGCAAGACCATCTCAACACAAATCTATGTCTGAAAAAAGCTAACGACACAGGAAGATACGGTTAAATTAAACTATACAGCACATCAGCTAACAAAGCCACCCTGTGCTCCAGCTGCTAAACTGTGCTTAAACACTGCCCTCCAAAGGTCACAGAGCCACCAGCATAACTCCCACTTTCTAATGAAATCTCAAAAAGGGTGAAGCATTTACTTCAACCTCAGCTCAGCTGAAAGCAATGAGATCACACAAAGTGAAAAGACCTGTAAGCATAAAGGCGATTTAAAATTTAACCCAAACTCACAGATCTTCACAACAATTTATTAACCTAGGGAAAATTTTATTTAAATAATCACAGGATGATTATTTCATTTTTCCATTGGAAAAAAGATAAAGTAGGCTTTGTGCAATCAGACTATCACAAGTCTTGATCTCAGAAATATTCTCCATTTGCCAGTTAGATCTACTTCATACATGAATCGTAATCTTGATTTACATCTTTTCAAGGCAAGATGGTTAGTTGAGAACTGAGTAATTTGAACTTACCTGTCCTGTGCATTGAAAGATACTACTACTAGTTAGTGATTAGATTGCTACTAGTAGAGTACAGAATTAGTCAGATAATATTTATATTAAATCGGATATTCAGAGATCACTAAATTGGGTCATTTCAGCTGCACACAGGCAGGTAAGAAATGTAACTCACTTCAGCTTCTCTGAAAACTGCACTTTATCATTTAAAACAGCAAAAAAACAACCATCACTTTAACTGGTTAAGCTTTAACTTTGTTAATAAAAGAAGGGACAGAATTTTTTTTTTCTGAACATCTCTGGCTACTAACCAAAGCTATAAGCCATCAACTGATGTATTTCAACAGGCCACTTTGAAAGATCATTTTAAAAAACCTACTGTAAGGAAAGCCTGTCACTTGTGGCGTCCTAATTTGGAAGGTAAAACTGCCAAGATTTTGAGTGTTTATCTACTGAATAACCAGCTGCCCTCAGTCTTTAAAAATGAATAAATAATTTGTTCCTACCTCATACAAGGTTTGTTTTCTGTTGCTTTTTTTTTTTTTTTAAGATTATCAGGATATGCTATATGTAATGTATTACTTCTTAATTTCGTTCTTCTGCTTACTACTGACCTTGTTCTTCATAAGGGTCATCTGGGTCATCTGCAACCAGCTCAGCACTGCTTGGCGTCTCATGGTCCTCCTTGGTCGCAAATATAATTCTGTCTTTTCCTACCATAAAGGAGACAACAAGCAAAAGTTCAGAGAAAGCTGAGACAGAAGGAGTTAATTTACAAAGCTGCTGAGCAGCGTAAGGTAATGAGATATTCAACGGGATGCATTAACATTAATGCTGAATGAAGTCTCTTGTATTTGTCAATCACCCTCAATTAGAACAGCCTTGGTTCAGACAAAATATACACATCTGAAATTCTACTCTTCTAAAGTTCCAATTTTCACAACAACATACGGTGATGGCTGCAGATCACAGTACAGTTCATTGAACTGTGAAGTTAAAACCTGTTTCAAAACAAGCTCAAACTACTCCATTACCAGGTCTAACGCAGATGAAAGGGTTAGACAAAAAAAAAAAAAAAGAGCAAAAGAAAAACTATACTAAATTACAGTAATGTGTTCAGTAGAATACTTATTAATGATAGTACTCTTTGTTAAAGACTGGTGCAATATTTTTACAGTAAATTATCTGAATTAAATACTGAAGAGCACTGTAACAGTGTAGAAGCAACTATATTGCAAGGTGCTGTGAACATGACCAAGAACAGAAAACCAACACAGCGTACCTCCCGCTCCTGTGCCATTCTGGATTTAAAAAATGAAGAGTTCTGTGCTGGGGTGTGGGGAGGCTTGGCTAGAAACCTGAGCAGAGTTTTCTAACAACTCTAAAACTATCAAAAACGCTCTGAGTCAGACACAAGGAGAAAAGCACAGCTAGCTGAAACTCTTCTGAACACAGAACTGAATATTCATTGAGTGGAAAAAAAAAACCACAACGGTAAGCCCCCCATGAAGCTCCTTTCATCCTCCAAATTCATAAACACCACTATGGTGGCTCAGCGTATTAAAAATCAGTATGTCCCTCAATGTGACCTCAACCAGCAGATGTTCAGTAACTTCCTTTATTTTGCTCAGTAACCAAAATGCATTTAAACATGTCTAAAAAACAGATAAATCTAAACCCTTTTCAAAAGGGAAGTTTTCTGTCAACTCTGCATCGTACTCCAGCAAACCTGACAATGTAGAATGTCCAGTCATTTCTCTCATAAAAGTAATGAGAAACATATGAACTTTAACCCCTGCGACAGCAACTCTGTAGGACGCTGTAAGACAACTTACAGATCTTGCAAAGATCCAAGATATCCTTAAATAAATTAAAAACAAAGAGGTCCATAGATTACGACCACCTCATCACAGTTTATAATCAGCATCCAGTGCACCAAAGTTGATAACTTCAAAATGGCATTTGGAACTACAGAACAGGGTGTGGTTTTTTTCCAGTTTTAAACTTTATATTTAGTCACCAACATTATTTTAAAGGTGGGGATATGTATCTCCCAGGATATTAAGTGGTCAAGCCTCATAAGTACCACAACCCCTTCAACATAATACCTTGCACAAAAACATAAAGCTCGCACCCTCCCCACCCCGTCCATCCGCGGTGCTTTTCTGAAACAGGTAAAAAAACCCCACCTGCGGCCACTTCAGCTGAGCTGCTCCAAATCCAACCCCTCGGGGAGGGCACACTGCGGCGACAGGGCGCCGGCCCGCCCGCCTCAGCAAAGCCTGGCGAGCTCACACTCGGCGCCCCGGGGCGCGCACACCCAGCTCCGGCCAGTT
>VZZY01019801.1:503867-530319 GCA_013400335.1 Eurystomus gularis | reverse complement strand
GCCCGGGGTGGCCCGCCTGGGGCTCGGGGCCCTGTGCGGCGGAGGGGCCGCTGGCACGTCCCGCCCGGCATCCCGAGGTGGGCAGAAGAGAAGCCTCCCCTCGTTTTTTGGCTGCGTGTGCGAATTGCAGTTACTTCTGGGTTATTCCCCTCCGCTGGCGTCCCCCCGGGCGGCCGTGCTTTCATGTGGTCCCGGCTAGGACAGCAGCAGCAGTTGGGTTTTAAGATACCTCTTTTTGTTGCTCTAGATGCAATTGTTTTAAAGTATGCAGGCGCTTTTCCACTGGTGAGGTAAGATGTGACTTGTTATTTATAGCTGTGTTTTAGCTGGTCTGGAATTCAGGAGTATTACTCAATTTGTCATGGCCTGAGTGCAGGGCGTGGACACCAAAAGAGAACCTAGAAATGGACTGAAGAAAGCTTGAAGGAACATGCTGAACCGCTATAATGGCAATTACGTTTTCCATTAGGCTCAGATTTATTTACTGTATTCCTTGTATCAAAAGTGTGATAAGGCTGTGGGAAAGTTTCGGTCCAAGGCAAGAGGTTCTACTCTGTAGAGCAGCAGCTTTAGCAAAGCTAAAAGACTTTGAAACCAAATGCCTTCCCCTTTCACATCAATGTTGCATTTTTTGGTTTATTTCCAACAGTTCTCTGACCCTGGCAGCAGAAAAGAACATGTTAAGATCACAAGCGAGTCCAAACCAGGGTTCCTGGAGAGGCTCAGCGAGACTTCTGGCGGCATGTTGATGGGACTTGTGACATTTCTTCTGTCTTTCTACCTTCTTTTTACTAATGAAGTAAGTGAAATACTGTCAGTGTTTATACACAGCTTTAAAATGACACAGCTGAGGTGACATTCAACTAGTTTTGCATTTATAGACTTACTAAAATAGTCATGTTAAAGCTTTATTACCTCATCCTTATCTGGAGAGCCTGGTGCCTATGCCTGGGGTATAACAGCAGAGTGAAATCACAGGGCTGCAGATAGGGTTTCTGTAGAACTGAGTGTGGTAGAGACAGTGGCAGAGTGTGATGAGGGGTAAGATCCAAAACTTGTAAGCTGGTGTGGAAACAGGCTGTAGTATTGTTGGAAGAGGGTTGTATGAGCCAGCCATGTTGCAGTCTTCTCTTGGGATAACATGACATAACATCCTCCCTTCTAGTGTTCTTATAATTGCATTAAAGGAATTCATACTCCATGTTGCAAAATTCAGGGTGTTAATTATTCTCAGTGTTATTTTACATCTTGGTTTTAGATTAAAGAAATAAAGCAACCAGGGAGTCTTAACACCCTACTGCTGCAAACATACGTGGTTTTGGCAGTTTTGGAGTAGGGGAGCAGAACTCTGAATTTATACCGAAGACTTTCTTTTATATCGCTACAAGAGGAAGGTAACTACTCCCAGCTTCAGTGACTGCAGGAAAGAGTACACCGTAACGTGATAGTAAGGAAGACTTCTGCCAAGTAGTTTTATGGGTCTGTGGAAAAAGGACTGTAATTGCCATAATTTCTGCAGTTATTCATGAACAACAAATGAGGTGAAGAGTAATAATTTTAGATCCTTGTGGGAATAATTATGTGTGTTTAACGTTGACTAAGTTTCTCAATGGTCATGCTGCATAGGTAAGAAATAGTGCCCCAAACTTGGTCAGAAAGAGAGTGTAGAAATACAAGTGTGTTTTGAGAACGTGACTTGAGGCTGAAGACGCAGGCCTTCCTTGGGGTCGTCAGATTGCTTGTCCGCTAACTGTTTCACAGAATACTGCTGTACCATAGATTCTCCAGAACTTGATTTTGCTTTTTTTGATTACAGGGACGAGCTCTAAGGACAGCCAAATCTCTTGATGAGGGCCTTTCTCTTGTGATCCCTCTTGATAGCATCCACAGTGTGTCTCAGCAGAATGAAGGGAGGCTGGTGCACTTAGCTGGCTCTCTGAGTACATCTAAGGTAAATAAAGTAGTATCTTGAGGATACGAGCATTTCAAGCTTGGAGGGGAGGAAAAGTCTTTCCCAATTAAAATTCTGTTTGATATTCAGGGAGAAGCATGTAGCTTCTCTCCTCTTCTGCTGCCCAAGCTTTGGTTCGTGGCCTGGAATCAAGGAGACACTGTACAGCCTTGGTCTCCCTACTCCCAAGCTACCTGGAGCTGTGTTTACCCTTCCACTGCATTTGGCAGATAATTTCAATTCCCTTTTGTATGGGGAATCCCTATCCCATGTTCAGCTGTCTGTAACATAGTACTACCTATGTACAGTGTGGTATGTTAGTGCTTTTGATAATAAAAGTACAGTGTCGGAGTTTGTGAGGTACAACATTTATACTGACTTGTATTTTCTTTTATTTTTCAATAGCCTTTGTTTGATCCCAGCTATGGGCTCTCCATCCAGGCTGTCAAACTTAAGCGTAACGTGGAAATGTATCAATGGGTTGAATATGAAGATTCCACGTAAGTGAATGAAATCTTTAAAAGTTGTTTATAAAGCTGTTGTAATAACAGGATCCTATTACATCTTTTTTTTCCTTCTCCACTCCCAAAGAAAACAAAAAAACCCAACCCAACAAGACCTTATGGCAGGAGAATTCTAGAGCTCTTGGGTTTTTTTAGAGTCACTTTCATTTCCCTGGAAATGTCAGGTCTTTTAGATGGTCAGTGCTGCAGAATTTGCATGTCATAAAATTTGAGTAACGTTCAAGGCCTGTTATCAAATATTTCCACTTCCTGATTTTGTTCACATGGGGTTTCTTGGCTTCCATGCTGCAGATGTGGTTTTTTTGTTTTCATTATTGTTGTCTTCTGCTGGGCCACTTCAGAGCCCGTTGACTTATTTTCTGTCATACGTATTGTCAGCAGAATTCAAAGATCTTTAACATTTGATTAAAAAACCCACTCTGGTTTTCCCAAGACTCAGTTGATTTCTATCCTTTCTAGTGTTTATCCTAAAGTTTCCCTTCTTTATTGATGTACTTTCTGCCCATCAGGATTTGTAACTCAACCCCCATAACACTCCTTGCTTCCTAGTTGATTACCAGAATCAAAAGCATGGTCCCAAAATACTCGGTCCTGAATTTTTTCAAATAAAACTTCATAATCCTCTTTTTCCCTTCATCTGCTAAGCCTTTCCTGCTGCTGTTCTCTAAAACTTGAGCACAGCTCCTCAAGACAGTTGTTTTTCCTTGTCCTTAAAAAGGAAATAAAGATTTTTGCTGAATCCAGAAACTTCTTCATATTTTCCCTTGGCTTTCTTCATTTCTTCCACAATGACAGTGACTAGTGATGGTAATGTTGGGGTTTTTTTGGTTGGTTGTTGATTGCTCGTTTGTTTTTTAAAATCTCCCAAAGGGGTCTTGACTTTTGTTGGAAAAATAAGTGAATCCAACAGTTTCCATTATGAATTCCAGAATAAACTTTGATAAAACTACTGACCCCAAAACTGCCTGGTTGATACCTACAGCCTAACATACACTAGAGTATTTCCAAGCAATTAAAAAACCCTGTGAATACAATTGAATCTAGAAGTCAGATTATTTTCTCAGACTTGTGGAGACTTTTTGGCATATGACTGATGGAAGTCTCTTTATTTTCTTTGGTACTTCATACACGTGCAAATGGAAGTGCTTAATTAAACCAAGACATGATTTCTCGACTTTTGGAAGACTCTGCTTCCCCTTATCCATAATAATCAAAAGGCAATGTTAATTTCTACCTGTGAAAGTAAACTGCAAACTTTAGTTGCTTGGGAGACACTTAGATTAGTTTATAGCAGGCAATATTGCAGTCAAGGTGTCTTCTGAAGCGGATTTACAAACCTGTGGTGAGATGTTAGCTACCCTGCTAATAGTTGCAAGGAGAAGGGGAAAAATGTTTCTGCTATTAATAATAATTCCACTGGCAGTACTATAAGAGTTACCAGCTTTATACAGGCCTGACTCTACAGAACTCACATTCCAAATGTCTTTTGTGTCACACAAAGAAAAAAAAGTCAGAGGTTGTGCAAGCGTGAGAAATAACTTCTCAGTTTTAAAATGCTTACGGTACAGTATCTGTAAAAGACTTGTTGATTTAGGTCAGCTTGTCTCACTGTCTTTCATACTGGTTGTGCAACACTGATCTAGTCAACACCTTGCTGGCAACATGGGAGTAAAAGGGTTGTGGCTGTTTTAGCATTTGTGTATCTTTTTCTGCTTGTACAGAGAATCTGTGTCTTCGGAATAGGTAGTTCAGAGAAGAGTTAGTGTACTTATAAAGCTAAGTTTGTGTTGCTGGTAAGCTGTCCATGCATTTCATTTGTGAAGCGTGTTCAGCCCTGAGCAGGGCTGTGTGCACACTGTTTTAGTTCTCATCCCACCCCTTTTCTCTGCAGGGAATATGAAGAGAATGGTGAGATTAAGAAAGAGACAAAGTATTCATACAGTAAGTTGATCAACAGAAAGTCCTTTTATGCATGTAACTTTGGTCTTTTATGTGTGTGTATATTTTGATTTTTGTTGTAAGCCTTGTATATTCTTGTTGGGAAAGAAATGAAAGGAATCTGAAGAAATAAGCAAAAATTCTGTTTCCTAAACAAATGACAGGGCCTCCCTTTCTTGAGGTAACTGAGGTGAAAGGAGGTGTGCGGTTAGCAAGCAACTACTACAGAAGGTTTTATCTTGGAACTCCTAGGGATTCAGAGCAGCATCCAGGGATAGGATGCTCCAGAGACAGGGCCCATGATGTTCCCAGTGACAGGAGATGGGCAGAGATGGAAGCGCGTTCAAAGCTACTCCTGAGATTACTCTTCATAAGTGAAGTAACTGGGCATGTGTCGAGTGTGAGCAGAAGAGGACAGGGAAGGACAGTGTAGCTCCAGCCTGTAAAACTGCGTGTTGAGAGTCTGTTTAGGTGTTGGTATCAGCTAATGAAAACCACCAGCACCTTCCAATGTGTGCGATGGCTTTTGCCAAACACTTTTTTTGGCAGGAGCAGAACTGAGAGCATTATTCTGATCTACCCAGTGGCAGAAAAATACTCTTGAGTCATCGTGTACCTGAGGAATGGTCTCTGTGCTTCATTTATCTTTGATTAAAGCACTTGGATGTGTAACGTGAGTGTGCAGCAGTTTCTGGGTGTGAACATAACAATATCCCAGGTCAGTAAAGCATGGGACCCTGCAGCGTGGAGATAGAGAAGGAGCAAAGCTAGTGGTTGTGAGCTGTGAACTACAGTCTTACGGTGGCAGGGAACAAAAAAACCTGCTATTTAAAAAAAACCAGCTGCCCTCTTGAGGTTGATGGATTCTGTCTGGTAAAAGTCTCGGTATTATTAGATGTGGTGGGTTAGCCTTGGCTGGCAGCCAAGGGCCCACGCAGCTACTTGCTTACGCTCCCCTTCAGCAGGACTGGGGAAGAGGTTGGGAAGAACAGGAATGAGAAAGCTTGTGGGCTGAAATAAAACCAGGACATTGCTTACCTATTGCGATCGGGGGCACAATGGATTTGACTTGGGGGCAATTAATTTACTGTCAATTAGAATAATTATTTAATTACTGATTCGGGTATTGGCAAAACACATTTGCTCTCACCCTTTCCCAGGCTCAACTTCAATCCAGACTCCTCCACCCTTGCCCCCTGTTATCGCCACAGGTTCGGTGGGGCAGGGAGCGGTGCAGGGGGTGGCGGGAGGTTTACAGGCAGCACGTAGCTGTTTCTCTCTGCCACTCTTTCCTTCTGACACTTTTCCCCTGCTCCAGCATGGACTCTTCCCATGCTACACTGAATATCTGCTCTTCTGTGGAGCACCTCCTCCTCCTCCTCTGACTTGAGTGTTCCCTCTGTTGTTTCTTACTGGTTTTTGTTCCCTCCTTTCCTCTTTTGGTGTTTTCTGGCCTTTCTTAAAAATGTTGTTAGTGATGGGCTCAGCTGTAGCCTGCATTGGGTTCGATGCAGAGCCAGCTGTGTCCAACACAGGGCAGCCTCTGACCTCTTCCCACAGAGACCATCCCTGCAGCACCCCCCGCTACCAAAATCTTGCCATGTAGCCAATACCCTTACAGAATATCCCTTACAATGATTCCTACTTCACTGTTTCACCAAACTCCCTTTCCTTCCTCTCTAGTCCTCCGTGGAAGTAGAGCAAGCTATATTTAATATGTAAGCTGCTCAAAAAAGGGACTCTAATTTTGTAGGAGCTATAAGGAACCTACTGGAGTCTGTTCTGGGGATGTGGGAAGGCTGCTGCGGCCCAAACAGAGGCAGCATTATGCATTTTGGACAGCGGTACGTGCAGGTACCATCTCTATATGTTACTTGACTGCACTGAAATCTGCGTGTTCCAGCAGAGCTCACAGCCTTTCCTCACAAGACCAGATTATTCCCAAAGAGTGGAGCTGGGAATCAAAGCCAGATCATGGAAGATGCCAACAGCAAAGCTCCCACTGTGCTAAGTTGTATTCCAGTTTTATCCCTGAGATTCCTTTTTTTCGTGCCATTCCTTGTTAACATGCTAGGAGGATGGATTTAAGTGTCCGTACAGACTATCACATACACACCTTGATGTAAACAGTAATACTAGAAGTGTAACTTAGAACCTGTAACTAAGATCTGGGTGGCAATTCTTCCTGTCTTCTCAACCTTTATATCATTTTCTTTAGATACTGAGTGGAAATCAGAAGTTGTGAACAGCAGAAACTTTGATCGAGAAATTGGACACAAAAACCCAAGGTAAGTTACCACCTGGCACAGTCCCGCTGTATCTGATCAAAGGTGAGAGCTAAATGACTGATCCTCCTGACACAGTGAAGGAGATGGAAACTGTTAGTATTTTGGTAGTTGGAAGAGCTAAGGCACAGAGAAATTAGAGAGCAGTTCAAAATTGCCTGGTGGAACTAGAATGAAGCTATCCATTAGCTGGATGTCAGGCTCTTATTATATTACTTTTGGGCCATGCAGTCTCCATGTAGGAGAACTTGAATGAGTTCCTTTCTGACATTTATTGTCTGTTAGTGCGGTCTATTACTAATGTGTTCTTCTATTACAAGTCCAGGGTTAGAGTAGCAGGCATCCCATGAGCTTGTCACACCACTTGTATGCTGCTTTTTCTGAGCTAGAGTGCATGAGCTCACAGGTTTAGTTGTGGCAATCGCCCATATATAATTTGTTTCATGAATCCCTCATCGGCAGCATTTTAGTTATACTATAATGTGCCATTTTTAATGCAGAGTTTCAGCTTGCTCGTCATTCTCACAGCACCTGCCTTAGAATGCAGGATGCCATCTGGCAAAAAACATTGTGTGAGTGAAACATACAGCTTCAGAGATAACAGGACCAGCATTTCAATACAAGTTTGAACTTTGCAAAATCTCCAGAACTTTTTTTTTGTTCTGTGGGCTCATCCAAATACACTGCCCTTTATTTGGAAGTGCTACTTAAAGGAAAGCAAAGTTCTATGTGTTTTTAAGTCCCAACTAGCAGACTTGTTTAGATGAGAGACAATGGAAAAAAGGATGCACAGATGACATATCTGCTTTGTCTCTCCTCCCCATGCACACTTTTTTAAAAATGAAAATTCTCCAAGCCTTCTCCAATAAATGCAAATCTCCAGCTGAGAGTAAGAAACATTTTGTATTTAGTGCTCTTGCAGCATGTAAGTTAAAAGCTGCTGCAGCTAAGAACTGATCTGTATTGGTAGAAACCAAGGAGACTGAGCATAACATGGTGAGGCAGCACAGTGTCTGCAGGCGTGCTTGAACTTTAGAATTCGTGCCTAGCATTAAGAGACTCTATTTTAAGTATGTACTACATGGCTTCTTCCTGCCATCCATCCATCTTTTTATACAACTGAGCCATCTGTGAAAAGAAAATCTGTTGTTTACTACCACAGAGATTCTAGTAGTACTACTTATGAGGATGAAGTCAAGTCTGTAAGGAAAGGATTCCTGAGTTTGGAATTTAATTAACTTGGCCATGATGTAGCAGTACCTTTATATGGAGAAGCTTTATGAGCTAGGCTTCTTAATTTAGCAGGTAAGATCTAGTAGTTGACAGCAGAAGCTAAATAAATTCAGACCAGAAATAAAGTGTATTTATGACTGTAGTTAAATGTTGCAGGAATTCATCTAGGAATATGATTCATTCACTGTCAGTCAACCTCTGTATCACCACTGAACAGCTTCCTAAGAGATCCACTCCATTTCAGCACATTATAGGTTTAGTACAGAAAAAACTAGTGAAATCCCATGGTGTGAATGGAAGGTCAGGTTGGGGGAGAGACAGTCATATCTTAAGTTATTGTAATGGCTCCGACACTGTGAAGTCTGGACAAAGGTTCTTGATGGATTTGTTTTCACACTGTGACAGCAGTTTAGCTCTTTGGGTTTCTCCTGATGTTTGACATAGTGCCTTTTGCCTTGTATGTTACATACTGTAAATCACAAGTTTGATCATAATTCTGGGACTAATCAAGGACTCTCTCTGTTCCTCAGTGCCATGGCTGTGGAGTCTTTCACTGCTGTTTCTCCTAATGTCCAGGTTGGCAGCTTTGTCCTTTCCAAGGGTAAGGATCGCTTAGTACAGGCTTTGTGTCTGCTGTTGCGTCAGCAGCGGCCTTTGGTTCTTTCCACAGCAGTGGTAATTTCAAGGACAATCGGGAAGCCAGCCAGCAAATTGGCTGTTCCAAGTTAGACACCGGACCTGAGCTTGATTCTTTATTCTGCTTAGGTCTTGTGGATAAAATTGATAACTTCAAGCAATTGAGCTTGTCAAACCTTGAGGACCCACATGCTGATGTTACCCGAGGAGGAGATTACTTTTACCACAGTGAGAACCCCCGGCGTCCAGAAGTAAGATGAGAAAGATAAACCAAAGCAGTGATTGCTAGTATGTGAAAAAGAAAGTTGAGGCATGTCCCATTTCTATTTAACTGTGTAAAAATTGGAGTGCAGACTATCACAGTCCTTCAGCATTAGTGCTTCTCTTGCAGGAAGCTTCTGATCCTGCTTCTTTGTCTTCTGTTTTCTTGACTCTGCTGTGCTTTTAAATGGAGAGAGACAGGATGGTGCTGGGGAGGTGGGTTCTACCTCTGCCTTGCTGGACTGAAGGGAGTACATGAAATAGCTTGTTGTCAGCTTGTGCTGCCTGCCCTCCTCTGCCAAAAGATGAAATGACAAGGGATGAACACGGGATCTCATTGATGTTCATGTGCTCCTGCCGCTAAATCATAGCGGGTATTGCAAAACAGCATTTGAGCTGTCAACGAGGCCCGAAAAATGTCCAGCTTGGAAATAATTCTGGGTATCCTCTGGCTCGACATAAATGTCGAGAAAAAGTGTTGATATATAAAGAGTGTTTCTGTGCAGGGTTGTCTTTCCTGTGATTCACCTTTTAAAGAAATCCTTCTTGACTTCCAATATTCTCTTTTCTGTAGGTAGGAGACCTTCGTGTCTCATTCTTCTATGCAGGTCTCAGTGGAGATGACCCCCATTTGGGCTCTGCAGATAAGGTGAGTCTTCAGCTGTTTCTGTATTTTGCAAACTGCTCCCAACTCAGTGACTAGTAAATATTTTTCCTCAAAGGTGACTGTGATTGCTCGCCAGCGAGGTGATCAGCTGGTTCCATATCATACCAAGTCTGGAGACGTCCTGCAGATTCTGTACCCTGGGGACCTCTCTGTGGAGGTGAGATAGCACACTGTACTAGTGAAGGGTTAAAATTGGAGAGGGTGGCGCAGAAGCATCGAGCTCTCCTCCTTCATACCTGCTCTGGAGGAGGAGATACTCGATCTCAGCATTGGCTTTCCTCTCTCCTTTTTCTAGGACAACATGTTATATAGCCTGTGTTTGCCTTCCAGGTTTCTGCCCGCGCTTTGTGTTGCAGCAGAATGCTGTTTTTCACCCACTAGCACTGCGTAATTTGGCTATAGTTAGTCCTGATGTTGGGGTTTGGTTTTTTTAATTTTAAAAAGGAACAACGGCTAAAGTAGCTGGATGTTCATTTTTCTAAAATCCCCTTGTGTTGCTGCTGAACATCCTTTGCTTTAAAGGCCGTTTCTGTGTCTTCTCATTTTGCTTTTATTTGCTCTTTGGTAGTTTCCCACTTACACGTGCAAGCACATCCTTTTGAAAAGGCTGTATGTAAAAATAGTAAAAATCAGGCTTTAATTAAGCAAGCTGTAGGAGCTATCCTCGCTTCAGCTTCTAATAACAGGAGTTCAGGCTTGTTTGAAATGTTTATTGCTGTGCTGGCTGAGAAAGAACCTTCAGGCGGAGCATTATGCTCCAATAAATCCTGCGTGCTCCAGCAATTTGGTGATTCATTTACTCCTTTTAGTAGGTTTGTTTTCATGAATGATTGTTTCATGCCCTGCTGCAAAGATCCCAGATGTCAAGAATTCACAGGAGTTCCCAAAATAGTTTAAAAGGCTTTTGTTTTGAGTTGAAAGAGAGTAGCAGTAGAATCAGCTCTGCTGTGAGCTCTGAATCTTCTTGAGATATAATTTTAGTTCATAGGCAATTAGTTCACTAGAAAAGAATAATTTGTAGAGTACTGGTTAGTACAAATAAACCCTCAGTCATACACATCTTTTCCCACTAAGGGCTTTATCACGTCTTAGCCATCTTCGTGTGTATGTTTTACAGAACCAGAGGAGCACGCAACTCATTTTGAAAAAATCTTACTCAGAATTCTTGCAGATAGATGCTTTGCTTTGCCTGATGAAATACACACCTTCTATCTTCTCATCCCTGCATGCTGCTTCCTGGCTTTCGTGTATCTTTGCTTCAGCCTTCGGTGGATTTCTCTGCCTTTTCTCTCTTCCTTCAAACATAGCGGAGTCCAATTGTTCCTCCTTTATTACATTTACTTATTAATATCTTATTTTCTGCAGTAATGTTGAGTGTACCCATTTGTGGCAAAAGCTGCGTGCCTTCTGCCTGTGGTTACAGTGTCAAATGGTGATTCTTCTGCTGTCGTAATTCAGAGAAATGCTGGTTTCTCTTGTGCTGCGCTGGGAGATCTGTTGTAGCGTGCTGCAGGAGTGCACAAAAAGACCCTACTGAATGAGCTGCTGTGTCTCTTCTCTGAGAGAATTTGTACTCCTAACAAGCTGTTGGCTCTCATTTGCTTATAATACACTGGAATCAAGAGGATCTTGAAATGAGAAACAGGCTGCATGTGATGGTGTTTGCTTTCAGGAAGTGTTTCAGAAAGAGCACGAGAGTAACACCATGAAGACCTGGGCCCTCCGCGCAGCCGGCTGGCTGGCAATGTTTGTAGGCATCAGCCTAATGACCCGCATCTTTCACACTTTAGGTAAGTTTTTTTACAGAAAGGGAAAATGGTTTAGAAACAGCATCGTGAACCCTAGGTAGTCTTCTCTTTTTCACGTGTGCAATTAATTAATTTGGAGGTCAGGAGGCATCTGGTTTGAACTCAGATTGGATTTGTTCTTAAAGTCCCTGTAGGCAGTTGCAGGAAAACAGGATCCTAGACCTGGATGGTTGCTTTGGGAACATTAAAAGAAAAAAAAATGCAAATATCTATTGCCAGTCTCAGATCCCAGCCCAGCGCTTACCTAAATCAGAAGCCAAAGCACATGTTGGGCAGGTTCTTTCAAGTCTAACTCAACGTGCTGCAATCCAGTTCCTCTCCACACCCATACACAAGTGGTCCTCCCAACAGATCAACTGGGAGTTGTACAGTAACATGTGTTTGTGTCTGGTTATTCTACACTACTGTGAACAAACAGCAAAGAAAGTTTTTGTTTATCCTTTTAACGTAGAAAAATGTTGGAATAAAAACCTACAGAAAAGCAGGACAGTGCTTCAAACTTGTATAGACTTCAGACATCAAAGCTCTCGTTTGCTTTGTAGCTGTGAACTCTTTTTTTTCTTTTTTTTTCTGATTTATTTATCCGTATACATACTACTGCAATATATATTGTTGCCAGCAGTTAATTTCTGAACTCTTTTGTTGTATCAGTTGCCGTAGACTTGTTCAGTAGCTGCAAGGCTTTCAGTCTACTCTGCCTCTCAAGCCTTGGACAAGTCTTCAGACTTAATTTTGGATTATTAGCTGAAGAGATGAGGATACCATTGCCTTATATATATAGCTGTTGCTTAATTATCGAATGCCTTGAAGATACTCTGCTGAAATCCGGCATTCCTGATAAACAATTTGAGTCTGTCTTTTGGTGGCGATAGTTTGTGTACAAATCCTAGGCATGAATAAGGCTTCCTTGTAAACCACCATCTTGTCAACAACGTTATCCCTTGTTTAATTCTTTCTGCAGTGGACTGGTTTCCTGTTGTGAGAGATCTGGTTAACATTGGGTTGAAAGCATTTGCCTTCTGCGTAGCCAGTTCGCTGTCGCTCCTCACCATCTCCGTTGGCTGGCTCTTCTATCGCCCTCTCTGGGCTTTGCTGATCGGGTTGCTCTCTGTAGTTCCAATTGTGGTTGCGAAGTCTCGTGTTCCACCAAAGAAGCAGCAGTGAGGAGGAGGCAGCCAGGTTTGGTGCTGAATCCTGGCTAGAAACTTTTCGAGTGCATTTGTGTCCCGATTACTGCAGCACGCTTACGGCAGATCAATCGCAGGCTGGCAGCGCGCACCAGGAGCTGGGGAAGGGGCTTGCTGATCCACGTTATCCATGAACAGTACAACTACAGGATGCTGTTTGTAGGAAGTCACTGACATCGACTTCAAGGAAAAAAGCATTTTGGAGTGTCTGTACTGAAGATACGTTAGTGAAAAGGCAGATTTGTATCTCTGAGCATTGGAGAAGCTGGCAAGTTCTCACTGGCAGGTGGGGCATGTTCGCTGTTCCGGAGAAGGTGCCAGATTCATCACATGGACCATGATTAGATGTCCTCAGGAAATACGTGTGTGTACCTGTCTATGGCAAACCCTCCATCTGCTGCCTTTTCTTATACGCCCAGCCATGGACGCTTCTCTGGCTGATGGGTTTGGAAGTGTAGCTGTTCCAAGGGAAAGCACAGCTTGGTTGAATTTCACACCGTGCTGCTGTAGAGTGTGTGCTTTTGGCCTGAGGGTTGTCCAAGTAACTTGCAATAATGAGTGGCCAGGTTAGCAGTGCTCTGAGACAGGGCGGCTTTGTCAGCATTGATTTCCCTCGACTTTTTAAGTCTCTGAAGTTGTTGGGTAAGCATCCAAAACGGTACCGTGGACTAGACCATTGCGTAACCATTTCAAAAACTGAACTTCAAATTGCACTTCAGGGGAGACTCAGAGGTTACTGACCTTCAAAAATAAAACCTTCTGCCTTGAAATAAAATTAACTTTTATCATTGAATATGTATTCTTTAAAATATTTGGTTTTTTTTTTTTTTCTGTGTATACAGTCTCTTTCTTGAACCCCACTTCTTAAGGCCAACGAGCATACTGCATGAAACTAAATAATGAAAATGCCCAGTTAGGTTTCATAGACATTAGTAGCCTGAATTTTGAGCTTTATATTATGTTAGAAGAGCACCTTCTTGTAGTGTTGTGACAGCTCACGTTTACGTATTCCTGCTGTAACCAGTACTTGAGATCAGAGACTCTTTGCCCTGGTTTTACACCTCTCTCCACCTAGCTAGTCTGGCTTCCCGACGTGCCCTGCCCGCGCTCCAGTGTGGTGGGCTCTTTTGTTGTGTAAGCACACACAGCCCAGGACAAATCATGTCTTCTTACATGAAGTCTGGTGAAGGTGGTCAGGAGAAACGTCCCCGTACCGAAGGAGCTTAACTTGAACATACTTAGAAGTAAAAGTTTGCTACAAATGGTACAGAGGTCTGAGTTATAAATGTTTTGAGAAGTAGTAGTTACTTTTAGCCTTAATTCTTCTCATTCTTTTGGTATTTGTGTGGTGTCAGTTCAGTCTGATGGCTCAGTTCTGCTGGTGAAAGCAGTAGTAGCGTTGAGTTTTTGTATATTTAATAAAATACAATTTTCAAAAAGTTGGTCTGTAGGCTTCTTTTCTATTAAGTATTGCACATTTCGTGTCAGGAAATCGCGTCTGGGTACACGGAGGATTTGTTTGTAGGTTCCACACGAACCAGTTTTCTATTTTTGGTTAAGTGTGCAGTTTTGTTTATCCTGCAAATACGTCCCCATTTTGGGAAGCAAGTTCCTGTTGGGAAGTAACAGCTCGGGGTGTATCCTGCGTATTGGGGGGAGGACTAACACAGAAGGAACTGCATCTTCTGTGCCCTCTGCCCTTTTACTAGTTCAGGCAAGAAATTGTACATGTTTCTTGAAGGCTTTTATACAGGTCCCATCCACCGTCCAGGCCTCCAACTTAGGGTGCTTTTTTGAAAATGTTATTGACAAGCAGCCAGCTCTGGGATATCCTGGAACCTGACTGCGACTTCTGGGAATACTACAGTGTGCTCTTATCCTTGCGTGAGTCCTTCCAGGGAAACGGAGCTGCTTACAGAAGGAGGAGCTGGCCAGGAGGGAGGTATAATGGACAACGTTACTTTTTTTTTCCATACTTTATTTTGTTCTACAATTAGAGTACAAAAATAGATTTTTTTTTTCTGAACATAAATGTAACATAATTAAGTGTAACATAATTAAGTGTAACATAATTAAGTGTAACATAATTAAGTGTAACATAATTAAATGTAAGCCATTTTTGTGCACTTCAATCTTTCCTCTGTGACAACGTCCAGCAGAGACTAGACTATTCCCCTCTCTTTTTGAAGAGACCGTGTCAGTGTAATTTAGTTACAAAAATACCGCAGAAAACAGATCAGCATTTCCGTTACAAACCTACAGGACAAGCTTGTGTAGATTTAACATTTCTCCCTCAACAGTTTTTTTAATGCTCAGGTACTAGACTGTAGGCTGGAAAGCCAAAACAGAGTTTTCACAACAGGCAGGTATTTAGAAAGTAAATGTTCAGATTTCTCTAAATCTTGATTGCAAATTTCTTTACACCTTAGAGGAAGTATTTCCCCTTCTGCGATGATGAGACAGTAAGACCAGAACTACCTCACCAGTGATTTGGATAAGGTATGAACCACAGAGTCCCTTAGTAGTGCTTTGGCCAGCTCACCACAGACTGTTACACAGTGTCAGTGTTTAGTGCTGAGCCAGCAGGAAAAAATGGAAAGGAGAAAAACTGGGAAGGACAGTGCTAAGGAAAGGAATGCCTCAGAAACCAGAATTATTAGGGCTGAGTGATACAAGAGAGTGCAAAAAACTCCAACAGCACAAAGTCGTCTTCTCAGAAGGTACAACTGCACATCTGCTGCTCCTAAGTACAGGGGTAAAAGGATGAATCTACTTACCTGTGACAGCAAAAGAAACTCTTGCTACTCAGTTACGCTGGCGTCCTGTGCACTGCGTATCTGGGCTATCAGGGACCAAAGTCCACTGGCTAAGGGTACTTTTTATTGTGGCTATTGTTCTGGCAGCTGGGAACAGCAAAGAAAAGCTTGTTCTGATCACAGTTTCTCAAAAGGGAACAACTGTGCTGCTTCTCCTTTCTTTTCTCGCTTGCTCTTTCTCGTTGGCTTCTCTTCATTTTTCTTCTCTAACTGGCGATTCTGGGGCCAAGGAATGGCTGTGCTCCCGCCTGCAGTCTCTGAGCTCTGACCTCCTTCTTCATCAGAAGAGAATCCTGCTCCTTTCTCTGTCTCAGGTGCTGGCGGCTCAGTCTGGAAAAACACGTGTGAAAATCAAAAAGCTGCTCCAGAGATCACTCCTGACTACCCCCTTCTAAAAGGGCTTATCTTCCATCACAGTGACAGGGATGTTATAGAAGGTGCTTGCTCCGGTTTGGGCTTCTCCCCCAAATCGGTATGTTTCTATTCCTGGATGTCAAGCATTCTTTCAACACAATCAAAATGTTTTTGACAATGGAAGAATAAAAATAAACCTGCTTTAAAAAGATCATCCTCCTCATGTTTCTCAATGGGGAAAACATTAAGAACGAGAACGTCTGACTTAGGAACACAAAGCAGCCCCCTCTCACCCTGTTAGCGACATGCTTGGCTTGGAGGAATCAACCTTCACACAGAATCACAGAATCGTTATGGTTGGAAAGGACCTCCAGGGTCATCAAGTCCCACCTTTCTCCTAGCATCAACCTTGCAAGGGCGTATGTCAAAACAGAAAGTTAATACCCAAAAATTACGCTTTAGGAAACACCTCCTGTTAAACAATAATGAATCTTCTGGGGGTGTGAGCACCTTGAGTTTCTGCTGTCCTTTTTTTCACTAGTTGCTGGTCACACGCCAACAACAGGAAGGAAGATCTATGAGCTTCTACACTCTACAGCTGGAAACCTAACACGTTGGAAAGGCTGAAAAAAATCTCTTGGTAGAGAAATATCATCCTGGAAAAGAAATCACTAATAGAAATGCAGGATACCTTGATGGAGTAGCGTCGCTTCAGTCTCTCTTTGATGAGAAGTCCTTTTGTCAGCAGCTTCCAGTTCCCCAGAGCTCTTTTCTCACGCTTCTACGTGGGTTTGTTATTGAAAAGAGAAAAATTTACTATTGTAAGTTTCAATGTATTTATGCTCACAGAATACAGAAGTTTCAAGATTTTACAGTGCCATTAAAAAAACCCACGCCAACTTCAGTGTCATATGGAAAGATTACAGACCAGGGGGATTAAGAGTCAAATGTACTGGTGTCCAGTACCTGCCGCTGTCGCTTTCTAGTGCGCACTGATCGTGTGAATTACACCAGAACCACCTCCAGAACTTTAACCTCATGGGTGTATTCCTCATTTTTGTTTCCTGCCAGCCATGGGAAACCACTACAGAGTATGCACTATTTCAGAGATTGCACCCACTTGCTATTGCATCTCGCTGCAGCCTGGACAGCAAGCCCGAAGCGGGGCATCTGGGGACGCAGCTCACCCCTCGTGGTCAGAGAGCTCTGTGCCCCTCGCGTACACAGCCCACCCTTGTTTGACTCTCCAGGGTTTCAATGAAATTTACTTAATAAATGTTAACAATAAGGAAGCTGCAAAAAGAATTCTCACCTCTTTCTCCTTCTTTTCTATTTCTGCTTGTTCATTCTCCCAGGCAGCAATGAGGACCTCTTTATACTCCTCACAGACAACGTAGCCATCGGTACTAGGAAGAAGAGTAGAGAACAGTAGCTCTGTCAGCTACTAGAAGGAACAAGGGGGCAAATGCCTGCTGACCCAGCCACACCAAAAGCTCCTCAGTACTGACAGAACCGTCTGTCTCATGGGATCTGCATGTGTAACTCATCACACGTGCTCTTCACACAGCATATACAGCTTCCGCAGGACATCAAAATCTGCCAGCTGCACCACAGCAGCTTTACGTACACTGGGTGCGAGTAGCCGCCATGGAAGTCAAAGCCAGTGATGGCTTGAGCACAGTCAATGTCCAGCTTCCGTGCCAATCTGTTCAGATTTGGGAGTCTCAGCTGCACGCAGCCAATGGGTAACATGGATGGCAGGAAGAGATAGACGTTTCCGTATTCATTCCGAGGAACCTGTTATTGCAAAATTAAAGACAAATGATGACATGCCTGCTCTGTGGAGAGAGGTGAAAATCCCTGCTGCACCTTAGGGACCCTCCGTTCCTTCTGACCTGCTGCATTCCACTCCAGTGTTCAATTAATATCCGCATGACAAGTCACAAGCCTAGATTTTAGCTGCATGGTTATCTCCCAGCTATGTTCTCTGCCCAGGCCTTGTTACTCGGGTGTAATGCAGAGAATTAGCAAAACAAACATGGGCTAGGAAAATTAGATCTGAAAAGAATTATAAAGTTAGCAGTCTGCACTGCTAGCACTCATTACTTGTACTCAGTAAAGGCCTCAGTGAAGTTTTGACCATTTCCTCCTGGGGACAGTTACCTGGGAACTCTTAAATCTTGAATCCAGATGTTATTGACTGAACTCACCTCTGAAACATGCAACTTCCGGAGAAATAAAGCCCACAGCTCCATACAACACACCTCCTTTAACACCAGCCCTCTGCCTTCCCAGCTACCTTTCCATCCACTGCTATAGGAGGCTGATACTCCTCTGTCTGCCAGCGACCAAACAGTGCCAGGTCCTCTTTGTCCCGGTTTGCAGGCTCTGCGAGGCGCGCCTTCCTCGCCTGGTTGGAAAATCCTTTCACCATCTGTGCAAATACAACAACCAACCCTCTGACACCACAATAACAAGTTGCCAGTGATTCCAGACTTTCCTAGGACATCAAAGGAGAAGGCTCTGAGAGAAAGGAAATGCCTGTTTCCTAGCTTCAGTATCCATAGCTTATAACCCATGGCACCTGTAGCCAACAGGGAGCCAGGTCCTGCAGTTCATATAACATTCTAGGATGCATTTGACCAAGATGGAAAGGGTGCAGTTCTGCTAGATACTCTTGGGGTGGGAAGGAGATAGATAGCTGGGCTTTGGGTAGGACATAGGAGCTACAGGCCCACTAGGTGGATAGATTCACAATGTAGCTACCGCAAGCCATGCAAGCAAGCGAGAAGTCTACGTCTGCTGACAGAGAGAAGGCAAAAAACAAACTAGAATTGAGCCTGAACTTTAGAGCGCAGATGTGCTGCACAGGAGGAGGTCAAACCCTCTTACCTTGTAAGGCACTTCTCCAATCCTCACGACCCGAGCTTGCTTCAGCCAAGTGTCCCTGGAGTGCAGCGTGTGTACGCAGTCTCTGACAAGGCCAGAAGGAAGCAGCCATGAGTTTAGAAGCCTCTCTATAAAACACTTCCTAGCTGTAATTCACGTTAGGAATGGTAACAAAGCTGTATCTAAGTGACATTCAGCTGCTGAGTCCCTAAGTGCCTCACCTTGTCTATGCATGTGGCCTGAGACTACCACTGATACCATCATGGTCTTCGCACAAATTAGCTCTTCAATTTGTTACGAAGGTCACAGTCGCACTTGATGACACGTGCACGACTCACCTGGAGTAGACAGCTTCTCCCCTGCAGTACCCTAGGATCGCAGCTGACTCAGGGTAGATTGCCTGGTATTTCAGGAGGTGCCTCTTCAGTGCATAAAGAGGGTGGTTTTTGTACTCTCCAATTGCTGTTGGTAGAGGCTGGTCTTGAAGCTTAACTTGAAACTGTAGGAATTGTACAAAGAATGATTTCACAACTTGCACTCCCTTTCTAAGAACAATTAAAGTATGGATCAAAGGAACAAACCACCAGATACTTAAATCAGATGAGCCAGCAGACCAAAGCATCTGGTTGCAAATAGGTACTTAGATGTGTGCCCAGATCTACATAAAGACTCTCTCTGCAACAGGTAATGCTAAACTGTACAGAAACCACATTACCAAGTTTCCAGCATGGGCTGTCCAGTACTTTTGCTATGCACATTTCTCTGAACAGCCTTCATCTGATACTATTTTAATCTATTACTGTATATTCTCTTTAAACATGCTCAATCTGAACATTTCAAGCTCAAATATGAACTTCCTTCCTCATGGAAAGACTCCTAATGATTTTTGGCTGAATGACAATCCAAGGATTGGACTCCAAGGGCTAAATGTCCCGAAATGCCATTTACCTCATTCTCCTCCTTCATGTCTCTTTCCACATAAGGACTTTTATATGGCTGCAGGGTGTCTTCCCACCATTCAGGGTCCACACGGCTCTTCCTTGTCGCGGTCATCCACACGGGGTCATATCTTTGGGTCACATCCCTGACACTCCCATCATTGTCAAATCCCACAACGTAGGAAAGTGGCTTTGTGGCACACGTGAAGCACAGCTGGGGCTGGCCAACATTGCCACGAACACAGTCTACACACACCCACTTGTCCTCACATTCAAGGAAAACCTCCAGCCACTGGTCTGTTCCCATCACTTTCCTTTCCTCCTGCTGTCCCTCATCCTCATCACTAGAAATGATTTTGTTTTTCTTTCTCTGTGCACAAGGCAAGGCCGGAGCTGTCCCTTCTGCTGGCTTAGGCTCAGCTCCACTTGAATTTTTGGATAGCCTTGATTCTGAAGTTTCAGTTTTGGGGCTTTTTATAGCTGTTACCTTTGACTTCTGGGAGCCCAGTGAGCTCCTCCGCCTTTTAGAAACAGTTTCAAAATCCTCATCAGAGAGATCACTCTCCTCCTCTGGAACCTCAAATTCCGAAACACTGCCCTCATCACTTTCACTCTCTTCTTTGTAACACACTTTGGAGGCCACTCGTCTCCGGCGATCATTCTTGGGCCTGACTGGCACATCTTTTTCCGCTAAACTGCTCTCCTCGTTACTACATTCCTTCTGTTCCTGGCTGCCTGTAGTCAACTTTGACTTCTGTGTCCTTTTGGTTTGAGCAGTTTTGGGTTTCTTTGGCTCCCTGTTGTCTTCTTCACTCTCTGAGGATTTCTCATCCTGCTTGGCTTTTTTGCAGGGGCATTTTTTTGCCACAGCTTTGCGTGTTGTGGCAGAGCTCTTCCGCGCCTCGGAGGTACCACTGAGAGACTGACTCTTGGATGAGCTTTTTCCCTGCAAAGAAAACGGGCTAGGTCACTTGGATTGCCATGGCAAAGAGCGTGTTACCAAATCAGACTGAAATCAGCACGAGGTGCATGCAGACCAAAGGCTGGCAGGCATGGTCAATCTGCGTGTCTTAGGGACTCGAAAGCTTCAGGCAAATGGCTGAAGAGAGCTGTACTCAAGCAGCAAGCGTTAGCTAAGTTTTAAAGAAATGTCAAACCACTGAAGCACAAGAAGTCTTTGCTAAAGCACACAAAACAGGCTTTTTTTTTTAAAGGAGAAACCTAATAACTAAAGGTTTCTTTCTGCACTATAGACAGCACATTGTTGTCACCCTGGGTCATGCACTAAGTGGTTCACTTCAAGCTGCAGCAGCCAGAAAGCTTCTTCAATCCAACTCTTTAAACCAGTGACTTATTCCACACACCCAACAAAGACTACCTTTGCTTTTGTCTCCTTGAGAGGAATAGGCTGAAAAGACAGCACAAGGCGACACAGCAGCTGTAATGCTCGCAGAATAATTAAGAATAGCTGCAAAAGAAAAAATAAAGCATGTTTAACCTTTTTTCAAAGTATATAAAAATCCCTCTGGGAACTCTCTTACAACCTGGGTTCTGTCAGAAATAATTTTCATTCCTTCTACCCAGTGCTGTATCCACTGACACCGAGGTGTTGGTAGCCCAGCTGCTACAGTATTAAAGCACCACAGTCTTCTCTGGCTCTCATTTCTGGTACTGCTGTGGCAGGGGTATTGCTGTTAACTTGCACATTTAATTCCTAAAGCAGCTAATGCCATCTACCCTACCAGTCTCTCATTCTTGAGGAAGACTGAGTTAGAGGACTCTAAAACCTGCCTCCTAAAGGTGGCCAAAGCCAACTACATACCGTCAGGTGAACGCAGCAGAAACACCAGCCATTCAGAGAACGTCCCTACGCTCACAACTGCGTGGCTACGCGCTGTGACCTGGCAACTGCCTTCCTGAGCGGGACTCAGCTGAGGCTGCCTGAGACAACGCTCGCTTTGTCCCAGGGACACTTCTTGTCCCAGGAAGTGACATGTCTGCATTTCCACAGCAAGACTGAAAAGCCACCACCACAACTGCTTCCTGCTTTACAGCAGAGAAGCTGCAACATCCCACTTTATCAGCAGCGGGGCAGAGCTGCAAGCCATGCACCTGCAAAGCAGGAGCTCACTTCTGCTCTTTCAAATGTCCCCTGTCAATTTAATCTCATGTTCCCCCCCTTCTTGGCTGTTTTACCAAAGTATCTGTGTGACTTGAAGCAACTGACTCCACTTCCTCCCTTAATCCAATTCCACCACAAAATTGCTGTAGGGTTGAAGTCATTTTGATGCCTTGGCCTCGGGCTGCTCTAAATCAAAGCTCAATTCCTTTGGCCATCACTGGTGACTCAGAGTAACGAACACCAACCATCAAGTCAAATATTTGTAAAGAGTTTCTCTGAAAGAAAAAGCCGCCTAAGTTACCGATCTGCTTGCTCCAAATCCATCCCTCAAAGGTATGACCCGACAGCACTGCTGCACTGATCTAGCATCCAAACTCAGCAACCAACCCTGCGCTTCCCAATCACTTACATGAACCAACTCTTCATCATCTCGTGCAGCACAGACAGCAAAGCGCCTCTCCAAGGTCGACTGAAGGGGCTCTCCTTTTTCACTGGAAAGCTCATCATTGACAGTGAATGTTCTAACAAACCTGAAATATGACACACTACTTACTATCTAGTGTTTGTGACTGTATTCCTAAACCTCACAGTCCACCCTTTCCTTCTGTAAAAAGGACAGACTCTCACCCTTGTATTTAAAATCAGAAAAATCACTGAAAATTGGTAATTACATTTACCCCTCTCCCTGAACCCTGGCTCTGCATTCTATTTGATAGCATGATTAAGAGAAAGGGTTTTACCATTTCACTAATTTGGAAAGGTAGAGAAGGTCCACTTGGCCTGCAGGCACTTTGGTGAAGTGGATGGGGATGATGGATAGACCAATGGCATGAAGATCTGGCTGGCTGCAAATCCTGTTTCTGTAGAAACCATTTGCTAATAAACACAAGAGGTGAACCTGAGAGAAAAAAGTTTCTGTAGTGAGTTCACAAGAGATTTCCTTGCTGAAACTCTGTCCGTGGTACAGGCCAGGAAGGCTTTACTGCACCTCTCAACAAAGCCAAGCAACAATGAAGCCTCCCAAGCATACACAGGGCTGGACACAGGGCTGGACACAGGGCTGTCTTCAGACCACCATCAGAAGACAGTAAAGCCCTGAAGTCCCTGTCAGTGTCTTCTGCTCTACATGACCGGCAGTTTAACCCCAACAGAATGTGCAGATACACACTCAGTAGGGAAATATACACCCTACTCGGATCTGGTTTGATTTAGAATTTGACTAATGCAGTCATTCATGTTTTTAGCTTACAGTTTAGGAGAAGACTAATACACATTTCTCAGGGCTACAGCCTTTTTATTTTTTCACTTCTAGCTATGGCCCAAAATTATTTGATCAAAATCAGTTTCTTCTTCATTAGAAATCAGTTCAGACACATTTATGCTCAGTTTTTTCTCTGCCAGGTTTCTCTGTGGCCAATACCTTATGTGTGTCCTCACGAACCTCCTTGCTGAAACGTTTCATCATTCTCCGAAGATACATCTCAAACTCGGCTTTCCTTTTTTCTCTGCAGAAGATTACAAAAGAAATGGATGTTGTGGGTTTTCTATGGACTTGCCTTTCTAGATCCCTGAACTGGATCAGTTCACAAAGTGAATCCATCCCAGGGAATCTTCTGTGCACACTTAACAGCAGTTTAGTTACTGGCTATGTGAACAGACACGCAGGTCGTGTATGATCAATGAACTGTCAACTCCACGTAGCTGACTACAGAGAGCTGGGTACATTCAGATGGCCTAAATTCTACCTAACTTCATGTGCCTACAGTTTCCAGCCATGCAGCTTTGGACAGCTCCATAGTAAACTCACAATTCACTGTCTGAATTGTTTGGCTTTTACATTACTGCTATCGTTCCATTCAGATTCCTGGAAAAATGGTTTTCTCTTCATTAATGAAGTCTTTAACTTAGAGGCAATAGATATTCTGGTTGCTCTCTTCTGAAGGGCTGGTCTGGGACTGCGCCCACCCTGTAACAGCATGAGACATCACCAGGCCTCCAGCCACCACACAAAGAAAGCCTTCCTTGGTATAATGTTCCCAGATGCTGAGGGCACTCATTTGATGCACCTACTCACACCTCAGGTATGGGCACACAGAGGCTTCCACCTTAGCTGTTCAGGTGTGTACAGTAAAACAATGCCATTCACAGCTCTCCTTGAAGGAGCTACTGCTGTCCCTGGTTTGGAAATGGAGATATTAAAGCACAGTGAAGTTACACGCTTGATTTTCAAGGCAGCTGAAAAGGCTCCACTCCTGCCAACTTCCCTTGAGGTAAAATTGGTAAAACCGTCAGTGTGTAGACTGTTCTCCATCCCTTGGCCTCACATCATTCCAACTTGGCAATCTGCACAAAGTGGGGATTTCCACCCAGAAAAGAGCAAGCCAGTGAAAGTCAAGACGTAGCATATTTCTACCTTCATCCTTTAATGACCCACCACTGCTTTCCCTGTTCTTACCGTCTCTCTCTTCTCTTCATCTGCTCTGGGGTTTCAATCTCTATCTCAACAGAATTCTTTGGCAGCACCACTGCTGGAAGAAGAGCTGCTTCTTCTGACTTATCTGTGGCAGGTTCCTGGAGTTCTGGAAAAGTTAAGTTTTAATAAAAGATAAGTAAACATGGAATAGATGTCCAAGGGAGGTTTGTCAATGGGATAAGAACCTACCTATTCCTTCTTAAGTGTTCAAACAACCTACAAAGCAAACATCCCCAGTAATTACCAGCTCCTCAAGCTTCCATAACACTGTGTGTTCAGTGATTTCAAGTAACTGTGGGATGCCAGTCACCTGTTGTTGAGGACAGCACAGTCTAATGGCAAGTGACTGTCACAGCCAAACTCACTCAGGAGACAGGTGAAAGAAGCAGAAGTGACTTGAAGGGAACTAAGAGAGTAGCAAAGAGAAAAACTGATGGCTGTTCACTTTAGAAGGCATAAATCTGTAGCAGCAAAATAGGAATATTAGGATTATGATGATTCTTATCAGTTGTTGATGGCCACCTAATGAAACAGCTCCGCTGGTTTCATCTCCACTCTCCTTTACTAGGAAGTTGCAGCTTTGAATATTCAAACCGACTCATTCTTAGCTGCTCAATATAGTCAAATTCAAGGCCCTACCATCAGGTCAGTAGTTGTCTGGCTTTTTTCTACTTTGGAACCATTTTCAAAGCATTGTGAGATTATGAACTTTTAAAGATACAGACACGTACATGGAGCATACTTTAGGTGTGCGGAGTATATATATTTACCTGAATCCAAACGAGAAAAGGTTAAAAAATCAAATTACAAACAAAAAAAATGTGTATAAGAATGTTTACTCCTTAAAATGAATAAACATGCAACTGTTACCTTCCACCTCCTCCCATTCACCTTCACTTTCTTCGTCATCATTGTCAGTATTGTCTTCGTCTATCTCTTTTTTAACAGGAGATTCTCTCTTCAACTTTATCTCCTTCTGAGGGGGCTTCAGCGAGTCACTGTTAAAATTATCAAAACAGCTTTAGCATCAGGAAACGCAGGTGTTCGTTTAAGAAAAACAGAGAAAGAACACACTAAAAATAGGGAAATAAATGAAGCGTGACTTCTGCATGGTCAACAGATTGAGTATTTGACAATTAAACCACAGATACCTTCTCCGTAAAGCAACTGTCTTTGCCATAGATAACCATGGGCTCAGTGGAGACCCAGGTCCTGGTTCTGCAAGGATGTTTAGGAAGGGAGATACCTGAACCTACAAAAAGCCCCATCCTTTAGAACAGCTTGTAAAATGAGCCCTTGGAGAAATGCTTCACTGAACCACCTCCACAGTGCACTGCAACTGGAAGTGTTTCTGTTTCACCACACTAATACCCAAGGCTCTGGCAGATCGTGCTGATATTGTATTCGGATTCCAAAAAACACCAGAGAATGGTATGTTTAAAGATTTCTGCTCATCATTTTAAACCTGAATCTCAGGCCAACAATTCTATTTTATACAGGATTCCATAATGCCTCCCTAGTCGCATGTAAAAACCATAACAAATGACATAAAATTTTGTATTTAAACCATTGAATTTCAACAGGCTCACATATTTGCTTCCCATACAGACTATCTGCCTCAGGACTAACTGCAACGAGTAAGATGGTACTTCTCTTCAGCTGTGGGACACAGATGTACTAATAGGACTGACAGCCTGAAATAAGCTGCTCACATGCACCTATGCAACACAGGGCCCTAAATAAATAACATGAAGAGAAAGCCCCTACACACTTGAATAGTAAGTAAACTTACTTGCACGTTTCCTCTTTGCTACCATTCCCTTTATTTCTAGTCATTTTTTTGTTTTCTTTTACTAGTGAATTTGCCCCTTTTTGCTTTGAAGGCTTATTCGCTGAGTTGGAAACTCCAGTATCACCATCTTCCTTCTTTTTAGCCGGAGCTTTTGAGTCGTTATTCTTTATACTGGGCTTTTTCTCTTCAAAATCAGCTGCACGGGACAGAGGGAAGACAGGTTAAAGGACCGAGTTTCATCTCCAGGGCAGCCAGAAACAACACTCCAGACTTCATTAGCGCCAGCCACGGAAGGATGTGAGCACTCAGTGACGGGCACGTCCTTGTCTCTGAATAAACAGTTAAGAACTGAACGACGAAGGCTGTTTCAGGAAAACACTCACAGTAATGTAATACACAAGAAGCGCACGAAGCTTTCTCTCAAGTCCAGCCACTGGGGTCAGCTGTAAAACAAGCACGCTACCTGCCGCTCACAACAAGTGATTCGTTGTGCCGACACCCGCGCTCCCGAGCCCCCCCCAGCAGAGGCCTGGAGCGGCCCCAAGCCCCGGCGATGGCGCAGCGCCCGGCCCGGCCCC
>VZZY01019801.1:421332-503622 GCA_013400335.1 Eurystomus gularis | reverse complement strand
AGCGTTCGTGGGGCGCGGCCCCCCGGGGGAGCGATTTCCGTGCGCAGTGGAGCGGCCTCGGTCCTTCTGCTGCCCGCGGGGCTGTCGGGAGCGCGGGCAAGGCGCGCTTCAGGCCCGGCTCTGCGGGAGCTGCCGGAGGCGGGAAATGCGGGACGGGTACTGAGGAAGATGCCCTTGGCTCTGCCTCAGTGCGAAGTAGTAGGTGGCATGCGGCAGGATATGCACAAAGTTGTCCATGTGTTTTTAGCCGTGGTCTTGAAAGTCAGCCTGTGACGCAAAAAGACACCTTAGCCCCGTGTGCTGTTCTGCTTTCTCATGCTCTTCAAGTTTCTAGCCTGCTCTGAGGCCTGGCCTCAAGGCGAGCTGTGTTGTGTGCTGGCCCAAAGCGACGTGTTTGGTGTTGGTAGCCGGTGCTGTGTGGTGGCACAGGTGTGGTGCTGGGCATGCAGAGTAGGCTTTTGGCTGCAGGATGGACCGTGGCTGCTGGTAAGGAAGGTAGTTTGTACAACAGTATGTGCAAGGTGTGATTAGCTGCAAACTAAACTGAAGTCTTAACTAATTTAGCTCAGGCTGCTGAGCATTCACAGAGTGATAACAGCTGCACTCGAGTCCAACAGAATGTGAAGGAATAATTTGCAATGTTTGTGTCTATGTTCTTACCTGTTCTCCCTGTGACACTGTTTTCCCCAACACTGAGAAATGGAAAAGTTCTCAGGCTTCTGTACAAATAACTCTTAATTTTATTTTTTAGCAACAGACAACAAATACTGTAGAGGAGCCACTTGATCTCATCAGACTCAGTCTAGATGAGCGAATCTATGTCAAAATGAGGAATGACAGAGAGCTTAGAGGCAGACTACATGTAAGTAAAACTTTCAGAACACCACCATGCTTATCCAGCTAAGCACTAGGAAGCCTTTTTTTCATGTACAACAGTCTATTGCACAAGCTTCACTGTAATAGTCCATTTGTTATTTTAAAAAATAAGACCACAAATAGCTGCATCACATGGTTAAATGTGCAGAAGTGGTTAGAGAAGGTAAAGATCATCTTAGTAACAAGGACTGAACCCTTTCTCTTATCAGAAGCATACTGTGATCAGTGGGAAAATCTGATTTGCTTTATACTCTGTCTGCTTTTAACTACTTCTCTGGAGAATCAAGAGATGAATTTTTTCTTTTTCTTGTCTCCTGAATGACACCAAGCGATTCATTCCACTGCCTCTTGCTGCCATCTCTGTGCTGGTGAAATAAGCAATAATGCTGCAGGCCGCTCCCTGTGAAGTACCCTGAGGTCTCTTTAAGACCGAATTAAGAATGAGATCATTATCAAACAAGTCTCCCTTAAGGCACATCCTATGAGGGTATGATGGGGTATGTACTCAGCTGGATTCTCTGCAAATCTCATTTGTCTAAGTGCTTTCTTCTAAGAGTGGTATGTCTCTTGATGAGACAGGTTTTTGCTTGCTTTTGTCACTCATTCTTCCTCTGTGGTGGGAAGAGAACCAGTTGCCCCATGCGTTAACTGGGCCTCAACTCCTTTTGGAGCACAAAGATGAGGAGAGATCCATGAGGCGCACGTGTAGTTTGCAACATGCTTTTGTAAGGTTTTTGGAACATGTGCTTGTTTTAAATTTTTGTAGCATTGTATGAGTTACGGTTTTCACGTCCTGTAAGTTGGCCCCAGGCAATCAATTCCAGGAGGCTGGACTGGCAGCAGAGGTTTGATGGTTTTATGGTAATAAAGTGTCTGTCTCTGAGTTCTTGTGTGTGTTCTCACTGAGCGCTTCAGAGCTATTTCCCAGAAAAGTGTTTCAGTAAATACAAATGCCTTCCCTTTTTTTGTGCTGCAGAGTACCAATTTGTTGACATTTGTTTGGAATTATAATTGATACTACCTTGTTTTGATGTAGTGGCATATTTTGGTCAAAATCATGCTAAACTGTCTGAAAGTCTTATTAAAATGAGAATTCTTAGCAAGGTCATGTTTGAATCTTGGAAGAAATAATAAACCGCTTCATTCCTACAGGCATATGATCAGCACTTAAATATGATTTTGGGTGACGTGGAAGAAACTGTAACTACAATAGAGATTGATGAAGAAACCTATGAAGAGATTTATAAAGTAAGGACTTTGTGTATTTATCCCCATAGAAGACTTTTTTAAGAACTAAACTATATTACATTGTTGAAGTAGTTTATTGCTGACTACTTTTTGAAATAAAATCTAACAGAAGTTTGAGGCAAATTGTTGTGAAAGTACAAAGGATTTCCACAGACTTGGTGTTAGTTGTATTGACCTCTTCAGCATGCCAGAATGCTACATCTGAGCTTGTATTTGTTGGAGTCGTTTCTGATGTTTTCTTTTTTTCTTCTGATTGAATTTGGTTACATGCTTAGCAGATACATTTTGTAAATATAAACTTTTCTTTCCTTCTTCATAGTCTACCAAAAGGAATATTCCGATGCTCTTTGTCAGAGGTGACGGCGTTGTGCTTGTAGCTCCTCCGTTGAGGGTTGGTTGAAGCAACAAAGAATTTAACCTTGTTGGAAAGTTTCAGGCTTTCGGACAATGGCTCCTGTTTCGATCATGTGTCTCAAAATCCTGTACATGTTTCTTATAGGATGTTTTTGTCTGTTCTTTTGGGAAGGGGAGGGAAGGGGAATCAATCTGTCTTGCAGAAAATACGTGTAGTCAATCGAAGCAGTGTAAACCCAACGTGATTTTCTCAGAATTAGTGTAACTGCTATAAATTGGCTGTCTTGTCACATCAGTAAAAGAATCCTTCCTTTTTTTTCAACCTTGGCAATAGCACTGTGTTAATTTTTTGTTTTAAATAAATTTGGTTTATCTTTCAGATTTGACTTGTCATGTTTTTATGTTGAAGGCGTTATTGTTATGTTCTATAGAGCTAGTGCTATGTTAAGTTGTAGTAGGTAGCCTCATGTTCTGAGAAACGAGTAACTTTCATGTGAGTTGTGTTAATTTCTGTCCTTACCTGCGTCTTGCAGATTGATTTTTGAGGAGACAATGTTACATGAATCTATGGTTACATGAATCTATGGTTTATGGCTTTTCTGTGTTCAAATTCTTGATGTATATCCTTGTAGCAGGGAAATAACATATATATGCATCTTCCACTGAAGATATGTAAAGAAGATGGGCTGCTTTACAACGTTTCAGGTGTTTTTAATGTGGCTTGGTTAACAGAGGTATGGTTTGCAAGGCCTTAAATACAGGCTGAGGTTGTCTTGCAATGCAGCAGGCAACTCGACAGCTTTTCCCACTTTTTGTAGCCTGTTTCAGTTCTTGAATACATAATTTGCTGAATGCTTAAGATGCTTATTAGTTTTCTGCAGTGAAGGTGTGCTAGAACCCTGAACAAAGCTTGTTTTTAATATCCTTCCTCAAGCCCACCCTGTTTGCAATTTATTCTCCTTGTATGAAAAAAAAGCACTTATGCTATGAAATGTTTTTTAAAGTATGTTTGAAAGGCATATGAGAGACATGGGTCTACACTGGGACATTTCCTACAGACCTTGACTTGTGACTTAATAAACTTAATTATCTAGGTTCTTAGGCATGCTCTGTAGGGTTAACAAAAGCAGCTTGCTCTGGCTCTTTGTTCTACAGTTAACATCTTCATAACTCATGTCCATAGCTTGTGACACTGGTGAGGAATGCAGTGTCTGCCTTGCTAAGCCAGATTCTTCCTAAAGGAATACTAAATTTTTGGGTAGTGAAATGTATACACTCAGAAGATGAGTGTGTACTTCATGCTCTTTGAGACAGTGAAAGGATGGACGGATGCAAAATCTGCTCTGGCTTCTAGGTGGCACCCATACTCTGTTCTCATGCAGTGTCCTCTAGCGTGAGGACAAAGGAGGGATAGCTGAAGCTGAAATAGTGAAGCTGAGAATTAGTGTGTTCGTGGCAAATAGTTGTAAATTTTTAATCACGTGGATGCTTGCTACCATATTCCTGGCATTTCATTCTAGAAAGGACAAATTGCTCCACAAATTTTGCAGACATGCAAAAATTTGTTACCTTAAACCTGTGCAAGATGCTGCTTCCATATAAAGGTCCCTTGTAGGCAAATAAAAGATGATGTCTGTACAACTTGTTACTCTAATGTAACTTGAATGAATAGGTATGCTATGGCTTTGTAGCACACTTCTCTCACTGTACCATCATCCTTGCTTGAAGCTGGTCTGGGCTAGGATGAAAACAACTTATTTGATTCCCATCTCATCCGTTCCTAGCATGCTGGCTCTGCAGGAGTTAGCTCAGCAAGCATCAGCCCCTGTCCCATGTGTGCACAACCCTTGATGCTGAAAGAAGTGTAATGCTACAGCTGTTTCCCTTCTGGAAGGGGTACACTGAGATCCTTCTTAGCCTCTTACCTCCTACCACTCTAGAAAGCCAAAAGAAATGCTTAGAGGGGAAAGTAAGAATAGGTGAGCTCAGTGTTAGTTCTGCGGTTCCCAGGGTTCTGCACATCTGGGAAAGGAGAGAGAGTATGAAACCCCCTGAGGGATTTCTCTTCCGTTAATTAGTCTACATCCTTTTAGAAGTCTGGTGAGCCCCTTGCTATGTATTGTTATGACATGTCACAGGCTGAGCACGTGTTCTCTGAAGTAATACTCCCTATTTTTACTTTTTCTGGTTTGGACTTGGTTTTGAACTTGCTGCCTGTTGCTTTATGTGGTTTGACAGACAATGGCCTGGTGATACTCAGAGATAGCAGAGTATACACTTAACTTTCTCTCTTTTCTACTCCTAAGTGTCCTTCAGTTTTCTGTTTTCCAGGCTGCAAAGTGATTTGCTATTTAATCATTTTTGTTGAAAGCTGTTCCATTCTGTTCTCTACCATATGATTTTTGTTTTTGAGGATGGATGTGATACACAAAGTGTTGGTACATCAGAAACTCTTGCCTTGGTAAACTTTTAGAATGAGTATTTGTTAATAACGCTTGTTAGGCTCTCTGAGACAGAGAATAGAGGGGAGGTCTACTTTTCCTTTACTAGAGCCATAATTGCCAGCATAACATTTGTGTATGTCCAGTATTTCTATGTTACTGAGTATCAGCACAGTTGAAAGAGGTCAGCTCGCCTGACATAGCTCACCTGAACCTGCCTGTTAAAAATTGTCTAATTTGTCACCTTCTGCTGCTTTGGGAGTTTCAAGTGAGAGATGATGCATGGTGGGTGCCAGCTCAATTGTCTAATTGATTTCTTGGGTATTCATTGTTGGATTATAAAGATTTATTATTGTTTGTCAGAAATGTTCAGTAGCATCTTTTACTGACCCTCCACTTTAAAATGAGCTCTCCAGAGTGGGAGCCAGTCTAAGCTCATCTATGATGAATGTGGATAAAAAAAAAATATTAAAAAGCTTTCCTGCATTCTTGTCTCATTCTTTCTGTTCTTTGATCAGCTGGTGGCTGTACTAACCCTTTGTCAAGACTCCTGCTCTTAGTGTGTTTGAAAAAGACTTTATTGTTAATTTTCCTCTAATTTATCAAGACTTATCAAATGCCTTTTTGTATTGTATTACATTTTTAGCCTGACATTTTTTAATATTACTCAGCTTCTTGACGCTTGCCTTTTTTCCTAGTAGCTTTTCATAGGCAATAGTAGCCTCTGGTCGTTTTTAGCCTTTGGACTGCATCTTTTTGATAGGCCGCAGAGTAATTTCTCAATCTTGTGTCTTTAAAGAATTTCTATTCTGCCTGAAAGCATTTGACTCTCGGTAGCTCTTTTAACCAGACTTTTGTGTAATTGCCTTTTTAAGTGCTGGTATAGCTGGACCTCTGGTGCCTTACTGCTTTTGTGGCAGTGTCAGCTACCTGTGAAATCTGTGTGGACTCACAGCACAATTGGTTTTTGACTCTAACTCATGTAGGGCACTAGATGGTGCTGCATTTCCTCAAGTTCAGGCTTGGCTGGCCGTGCCTGATGGATATATGTAGCCTGTGTCAACAGGCCCTGTAGTTGTACAATTAGTCATTTGTTTTTAATTAGGATGGCACTTGCTGACAGGTTTAATTAACTCCGCAGCTCACCCGTAAGTAAAGATCACAATATGTTTTGATGTTTATGTAGGCACAGACTAAGCCTTCAAAAGAGTTAAAGTGAAACAGTATGTGTGCCTTGCATTGTCAGATTTTAAAATGCACCAACGCCAAACTAGCAGCTTTGCTAATAGTGTTAGCTGAAGAATTATGCTGTATAGAATAAATTGTGGGTAACCACTTTGCTGCTAAGCCTTGCTCGGAGAAGAACAGCACATTGTTGTGTGTGCTAAACAAAGCTGCTTCTGCACCCGCTGATTCAAGTGCTGGTTGTATGGCCGTCCAGTAACTTCACTAGAGAATTTCCTTGCAGTTAAAGTTCAGCGGGGGGAACAGCCTGCACTTAAAGTGTATATACATTAAAATCCTCGAGTGATGAATATGCTGCCTTTTTTTGAACCCACAGAAATACTTTGATCCAGTCTATGCAATTGAACAAGACAGAATTTTGTTCTAGGTCATGTAGGCTTTGGGGGATTTTCTTAATTTTAAGTTGAACAGAGATTACATTGTGTGTTTAATTCCTATTGCCAGCACAGGACAAGCCCAGGGTTTGGATAATAGTAAGACTTGAGCTGTGTAAGCAGTGGCAGACTGGTGCAGGGAGCTGGAGGAGCAGAACAGTATTGATCATGTTGGGAGGTCTGCAACAACACTGTCTCCTCTTGGCGCTTCTGTTCTTGTTCTATAGGCATTGGGAATCTCTAATTTGAAATACTTAAGGAAGTTTGTAAGCCCTTAGAATTCTTACTAGAGCTGTAGCACTGGGAGGAGAGCTGATTCAGTGCAAGATGACAAACGTTATGCATTGTTGTTTGGACTGATGATGACATGTACAGAAAATCCCATCAGGCTTATTAAGGTTTAAGGCGTTCATGCCAAAATCATTGATGGGCTGAATACATCATTACCGAGTGTGTAGGGCTCCCATGTTTCTAAACAGGAAGCTACTTTCATATACTAAACAAAAAGAATGGGAAAGAAAAATAGAAAGTTCTACAGAAAACTGAAGCACAGTGTCCAAGCCAGCCTTTTTGGGGGGGAAAGAATGGGTGGAAGGAAGAGAATAGATGATGTGGGTTGGAGCGGAAAACAAGAACCACTGACGGAAAAAGATGTAGTCAGAAACCCTGTTTATAAGTGAATTTTTTTCATTGTTACTCAAATTAGTTTGAATGGAAGAGAGGCCCACTCCCAAATTTTGGAAACTTAGGCCAAAAAGCCTATTTAGTTTTACAATGGCATTTGATCAGTTTATGATGTGACTGACTGTAACAGCAAGGGACTCGGCATGCTGGCTGGCTGTGTGGGTGGACACGCTATTGCAGAAAACAGCATAAACCTTTGGAAGAGTTGGGTAATGACTGATCATGAAGGGGGGGGGTTGGCAACGTTTTCCTCTATATGGTACATGACAGACATGGAGGTTTACTTTCTCAAGGTGCATATGGAAATCTTTGGAAGAGATCAGAATATTCCCATGTAAGCACATTTTGTGAATTAGGAGGCTCTTATTTGATCCAGATTATGTACAGTGTTCCTTAGTCTTACACGCTTGTATTCTGAAAGTAAGGGATAGCATAAAACTTAAATGGAAAAGAGAAATTTTCTTATTTGTGAAGATAATAAAGTATTCATGTGGCAACATAAAATAGTTATTGAAAACTGGTATAGTTCAGAACTTTCAGTAAGCCTAACCTGTTATGTATTTAGATCATAAAATAGCTTTAATACCTTAGGTAATTGATGCATTTCCAGTTTGCCTTTGGTTTGAATGATGAAAATCGCTCAAAGCTTTTAGAAGCATTTTAAAAATTGTCTGATAAAGACCCATGCTTTATGCATCTGTCCTGGTTAAACGTGATGCTCTTTGATCAGCCAGTTGGTTCATGTCACCCAGAGCCCCTGTCAGTACATAGTTGCTCTCTGCAGTTAATCTAGTGTTCTGGCATGTTTCCAGATGATTTGAGCAAGGAACTTTCACTAGGGTCTTTAAACTGTTTGACAAGTGGAAGCCTCAGTTCCATAGACTCTATTGTGATCTCTAAAGGAGACCTTAGTGCTGCAGGAGCCTTAGTCCTGTTCCTTTCACACAGCACTCAGCTGCTGGCACAGAAAGGTTTCATCCTTGTTGGTGAGGAGGCTGCAAAAACCTTTGCTAGCAACAGCACAGTTTATTACACGATTCATAGTCTGATCGCTACCTAATAGGACTTGCTCTTGTGATCCTTCTGCTACAGTAAATTTTCATTTGCTCTTCTTGAATCTGCTAAACCGTTAGGCAGTAAAACCTCTAGTTCTGTGTGAACCATTGCATCAAATGTGTCTGTCACTGGAGCCTGTCACATAGTGCCAATCAGGGTGAAGTGCTGTGTAAAACTTTGGCCAAGGAAGTCACGTAATCCCTTCCCCGATCTGTTCTACAGAAATCACAACAAACTTTCATGAAAGCATATTTTTTCCTTTTGAAGAGAAGAAAGCATACTGCTCTAAATGTAAGTTAATGTGTGTAGAATACTAAGTATAAAGCCTATGATTGTCATAATTGAATGTATTACTGAATTCTTCCAGAGCCTTCAAATTTCAGTGGCAGGGGGAAAAACTGAGACAAGTAAACAGTGCTCCAAATCTTGTTTCCTTTAACCTCTGCGACAACAGATAACTGTAACCTTGTCATTCATCTTGAGCATGTAATTGCTCTGATTAAGTTGGCTTTCTGCTGTAAAGGTGACACGGGCCAGGGAGCCTGCGTGTTTTGAGTGGGTAACTGACTGGTTTGTCCTGTGCTGTAGGTGGTGGGGTAACACAGTCTGGTGTCATCTCTAGCACCTGTATTTAGTACTTTTTAGTAAAACAGTTGCCTCCCCCAACTGCCCAGATGTTGCATTCCAGTGGTTAGTAGAAGTCTGAGGAAGAATGAGATATCAACAGATAGTATCTGAGAGCTAATTTGATTTGTTCTACATTTTTAATGCATTCTTCCAAGCTAAATTTTTGTTGACTGAGGTGCTGCTTATAAAAGGCAAGAGATCAAAGCTCTGCTGTAGCCCAGGAGAACACGCTATAGTTAAACTGAACACAAGGCTAGATTTTTTAATAGCAAACCTTCTGTTCTTTATTGCTGCCTGTTGGTGTAATTCAAATATTCAGAGCTGTTTCTGTATTAATGCAGTCCTGTCCATAAAGCACAGGCTCTGATCTCAGTACCAGCTAGTGGAGATTTTCCTTCTGAAGGCCTTTTTAAGCTTTTAGAACTTAATTGTCCTGCAGTCATTCCCTGAAAATCAGTCAAAACCCAGCGATGCTATATGCATGCACCTTCCAGATTCACAACATCCTGTGGGTACCGCAAGAGATCTGTCTGCTCTGCTCAGTCCTACAGCAAGCTCTCACAGCTACTTTTCTTTGAGGCAGTGTGACATCTAAACAATGATTTGCCTTTTTCCCCCCTACCTCTCATGTGCAGTCTCATGAGTTAAGGAGAAATATTTTACTTGTAGTGTTTCAGGTGTTGAAGTTTACTGTGTAATTTTCCATTACTTGTTTTCTGGAGTCTCCTCTGGAGACTTTCAAAACCTGCCTGGATGCAGTGTGTTCTAGGTGAATGTGCTTTAGCAGGAGGGTTGAGCTAGATGATCTCCGGAGGTCCCTTCCAACCTCTGCCATCCTGTGATTTTCCTCTGGATTTTCTTTTGGGACCCCTGTCCTGCAGAAAGGTTACAAGGTTTAATTCTTGTGGAGGGCTCTGACATCTCTGCAAGGGAACTTCCTTAACAGACATTTCTCCATCTTACTCTTACTTTTCTGCTACCAGTCTTGATACACAGCTGGAAAGAGTGAGCACTGTCCTTTGGTATAGCTGTGCGGAGAAGACAGTCAGTCACACGGATAGTAGTATCATCACAGTTACAACAGAGATCTGCTGGTTCTTGATCCAGTGTCACTTCTACTCTCTGGATTCTTCCAGTACAGCTTGTTTCTTATAATCTTGATTTCTTGTTTGAAAAGCGCTGATAAAAGGGCTTGCAAGGCCTAAGTAGTTTGCAGTGTATGAGCAGCTTGGGGAACTGACACAGAGAAGTGGAGCTTTAAACTGAATCAATTCTCTGGTCAGCTGAAGGAACAGGAGCTGCTTAAGCCAGCACTGCAGTTGGGGAAAATGGCTCATTAAGCTACTGCTTAAAGTAACATCAGAGTGCCCTCAGTGAAGAGTGGAGGTTTTGGAGTCCTTTCTTTAGCTTGTTAGTACTGATGTGAAGCAGCAATATATACAAGAGACTTCAGAAGAACTGAACATGGTGGGAATTGTGGTCTCAAAAAAATTCCCAGGGCATATATGGAATGTATCTACACTGCACTAATACTTAGCCTATTAGAGCCTGTAAAGTCTATTAAAGATTTAGACATTTTCATAAACAAACCCTGAGCTAAACATGTGACATTTGAAAGGCTGTGTTCAATGGAAATTTGAGCGGGATATTCAATGAGTTGTTTTGGTTTTTTCTTCTTCATCAGAAGAGATTCACCCACATCCTATACAGCAGAATTGTGAGCTTCCTATGCAGGGTGGTTGTAAACAGAGCATGAAAATATACAATGTAAGCAGCCAATTTGCCTTGAGCAGTTTTTTCCTCTTGCATGGGGTCCTGTTGCATAACTGTTCCCTTCAGTCTGGCTCTGGCGTTTATGGGCTGGATGGTTACGTGAGAAACTAATCAGAACGTTTTCTACTTCTAAGGACTAGGAATTTCTGGAGAAATCTGCAAGTTCTGCATGTAGTATTAGCATCCAGAGAAACAAGGGTTAATTTCTATAGGATTTCTTCCCTGAGTTTTCTCCAAATAAATATTCTAAGTTAGGAATGAACATGTTTTGTGCCCTTTGAACAGTAAACTTAGGAGAAGAGGCTTTGTCTTATCTCTTTTTTTTTTTTTTGGCAGTTATAGGGAGTTGTGGAGGGTGACTGCTAATCCTTGGTGTGTCCAAGAGCAGCAGAAGCAATTACTGCCGGTCACGCTGACCTCGGGCTAGGTTCCTTTTGTTTTTAGGTTGCTTATTAGTTACCCTTCTAACCCAACATCCTTTGTTTCAGACAGAAAGCCATTGCAGGAATGCAATAGCAAGGGAAGGAGGAATGCTTCATTCATAAATTGGAGAGCATTTCCAAAGCAGGCCATAAATTATTATCTAATTTCTTTCATCTGAAGAAAAGAAAGCAAGATCTTGCAATTAAACATTTTGTTCAAGATTGCATGCAGAGACCATGGCAGAACTGCAAAGAGGGTACATTGCTGGCCTCTGTAAAGGCTCTCTTAAATCCTAGAGCCCAGGAATGCGGTCTGGACCATGAATACATGGATCTTTGTTTCCACTGCTATACTGGTAACATGGAGAAAGCTGGTACTGAAGGTATTTGAGGAGGAATTAAGCTGAACCTACAGTGTAAAACTTAGTTTTCTTCAATACATAATGCCAATAAAACGGAGTAATGTTAGTGGAAAATAAGTTTCAGTTTTAAGATTTCTATGTGGGTTTAATATTAAAAAGATTAAAAGGTATTTTTAAAGTGTGAGTCTTAAAAAAAGGCTCTATACTGAATAACTTGATCTTTCTCTCCAGAGAACTGATAGTGGTTGGTCATACTGCTGTAAAGTTCAAGTCAACAAAAGGTAACTCAAAAAGGTAACTCAAAAGGAGTTAGCCTAAGAAATGAGGTGTGATCCTCAGATTTGGTCCAAGATTTGGGAATGAGAAATTAAAAATGTTATTCTAGTCCTTTCTAATTTGGTTGCCACAGCTAAATAACTTGGGTGTCATTCAGATACTGGAATAGGCTGCCCAGGGAGGTGGCTGAGTCACCATCCCTGGATGTGTTTAAGGGTCGTTTAGATGCCGTGTTGGGGGATATGGTTTAGGGGAGAACTTGTAGAGTAGGGCTGATGGTTGGACTCAATGATCCCAAGGGTCTTTTCCAGCCTGAATGATTCTGTGATTGGCACCACTGATACTTCTATAAGGACTTTGTACTGGTAACTCTGGATCTATACTAGGTAGTAAACTGACTTTATTGGAACACTTGGCAGGCAGACTCTTTGCATTTCACTCTGTTCTTGGCTATTTCACAGGTCTTTTGGGAACTTGTCAGTAACATTTTTAACAGTAAGGTACCGTACCTCTATTAATAGCAACAACTTTCCAGGAGCAATCTGGGGAGGTAGATGATGCTACCAGATCTCTTCATTAGGGCTACACCATGAAGTCCTGTAAAGATATTACAGAGCTGTAACTGCATTTAGTCCGGTTTTTTCTAACGCTCCTTGTTGCTTAACACTGGGTCATATGATATAAATGATCTACCATGAAAAATCCCTTTTTCATGTGAAATTCTGCATGATCTTTTCCCTTGCTGTCTTTTCAGACATCTTTACAGCCAAGCATATATGCAATTTCTGTAGAATTTTGGTTGTAGAATTTGGTTTTGGTGAAGGGCAACACGTTTGGTTTGTATTTTTTAGTGACTTGTAAATATTAGTATAGGATGCACATTAGACGAGAATGCAGTTCATCAAGAATATGCAAACTGGTGGGTGAGTGTGCACACTGAATTACTAACTTCTGAACAAGAAGCAGCCGTGTGGGAACAGTGCTGGTTACAGAAGCTGCACCTAGGTCTCATACTCTTGAAATCTGAACTAAGCTTCTCACTTCCCTAAGTACTTAAAGGTACAGCAAGCTGGGAGCCTCCTAGATGGTGGTGTGACTGTACAGCTCACAGAAGGTACAGGCCCTAGCATGTGATGTGCAATAGGTTTGAGCAAGGTGGAACGCTGCATGTTGAGATCCTGTAGTCTGAGAGCTGTATCTTGGGGTGCTGAAGATGAAAGCTTCAACAGTGTGAAGCTCTGCGTGGGCTGTTTGGCCCACAGGCTATGTTCACCATCCCTCATGTTCAGTGGAATGTGGAACCTTCCAGCCTAATACAGATTGCATTTGCTTTTTTAACTGTTGAGCAAAATAGAACTTGTAATTATCTGACCCTAAGTGGGAGTCACTTAAAATGCATTAGTCAAGGCCAAAGGAATTTCCATTTCAGCCATGGCTCACACTAACCCACATTCTAAGCTCTTTTATGTTGAGAACCTGCCAACTCAACTGTGGATGAACCGTCTTTACTGGCATGTTGTTGCTCAGAGTGATGCCAGGCATTCTCACTTTAGACTTGGGCTTTTACACAGAAACTCTGCGTATCCCTTGGGTACACTTTTACACAAGTGTGAACTCCACACTTAGCTCTGGGCCTTCTTTCAATCTTGAGGCTGAATTGATAAACCACAGCACCCCAGTTTATCCTCTGTGGCCTCACCAAGGAGACTTAAATAATCTCTGAATGAGTTTTACTTGTATAGAAATGAGGCAAGCAGTTGAGAACAGCCTTGCAGCTGGACAAGATAACCCCTCTAAAATAAACCAGAATTCACTGGTTATCTGGATTACAGAGTGCAGTAACAAATAATTTTCAACAAGGGTTCAGACCATGAAGTTTGTCTCTGGCAGACAAACTTCTTCAGCATACTAACAGTGGCTTCATCCTTTTCTTCTGTTCTGTGTAAAAAGTCTCTTTCCATATTTATTAAGAAGTTCCTTTGAAGGCAGATGGGAATTGACTTTGAGTATCAAACCCTGACTTGTAAATTTCTACTGTTTTTGGCAAAATATCCTATCTCAGATGTAATGTTCCATGCAGGTCTGTAGAGGACAATGTACAGCTTGGGTTTAGATGAATGTAAGCATCTTCCCATCTCCTTATCTTTCAGACCAAGGAAATACAAGGAGGCTTTGTCTTTTCCTTGTCCTTACAGAAAGCATCTACAAAGGTGACGAGGCATAAAGAGCAATCATAGTACAAGATATTCTTAGTATGGAATTGTGCATGATGGATGCAATGGGAGAAGGAAAACTGGATGTGTGCAGCAGATCTGCCTTGGCTGGGCTTGGGACCTTAATGGCTTGATGATCTGAGGGGGGAGAGGATTCTTCCTGTTTTTCTCCTGTAACTTCTCTGATCAATATTCTTTCCAATAGTTACACAATGGAGTGACAAGAATGGTCCCGTTTCTTAAAAAACGTCTCTGGCGGCAAAGTTTTTAAAGGTCTGGGAGTTTCCCCTATTGTATTTAATGGGGCCTTTGGCTCATAAACACATTAAACAAAGAAACAATAGATCCCTAGAGGAATTTTAAAAGCTGAAGTGTAGGGACTTTAATAATATTATGAGGACCTAATATGTCTGATGTGGGAACTTAAATCTGAGGCAAGAATTATGAAAAGAATGTTGGAAGTGAAGATTTAATTACATGATTTATTGTTAATCGTTTATTATTATATATACAGTGCCAGGGGCACTCCTGGTGCTTTACAGATGATTACAGAATAGCAATTCCCAGATCAAAGATCTTGATCATGCAATCTTTATTCGTGTAAATATTCCCCATGGTGCCTGATCTTGTTCCATGTTAAAACTCAATAATCCCCCTCCAACACAGCCCATCATGGACAATTAAAAGAACTTCAGCAAGAGAGCACTGATTATCCTTCCCCAGAACACTGACTATTTTGGTGCCATATATTGTATGGATAAAAGATATCTATTGTGTTTTACCAAACCTCACATTTTTCTGCAGCTTTTATTCTTAATTATAGTGTCAGCAAACATTATTTCCATGACAGAAGCAGCTTATTTCTGGAAGAAAATGTTTCAGACATATGTTTCAGTCACTGTTGATTTAATGGAGCCAATTTACTTGCATGTAATTGTTCCCTCAGTGACCGGTATAGAAAGTTTCACCTTCAAAGACAGATACTGAATGTGAAATACTCCTGCGAGCGATGCAGATGCTGAAATCTCTATTTGCAGAAGGTTCTCTTTTCTTTGTTTCCTCCTGTGAAGCTTTGCACTCCGCTGGAAATGCCACCAATGAGCAGTGCACTTAGATAGTTTTCTTCAGCTGGAATGGCTGTTGTTTACCCACTGGGTTGCTGTAGGCAGCCAGAGAAGTGAACACAGCTTGTGCAGCCATCGTTTGGCTTATGTCTTTGAGACATAACGGCTCTGGTGGGGAAAGATGGAGGCGATTGTGCGCAGAAGGCAAAGGAGGCTTTTCCCCCTCCATCTGTTACAGGATTTTAATATAGCTTTTTGCAGCATGCAGTCCCATTGCTCTAAAAGCAGTGGCATGTAGCACAGAGAAAGGTATTCTGGCTACAATGTGTGATGATCTATGTGCCTAAGATTCCAGTGCAGTGACCAGGATTGAGATTCCTATCTGAATATCATTGGTCTAGACAGTGGGTAGGGAGTGTTGCTGGTTGGATGATACCCACCATAACTGCTTGCTCTTGAAAAAACTTCTTTCTATGTTGTGTTTTATCATTAAGATTTAAAGAGTCTAAGGTGTTATATAATTACCCAGGATGTTAATGAAGTCTAGTATAATGCACAAATGAGCATTGCTCTGGCACTGGATGCTGGATGGCACTGACCAATTGTGTTTAGTAATAGAGAAGCACTTTTTTGTGCAACTCCCGATTACATTTAGAAACTTCCTGCCATGAGATGGTGTGGAGGTCAGAAGTCTATGTAGGTTAAAAATGAGACTAGGACAATTTATGGAGAGTAGGTCCATTTGTGACTGTTGAACACGTTAGTTCCGGTGTGATCTCAGTGCTAACCTGTTGATTGCTGGTGAGCAGGAGGATGTCCCTGGGGAACAATTGCTCTATAAGCACACCTTGTTTCTTATACTCTTTACCTTGCTGTTGAAAACAATGTACTGGGCTAAAGGGAGGTGTCAGCTGGCTCAGCATGATTGTTCTTACATTCTCACATGTCAAGGTTCGTGGAAACTTTTTATTTCAGACTCTGGTAGTGTGGCTCATAGAACTATTAATCCTCCTTGTAATGTACTCATAGCCACACAACCCTTCCTAAACTCTGTAACTCTTGTCACAGCATGCCTAGGGCTGAATTCTCAAGAAAGGCTGGTCTGTAGTTGCTACCAATTCTACACGTAAAATTCTAACACCCCTGAATCAATGACGAGGCTTCAGAGGGACTGGAGATTGCTCAGATTCAGCGGCAAACAAATGCTGACAAACTAACCTCCATGGCTCCCTCTAGATCCCTCCTAAATGCTTTGGCAATAAGCAGTTTTGATGTGCAAAGTTGAAGTGTGACTATGAAATTACTTACTTCAGATACAAGTGAGGGAATTGTGAACCAGAATTAGGTTTATCAAGACACGGTATGTCCAGTTTCTGGCCAAATAATAGCATTTTTTGGAGGTGTTTCTAAACCTTGTGATATTATATTAAGGATCAGCTTAACAGTCACAGGCAGGTTTGGCTGTTGTCAGCAGAAGACATATCCCTGCCTTCCCCTCTGTCTTTCCCCTTTTGTTTTCTTGAGCTATCACAGTTCCCAGTCTAACATATTATCAAAGACTTCAGCTATTTTTAGTTTATGTGAATAAAACAAGCTATATTGCATGGTAACTGAACAGGACTACCAATACCGTTCAGTCCTCCTTGTTGTGAGACCAGTGGACTTTGGCATAAAAATTGTGTAGATGGGAACAAAAACTGCTTCAGCTCCCACAGCTACAGCCACCTTGGAGCATAAGCCAGAGACCTCATGGTGCAAAATCATGTGGGAGCAGGACAGACTCATCCTGTAGGTCAGATACAGTGTGTAGCTGGTCTAGGCAGCCATAGTATTCAGGTCTAGGCAGAAGCTCATAAACAAGTTAATTTTTGTTAATTATGCTTGTGCATATTATGGTAGTGGTTGAAAGCTCAAACTGAGACTGGGATTCCATTGTGGTAGGTGCTGTGCTAACACACATCGTGTTTCCGTTTTCAGTCTCTCGAGTTCAGCAAGGAGCTTCAAAATGAAAATGGAAATGTGAGGGACTACTGGTATGAACTGGCTATCTCCACGGGAAACGGGGCATTCTCAGGTTCAGCTTTTTCCCAAAGATGGGTTTTCCTGGAGGCTGAAAACATTCTCTTTGCTTTTTGAAACAACTTTAGACATGTTCTTTTATCTATAATGCCCTTGGTCAGTATGAAGTCTCACAGCAGAGCCCGAAACTAGGCAAGTGATCCTGACATGATTGCAACTAATCTTCAACAGTGGATAGAAGGAGAATTGAAAATCACTTTATCCAGAGCTATATGTTTTCTAAGTTTACTGTAAGTGAATGCCTAAGAAACAAGTGACCTCGCGAAGACCTCAGAATTCAAAGAATAACTCAGAAGTGTCCATACAGGTTAGTATGACCCATGAATTATCCATTACTCATTCCTCTTTAACTCTGAAACAGCAATGCCTTTGTTTCTCTCTCTTTCTCTTTTTCTCTAACTTGAAGGCAATAACAGGACCTGTGGCTTTGCTCTGTGCGTGTCGCTGCCTGCCAAGAACAGCAGGCAAATGAGTAATACTATTCCTCCCTTGAAATTCTTTCCTTGAAGTGAAATTAATGAAAATCTTTATTATGAACGAGAGGAATCCAGTTTTGTGGAGAGGCAGAGGAAGGATTAAGACTTAGATTGGTTTACCCCATTTTCAATTGTTTTTACAATAGTGGTGATGGAAATAGCTAGAAGAACAATGAGAAAAGGAAGAGAATTATTTAAGTATCCAAAATAAATCCTTATCTTCTGGCAACTGGCTAATTAGAAGCTAGTAAAGCAAACCTAGACAGGACAGCATTGTGATCACAACGGGAAATCCAGTCATCATAAAAATACTTCTGCAGTCTCTGATGCTGGAATAGGCATTGTTAACCTATTTTTGCACCAAGAACTAGGAGCCTCAGGACAAGACTTTTATAAAGGCCATCAGCTGAAAGAACAAAAATCCGTTCACCACCCAGTAAGCTGCTAGGCTGATTGTTCAAAGCCAGGAGGTAACATATAAACACCCTCTAGAGCAGCAGAGGTCAGTGGTAAAAGGACTTGCTTTTTCTTTCTGATGTTTAAACAGAGTGTTCACCAGTTCTTGGTGGTGTTATCATTAGACAAGTATTCTCTTGTAAAAGTGATACCTCCCAGTCAACTTCTTATTAGTAATGTAATAGCCATGTTAAAGTCATGGTGGTCTAAGGATAGAAAGGAAGCTAGGCATTCAGAGAGAGATGATATCTTTTATGAGATATTTGTGTGTACGTTCTGCCTTCCCTGAGAGACCTTAAAAAAAACCCAATAGGCAAATTTATAACATAAGCTGATGAATAAAAGGGATTATTTCTCACCCTTAAACTTGTTCTCTCTGGGCATGGTGCAAGAACGATAGCAGGGTAATGTAAAGAAGCAGCTTCCATTATTGTTGTCTGTGCTATTTGCTGTGTGAATAAACAAAGGACTTCAATCTCCAACACTGTTTCTGCTATGATGAATGCTTTCTAAATGCTGATGGATGGATTAAGGGAGGATAGAAAGATAAAAGTCTGACACATCTTGCCAGTACTGAATTCATGTATGGATCGAAAGTGAAGTGTAATTACCACCCAGATCAAATTCTTTCAAAAGCCAGAGCTGTCTAGACCAACAGCAGATATTTATTTTTAGGGTTGATCTTTGTGGGTTTTATTAGCAATGCTGCCTTCTCTGGGGTAAAAGCAGGGGAGGGAAGAACACAAAATCCTCTTGAGTTCCCATTGTTAAAACAAGCTGGGTAAAGCTTACTGGAGAAACCTTAATTCTGAGAGAAAGCTGTACTTCTGTATTTTCTTCTGAGATATTCTCTGCTTTGAACTGGCTTGAGGAATCAGTGTAATAAAACTGGCGTTTGGAAACTGAATTTTGTATTTAGAGAAAAAGCACACTTGTAGATCAGATGAAGGGTATGATAATGAAGTTTTTTCTTCAATTAAGACAATCCTAGACAGTTAATTTCAGCAGTAGTCATGATGTGTAGATAATGAGATTTGTAGGTTAGTGCAAACCTAGATATGGTTCTGTTTACTATAGCCACACAGAAGGAAGGAGTTGGGCCTGTTCTGCTGATCGTACCCCTTCCTTAGCGGGTTGGTTAGCCATTGCTGGGCTCTGACATGCACTGCTTCTGTATTTTGGTTGGCCCTCACAAAACACCCGCACACAATTCTTTCAAACGTAGCAAGTACCAACTTCTTCATTATGTTCAACGGGTTATGGGAAATGAGCAATCTGAAGGTGTGTTCTGAAATTTTTCAAGTGGGCTACTCAAATAGGAAAGCTGAAGAGATGAACTTGGATGTGTTGTTAAACAAGTTTTTTAAAGAACCTGGAGTGGGATCCTAGCAACATGATTTCCCCCGCTGTGAGTGCTGATATTCCTCTTTGCCATCTGTGGAGAAGGCAGACCTCCCTAAGACTTTGAAAGTGTTCTCGTGTTGAACATCTCTATACAACATCAGGTTTTATTTCTGCAGCATTTTGTCTGAACAGGACCGTTCTGCCCAGCAAAGCTCCTTAACTGCCTATTCATACGGACTAACGTCCCAGCACTGGAAAATAGTTGTGCTTAAACATGTTGAATCACAGACCTCTAGCAGTGACTCTGAAAAACCTTCCAGTGAAAGCAAAAGCAAATGTGTTTCTTTCTAGTACCCTTTTCAAAATGGTTTTATGGGGAGGATGGAAGTACAAAAGAATGAGCAGCATGGAGTTCCTGTTTGATACTCATGCCAACTGAGGAGAAATAAGCTGGTATTTAGTAAGAGGTGGGTGGCTACTTGTTGCCCCTCATACCAGGTGCTTGCACTGTAGCTCCACAGCACTGGAAGAGCACTGCGGGTTCCCAGCTCTCCAGGCTGGCCTCCACTAGATGACGGTGTTGTACCAAGTTAGTTCGAGAAGGCCAGTGCCCGATGCCCCCGCAGCCCTGGCTGCTTTGCTCGTGATGTTGGACAAAACATTAGCACTTCTGATGTTAAATAAAGCCTTTGTCCGATGGAGTTGCTGTATAACTGCACAGGGAGATGCTGAGGATGAAGAGACTCTGAGAAGTGCTGCAAATGCATCAACTGGTTGATCTGGGATTACAGACAGGATTCAGGATTCCCACATGTCAATGACAGTGTCTATATGAAGAGGATGGAGTTTCAACTTTGCTGGGATACCTGCAGTAGCAGTTCAGGGTGCGTGGCTGTGCAATAGCTGAGTTTTTGACATTCCCGTGCACAAATATGGTGCTCAAAGACTATGAGTCTGTGAGACTACAGATGGCTCAAAAGCATGAGTTGCCTGTAGTTTTGAAAACATAGAAATCACAGAAATTTTCCTTATGGGAGCAGGAATTAGGTCCTAAGCAGATGTGGCATCCCAGGTATTAGAAAGGAGTATTGCCCATGTTCTCGTATGGGAAGCGAGATTCAGTGGCCAGGATTAGAATATTGAATTTTCTGGCTGCCAGTCCTGTGGGGAGAAGAATAGAGTAGAATTGATTTTGCTTTTTTCCTCAGTTATGTCAATAATCTTTTCCTCTGACATGCTCTTTCTATCATTTCTGGACAGATAGTGAAGATTTTATGTAATAGTGAATAAAACAAGACAAGTGGATCAGGAGCTTCTGACCTCTATCTCAGGACTTAAGGACAAAGATCTGTATAACTTCCTGACAGCTGACAAGTCCATACTGGAGAAGAGTAAATGCTTTCAGCCCATCATAAAACAAAGTTCTTTATTACACAATGTGAGAAATGCTGCAGTTGATCTTTCTTGTTGCTAGACTCTTTAAAACATTTGGGATAAATACATAATAGAGAATGGTTCAGTTGCTTTCCATTCTGTTTAAATTTTTAAGAGTCAAGACTTTGTAAAAGCAGTCCTTCAGGAGCGTGCATGTGTGGAACAGTGTGAATCCATGGCTGAACCGAGTACTTTCTTACCACTGTGATAGCTCCCAGTGCAGAGCGACCTGTGTGCATGTCCTCTTGTTTGTGTACCAGGAAGTTTGAAACCATAGAGCCTGGAGGACAACACGAATGTAAATGTTTTGTTGTGTGCAATGGCACATGGTCTCTTGATTGTCTGTGGCTGTGCACGGTACAGCTGAAGCAAACATCAAGGTGATGCTGGGGGCTGTAATAGCAGGTGCAGTTGTAAGATTTGTCTGCCTTGGAAATGGGACCTTCTACCTGCACCCTCTGATTTCCCCCCTCTTTGAGTCTCTTCTTTTCCCATATTCCCTGTGGGCAGTTGAATGGCAGTTTATGCAACCTAGCTTCTGAGACAAGGCTCAGAATACACTTTTGTTACGACACTCTGATATCTTTCTCTATGGCATAGCCATTCCTATTGCTTTGTGCTGGGTTTTGCCTGCTGTTTCAGTGTGGCTGGAGAGCTCTAGGAGGTGTGACATGGGAACATCTGCAAGGCTTCAGAGTTTTCCTGCATCCATTCCTGCTCTACCCTGACCCTGTTAGGATTCCCTCTACTCCAGATGTAGTCTCCTCTGTCTCCTTTTATTCTTTGACTATAGTTTCACAGTGAAAAATACGTGTTCTGTCCTGCATTACCCAAGTTTCTTGGGAAGACCTATACCTACCTCAGACTTTTTTAATAGTGTTGCTAAACAAGACCTTCTCTACCAAAAATGAGTAAAATTTAATGGCAGAATTAGTGTTGCAACATTTATGAAGGTCAAGATAATGAAGACATCCTTAGAAACGCTCTCCCAACTTAGGAAGAACAAATCACAGTAGAGCTGGTGCCAAAGCAGAACCAAGTCTTGATTAGCCTTGAAATGTGAGGACATCTGGATCCAGATAAAAAGCTGTGGTCAGCTTTCTTCTCTAACACAAAATGAATCCAGACACCCTTGGACTTTGTGTTGAGCTGGTTCTGGAACCCACCCCCCTCTCTAATCTTTCTTGATCTATGTCCCTTTTTGTGTGGAGCTAAATTAAGAGAATTTGGCATTCTTACAAAGTGGCCAAGCCAAACACTCGAAACCTTGGAAATGCAAGAATTTTAAGCTGTTGCTACAAATTCACTATAGCCTTTGTGCCATATACATTATGGTATTGTTTTTAATCACAGACTCACATTCTATTAAATCTCTGCTCTGTTTAAAGTGCAGGATGGATATTGCTTACTTAACGAGCAGCTATTTAATATGTTCTTTTATCTTCATTGTTCAGTGTGTACCCCATGGCTTATTTACTGCACACTATTCAAAGCATGTTCTGAATACAGAATTATTAATTTCCTTGGGAGCTTTCCTTCAGCAGTCATCGTTATTGTATCTGGGTGCTTCACAGGCATGCAATAACCTATTTTCACAACGCCTCAATGAAGTGAGGGGATACTGCACCCCTACTTGAACAGATGGCAAACAGAGATAGGAAGATGAAGAGAAAACACTGTCAAAGTTTTTTATTGTCTGGGCCTTTTTTTATTTTTCTAGGTTCACGGTACTGTGAAATACTTTATATATTCAAGGCGTAGTTCATACAAGTTTCAGTTCTATGAATGCTCAGCAGTTTTTTTTCAGATCAGACTCTAGGGTCTTATGTTGAATCCCTAAGAGGATGATTGACAAGCTGTAAAAATGTGGATTAATTGATTTGCTTAGCAACACATGCAAACACTAGGGCAGAGGGTATGGTGGAGTTTAGTTCTTCAGGACCAGCATTCATACATCTTTGGGAGAGACCTGAACTGATAAGCAGGAGGAGAAGAGACTCAGTTCCCCTACTCCCAGATGGATTCCCAAACACTTTCTCTGTCTGAACCCTGGCAATGAATCATCTCTTGCCTTTGCCTTTGTCACAGCTTCTCTTTCAGAGTCTAACTTCACCCCCTGGAAGCCAGTTTCCCTATTGGGAAAGGTTTCTGTAGAAGGCAATTCAAATCAAGGGCTTAGTTTTGTCACCGTTACCAGCAATCCATTGGGGCAGGTGCTTTCCCCATTGACCGTAGAGGGGCCCAAAGGGCACTGTCCTCATTAGGCTGAAGTTACTCCATACATGATGTATGTTTCCAACTCTGCTAGCTGCTCTTGAGCCCCACTCAATGCATTTGTAGGCTCCTGGTCGCAATAGCCATTTTGTTGTCTTCCCCCTTCCTCCATCCCCAGTTCTTTCATACTAAACAGACCTGTGCTCAGTTTTTCCCCGTGCTCTAGTCCTTGCCTCACCAAAGTGTTTCAACCAGTTTCTTTCCCTTCTTGCCAGTCTTACATGTTTTACCTTCTGCATCACGACAGTTTTGCCATCGGTACTACTGGCTTGGCAGCAAGATGGTCATTAAAAGCCCAGGGCAGTTGTGGACCTTCCTCTGCTTTTTAATCCTGGGATGCATCTCAACCAGGTGGGAAAGAAAGTATGCAGGGAAAAAAAAACCTGAACAACTCCAACATCACAATGCTGCATGCTCAGTTTCAAGGTATTAGTGTGCAGGCACACGCTTCCACACCTTGCCCATGTAGGTGCTGCTGGGGAACAGAGACCTGTAGTGAAAATGGACATCTCTGTTACAAACTTTTACCAAGTACTGCAGATATTTTCCTCTTCAAGAATACTGATTAAGGTCTCTGAAACACCGTTTCTGAGTTTCACAGGCACAGCACAAGGTTCTTGAATGAAGTCTAGAGATTTCCAGATATTTTTTTGTAAACATGGCCAAAATGATGTATTTTTCTTCAGGTTAGTTCTTGGAAAAGGCAGATTGTTTTGGCTAAAATTTGCCTTTAAATAAATAAATCAGCCTAAGAAAGACAGTCAGCATGGAAAATTTCAGCCTGGGTAGCTAAAGGTTGGCAAAGTTTTCAGCAATTGAAAAGAGGATTTTGTAATGCCTGGGAAGTGTCAAGCAACCTCCTGTAGTAATTGATGCTACCAGCCCTTGCTTTTAATAAGTTCAATTATCCAATGTTTCAGTAAAATCATCTCTGCCCCAGGAAGAAGCTCCATTTTAGTGCCAAATCCTTCAGGCTTAATACCTTTGTTACTAAATGAAGCCTCGATTGCCAACCTTTAAGTACTTAGAAAAGAATGTTCTACTTCATTCCCATTCATAGTTGTAATTCATGACTAGTCTGAACTTTGAGTGCACCTGTAAAGGCACTGTTTGTGTATTGTATTGCTGGCAACGGTGACTGTAGTAAAATGCATCGAGTACATGCCATGGTTAAAGCATTTTCCTAAGATAATAGCAATATTAGTCAATTAAAGCAATCCAATCGAGATCAAAATCAGTAGGGATGGTAGGATGATGAGGTAACTGGCACTGCTGTTACCTGTGCGGCTTTTTCTAGAGAAACAGAAAATGTCACTCTCTAGTCTTAAGTAACACTAATCTGATGGTGAGAATATTAGCAGTGAAAATGAACACCGTGTATCTGTGGGTGAAGGTTATTGAAAGCCGAGCCTATCTCAGTTTTGAGGGTGTGTGTGTATACGTGTAGGCGATGATGAATTCTGAGATTGGTTTTCAGATATAATTCAGAGACCAACTGCAAGGAAACCAAAATTAGAGTTGCGAGCTGTATTCAGTTAAAATGCAGCCGTGTCTTGTAAAGGGGCTGTGTCAGAATGGGATCTTCCCACTCAACCGATTTCTGGGCACAGTCAGAGTTACAGGCTGGGTAAAAGAAAACACATTTTTCTGCCTTTTGCCTTATTCTTTCTTTAAAAGTCAAAGCAGGATAGAGGGAATTGGACAGAATTTCTCCCTTAGGATGCCACTTAGTAAGTTACGATTGGTTCCACCGAGGTATCGATGGGGTTTATTTTCAAGGCTGGATGCTTGTCTTTGAAAACCTCTTTTGGCCTGCAGAACCTTTACAGATGCTAGGAACAAAGGCATCAAGTCAAGAGTCCACAATCTGCACAGTCAATTTGCAAAGTGAATTAAAAGATTTTTTGTCCAGCACTTGTTTTTTAATCTTGTTTTTAGGAAAAAAAAAGAAAACTGGTAAGGAATATCTTACAAGAGAAACTCTGCCTGCAGTACTTCATTCATAGGTGTGATGCAGACTATACATGTTGGTACTTCATCAGATCTTTAGTTTTGTTTATCTTGTGACAACATGCTAGAGTGCTTGTATCCCACCGTCTCCCAGCACTGAATATAGCAAATATGTGGGAAAAGTCAGTTGATGAGGCTAAGAAAAGACACAACAGAGACACAACACAGTAGGATAAAGTGATAAATTGGGGAAAAAGGTGGCAACAATCTAAGACCTAGAAATCTACCTTTTTTTTCTACTCGGTTTATTATTTTTGATGGGCTGGTGTCCCCTTCAGTCAATCTGATTTGCCCAGGAATTGCTTCTGCAGCCCACACGAGGCTTGCAGCATTAGCTGCTCTGTTGGTACCTAGAAACTCTAATTCAACACCTTCTCTCTTTGATCTGGATTTACCTAAGAAAATTACATACAGTTCTGATGAAGGGATGGCTGCATTTTCCTAGAGGTACTCTCCTCAAAACAGAACTAACAAATGACCAATAACAACCTGAACAAATGTTCAAACCCCTTTCTAATGATTCCCAAATATGTCTCTGTTTCAGTGGATTTTCATCTGGCACCTTAAAATTTCATAACCCCATGAGAGCCCCCGTAGGCATGGAACCTGTAGTCTGCACAAGGCTGGTTATGATCAGCTTAGTTTTATGCCTTCATCTGACATTTTCTTCTATCAGTAGTTTAAAAGAATGTGCCTATTGATTTGTTTTAAGTTACCAGGACACTTCTTTTTCTTTCTGTGAAAACAGATACTGTAGATTTGACTTCAAGGCAGTTACAGGGTTACTGTAGATTTAAGTAAACCTTTTCTTCAGATTTAAGGAAAATTCGTACTCACTTTTCAAACTTAGATCTGAAACTTAGGACTCCTTTCAGTACATATTTGGAATCAAATTCTATTTTAGAGGAGCAAAACCCCTTTCTTTCCATCTCAATTTATGATTGATGTAAGATTTCAATAATAATGACTGACTAAAGAATGGAGTAAAATGCCTCCTGGTTTTCCCTATTAACAGCTGCTTTTTGGGGGGCTTTTTTTTTTTTCCTTTGGATAGTAGCAGTGGACAACAGAGGCCTTGGGCAACAGAATGATTTCAGACACCAAGTGGAGTATTCTTCTAAATTACTATCTGTTTGCAACAGTGTTTGCTAGCAGTTGGCAGAAATTTTTCATGTAAATATTGCTTTAAACTGCTTTAAACTCTAGGAACGGTGTCTTTGTTGTCTCTACGGAGCCATTTTGTGTGATCTTAACAAAATATTGACTTCAAACACAATCTTTGTCCCTGAGTTGTACTCCCCTGACATTTTGTCCATGACTCCTGCATTTTAAGTGTACTATCCAAAAGCATTCGATCCAGCTTCTTTTCATCACATGACAACAGTCATAATGATTTAATTTTAGGGAAACACTAGTTAAAAACCAAAATCAGTGTAATTTTCAGTATATAGGTTATATAAGAGTAAAAAATGTCCCTGTGTGCTTAAAACATGACACTTGAGATGTAGTCATGTGCCTGTTCAAAAGAAGATTTATCTTCTCCCACATAGATCATACCTGGAATGACCACGCTTCACTCACTGATCTTCAACCACTTCATAAAGGTGGGTACGATGGAAGTGTTCCTGATCCTTCGTTTAATGCCTTTTCCATTGGACTGTGCTGGCTGCCACTTGGTTTGTCAATAAAAAAAGTCCGAATGCTACATTTTGTGTTAGAGAAGATTACATCTCCTTTTCATTGGTGCAAAGCGTTCAGGCCAATTCTATTCTCACAGAGTACAATGGTAGCACTCCCAATGAGGGGCAGTCAGTCCTGGGAATCATTTGCTTCAAGTATCTGTTCAAATTGCTCTCTGATGTCTCCAAATATAACCCTCATTTTCATCACACTGTTTCTTCTGTTTGCCTCGGTTCACAGGCTCCTGCAGGGATAGTACCAGCTCCGTTAAAATACTTGTAATCCTATTGCAGCACTGTGTGAACTGAGCTAATTTTCTTTTCCTCTTTAGGTAGGTGAGATAGTATATACTTTTGCTGGCTGTATTCTGTAGCCATATTCCTCGATTTGTAAGATACCTCTACCATCTTATTTTATCTTCCTCACTTGACTGTTCTGGAGCATCCAAGTGTTCTTAAATACATATTACGTCTCCTACATTGCTCCACCTGATTGGCATAAGATACAACACTGCCGCTCTCAGTGAGCTTCTGGTGGGTAGGACCCCACTTGCCATCCAATTTTTATGTGTTTGATAGCAGAAAAAAATGCTAATATTCAAACTAAACCATTTTTCCACAAGCAGGGGAAAGACTTGGGCAATTAATACATCTCTTTGCTTATTCAGTTCTGTGTTTTCCAAAAAGTAATATTCTTCTTGTTAGAGAAGATCAGCAAGTTGTTTATAAACTCTATAAACTACAAGAGAAAGTACCTAATTTTCTTCCACTGTGGCTGATAGATGCAGATCTTGATGCTACAGATGCTTCTGTTAAGTACATTGAGGGGCAATCCAAGGTGTGCATACTCTTATTTTAAAGGCAGACAAACGGCATCTTTTCTTCGTCTGAGCTAATTCATGAGTGCCACCCATGTGACACTTTTTACATTTCTTTTTCTCCATGGCCATAAACAACCTTGAAATTGTGATTCATTCCCCATGTCCAGCCATCAGCTGCAGAATTTGGAGTTGGACACTGACACTGCAGTACTGTGTCATGTTCTGTCCATGCCTATTTTTATCCTAAACTGTATGCACAGTGTAATGTCTGGAAACATGCTGCTGGGAAGGGTTGGAGTGTGGTATTTAGCTTCCATAACTAAGTTTGTTTTGTTTTTTTAAAATTCTGCTCTGAATGGCTTTGGGGGTTTGTTTGTCTTATTTCAAGAACAAAAAAAGTACATATGTTTTTAGGGGAAAAGTGAACATAGTGTTTATAACCCATTTTAATAAGTGAGTAACAGGGTCTAAAACTGAAGAGTTTTCCAGGGAGTGCAAGTGTGAGACCTGAATCCTGTAGCTACTAAGGGCTGTGTGTGCATCATTTGCAGCTCACACTTGTATGCTCAGCCTACCCACATTTGAGCTACGCCTCCGTAGAAGTTATAAACCTGATGATTTTCAGAGACTTATGGTTCTGAGATGCTTTCTGTACACAAAAGAAAAACATAGCCAGTCCAGAATGGTCTGAGCCGGATGAAATAAAACAAAGACATCATCAACAGAACAGTACTTTAAAAAATCATTTTGAATAGACTGGAGTGTATTCCCAGATTTATGGTGATTGTGCCCCTTGAAGCGCTTGCCAAGTTTATGTGCAGTTTGTGTGTGGTTTCTGAATGCTCGGCACAAAGTGACATTGAGAGGGTTTTTTTTCACATGCTCTGCTTCTCCCATTAATTCCAACTCCCTAGGGCTTCTCATAGAATCCTTTCAGACACTGTTAGCTAATATGTTCTTCTGCATAGTATTAGCTTTAAGATTTTCTCCCTAATGTGTGATCGGTATGTGGTTTTGGGGATGTCATCATCTGAACTGTGATCTTCATGAAGGGGACTAGGTATTCACGTGTACATCTTGAAGAGCTCTGCCGCACTGCTGTGATATCTAAGAGCTGCCTAAGGTGCACTTTGTGCCGAGAGACAAACTGAGTGACTGAAGGAAGAGAGGGCAAAATAAAGGGGCCAACTGATGCATACAGTGCACAGGTCAGGAGGAAACAAAAGGTTACCTAAAGCACATCTATTGGATTTGAAAAACTTTGACTCATGTCTTTGAATGACTGTAAGAGTGTTCCCCAAGCAGAGGTATTATGCTAATTACCTTGCTTTTAAAAATAAGACCTGGGTTAATTTTGTCAAAATCCAAGCCTAAGCTGAGCTCTTGCTGTGATGCCTGAGAGAAATCAACCAAGAGATGATGCTGAGTTGAGCAGCATTTGGAGATACGATTACATTACTCAGAGCCGTTAAGGTGGACAGTACCTAACCTGGCCAGCTATGCAGGCGTATCAGTAAGGAACTCTTCAGAGCTTTCTGACAAGGCTCTTTTCTTCCAGAAATGCTAATTTGTCAAAAATCAGCTGGAGCAGATGCTGAAGTCAGCCCTACCGCAATTTAGGTGGTAGCAAAAGTGCTACAGAACTCACCTGCAACTGGTCTGAGCTAGGATTCAAATCCAGCTCCGTTGAATTAGCACAAGGGACTTCAGCTTGGCTTTTTGCTGCCAGGCTATAAATCAGCGGTCTCACATGTACGCACATGCTCTCACTAGTTTGGGCCCAATTTGTATTAAATTATTTATATGAAATAGAAACTCCGGGCCAGAAACTGATGAAAATAAGTAACTGTTAGAACTTTGGATGGTCCAGAGCCAAGTCTTAGACCTGACTCAGGCAGAGCAAGGCCTTGAATTTGTGTTTTCCCCGTTCTTTGTGAGCGCAGGGAGCGCAGAGCAGGCGGAGCTCTCTAGTCATTGCTGTTTTCTTTCTCCTCTTAGCCTTGGCTTTTGCAGCTCGTTTGTGAACTCTTACAAAGAGTAGGCTCTTTGAGGGACAGGTTTTGCTTTACTCTCTCTTTGTAGAGTGCCAAGTGCAGTGAGACCCTGACCCTGATCGGGACCTCTGGCCAAACGCGAAGCACCTTGGCAAAGGGTAGCAGTGCCCTCTGGAATGACCTGCCAGCAAACAACAACCTGCTGTCAGCTGAGGGACCTGCACCTATACTTTTAGAAATCTGTTGATTCTAGGGAAGAAGAGCAGGTTTTATCAGACTTTTCAGCTCTCTGATGTATATTTCAGTTTTTGAGCCTTAAGCCAATTCAACTGCTTCCCACTCTCCAGGAATCTAGGACAGGATAGTGAAGTCCAGGGTATCATGGAATTGTAGACAAGTGGTAGCAATACTGGAGCCAGCCCCATGCTTCATGTGCTCACTGGGTATGAAACAGGTGGAAACTTTCTAGCCATGCCAGTTATGGTGCCTGCATAGTCACTTCTCATGATGTCCTCAGGCTGCACTTTTAAAGACATTTAATGTTCTTAAAGCTGCAGCCCCATATGTCATGAGATGTTTGACTTTCATAAAAACAGAAGATTCTAGACTTCAGTTTGCAGAAAAAAATTTAGGAATTGAATCTCCTCAATGGTTCAGATAACAGCAGATTGAAGGGGGGAAGAAACAAACACAAAGCATACAAGCAGCTCTGGGGGGTCCTGATTTTCAGCTCCTGTCATTAGTGTTGGCAGATGGGAATTGATTGTACTGTAGGATAGGCTGTTAATTTGAGCATCCCTTTTGAAAGGCAAGAGGCCAAAGAGGCAAATGAGAAGGCCAGCAGCAAGTGTCTTTAAAATCACATTCCAGCAGAGAGATGGAAAACAGTAGTGGGAGAAAGTACCAGTTGTATTCAGCAAAGTACCAGTTGGGTACAGCACAGGAGAGAGAAGAATGAGGCATCAAAGGCTTCATAGTGAGGAAAAGGATTTCAGTAAGCTGAAAGAATAACAATATAAAAACGAGGGCAATTTCTAGCATGAGAAAAATGAGCTCATTTGGAGTTAACATCCTGACATTACTATGCTATCGGTGAAGTTGCTGTTCTATTGTATAAGCTACATCCCATATCATGATAAATGTTATTTGGTAGGGGTCAGTGTTTTGTTCATTCGGACTGACACTCATAAATGGCACAAGCTTCTGAATGGCAATTTCTAGTCACAGAAGTGTAGATTGCCTGCAACATTAATGTAACACAACAACTAAAACGTCTCCTTTGCAATGTCATTAGAATGGGAAATGTGTTGTAATGCAAGTCTGGAGGGAACCAAAGTGATGCTGTTTGAATGTGAAATTTTAGGGGGCAAGAACTTTGTGCTAGTCTAAGGTTATTGATCATGGTACTTAAAATGTGAAATTCCGTGGAAAACTATTCCGAAGAGAGTTGGTCTGCGGAGACCAACAGCGCTATAATGAGATGTGAGATATAACAGGAAAATGGTTTCAATGCAAGTCTGCAGGGAGAAGCAACAATGTCACTTTACATGGAAAATTATTTCAGTGCAAGTCCACAGAGACCTGTAGCAACACTCTTTGGGTGTGAGATTCTATGGGAAAAGAGTTTCAATACTCCTCTGTTAGCCTGAATAAGGTCATTATATTATGATGAGGAAATTATTTGATGGAAAGAAGGCTCAGACAATAGCCACAGAACAGATCATCAGTGTCAGTAAGCTTTCATTTGAGGCAGCAAAGATACCCAACCTTTCCTGTTCCTTAAGAAGCAGAGACTCAGCTGGGGCTCCCAGAGGAACAGAGCAGATTTTTTGCACTGGGTGATCTCACTGGGCCTCTGGGATGGCTGAGTAGCAGACAGAGTACTGGCCATTGCCTTCTCATCCCCCACCCTGGCCTGCCTGCTCCCCAGTCTCTGCCTTGCTGATGGGGAGTGCATGGATCAGGTCAGAGAATTCACAGTTACTGCTCTGAGGCAGCTACTCATCTCTGCAGAGCTCAGCACAGCACAAGGCAAACTGGGGGCACGGGAACAAGCATCATGTCAGGGAACTTGTTTTCTCTCACTCACTTCTTCTAGGTACAGTTGTAGCAGGCCCAGCGGGACGTGCTTGATCCAGATTTGTTTCAACAGCTCATGCTGTATTACACAAGGCTGTTGCTATCCCTGTGTCCAAACACAATCACAGTTTAGGGAAATTTGAGCTCAAGTTCTCCTGGCTGTCTACAGACCTTGGGATTTCAACAGCTTATAATGTAACTGAAGTTTGCATTCAAATCTAAATTTCACAGTTCCAGCCAAACTATCTCAGCATAAGAGTGCACCAAAGCAAGATTCCCATATTAAGAAGAGAAGGACAATTTCCATGTAAGTGATTCACCTTGAGTCTTGTAAGCACAAATTCTTGGAAGATAGCATTAAGTAACATCTTTAGCAGATGAGGTTATGATGAGACAACCTGAACGTTTTTATGTGTTTCTTATGTATCATGTATGTAGAAATAACTTTTAACTGCCAAGGTCGTCAGCACCCAAGAAATACCATAGATAGGTGGGAAGAAGAGGTGCGAATGAGTGGACTCATTCAGTTTAGTGTTTTGAGAATATGCTCTTCAAGCCATGCTTTATATAATTTATAAGCAATACTTTCTATTGACTGTAAGAAGCTGTTTGAAAATTAAGTGGTGTTTGTTATATTAATACAAATGCGATAGCTACCAAAGGGACAATAATCTAAAGCATTAGTGACTTGCTAGTCAAAGTACAACATTTCCTGACACGACAGCTCTGTGTGGTCCCACCGCATTCACCAAATCATGGTTGGCCTCTGAAGCAATCTTCTTCATGGCAATCCATTTGTTCACCAGTTCTTTCCCCTGTCCTTCCAGAGAAAAAACTAAACTGCTTCTCATTTGCCAGGAATTTCTATATAAAATTAGACATATTCTGGGCAAATGTAATGTCTGTCTTCTAAGTGTTCACAGCAAAAATAAAGAATCATTGTGCAGAGAGTCCAGAAAAAGCTGTTTGTCTGAAAGGAAGAAATCCACATTTTTGAGACAAATTGTCCCTTGCTTTAGGTCTGCATCACAACCTGTTCTGCACATTTCTCCTGTGGCTTGGGAAGATGGGTGCTGCAACATATAAAGGCAGGTCCAACTTTGGAAGCATGGTCAGGTGCAGTAATTGATTTGTATCCATCTCTAGTTCTCAGTATACCTTGATGTGAAATTTAAGGAAGGCACTGTGCACTGCTTTGTGGTTTGGTTGTTGGTTTTTTTTTCCTGTAACAAACTGCAGAAGCAGTAAATGATATCAAGAAGCATGTAGTCATGGCAAATGACTCAGTTCTTTCTACTAATAAAAGCAGAGGCTTCAGTTCCTGTCTTACAGGAGAGCTGATTGATTTACAATATAACAGCCTCTCTGTCAGGCTTCCTAGTATTTGTGTGCAAATAGATTTGGAATGGGAACTGATGAGACCTGAAGATAGGGACCAGATTGTGATCTTAATTGCTTCTGAGAATGGATCTTTTTAGATTTTCTAGATTGTGAAGGTGGAAAAGCCAATTTATAAAATCTTGTAACAATTCAGTGGAATTTTTAATCGTTGTTTGGATTAATCATCTGCCTATCATTAATCTTGATCCTTTGGAGAAAATGGACAGTCTGTATCCCATTATCTTCCAGCAGAGCTCCCTGGGCTTTCAAACTTTCTCTTAAAAGGGCAAAGGAAATCTTATCTGTTGCATGCCATCACAGCCACACTGGCACAGGATCTTGGGAATGTTCACAGCATGGTTGGAAGCAACATAAAAGCAGAACCCCTTATTATTATAGATGCCTTGGTTTTAGATGTATCCTCCCAACATCTTGGAGCAGTAGCAGCTTATTCTTGCTTTGATCAGCTTTGAGCTGATTCTTGCTTGTGTGTATGAGAAAGCAGCAGCAAATCTGCTTTCCCTGGGGAGGTATTTGGTGGATACTGCATGTGAGAACCCTGGGAGACTTTCCTCCCATGTACTCTGAGCCACCGGGCCTCACTTACACAGAGAGTCATTCTACATGGAGAAACTACACAAACTTCTCAAAATCGTTTCCCAAAACCCTGTTCTCGATTGGTACTTCTCTGTTCCATGGAGGTACTTACGCTCATTTAGCTTAACTGAGTAACAGACCAATTGTAGTCAGCAGAAGCTCAGTGAAGGAGCAAAGCTTCGTTAAAAAAATCATCACTGTGTTTTTGTACAACAGTTGGGGCCGTAATTTAGATTCTCAGCCTGGCACATCTTCATTCCAAGTCTCTTTGTAATTAATGGAGTCACTCTGAATTTGCATTCAAAGAAGGTCAGGCAGAATGTAGTTCTTTTAGAATTCTTGAGTCTCTGTTGCTTGATTTCTCTGTCTTGGCAGTGCATTTATATTAATCTCTTAAATTGTTTATTGCTCTTTATTTTAATACCTGTTTAGCCCATCATGTTACAACAATATATTGGGAAACAGTTTGTGCAACCTTCTGTTAGTACTGAGAGAAGCAAATGAAGCCTCAATTATATTTGTTAGTCAAAGAAAAGGGAACAGAAGTAAATCCTCTTAGGCTATAGCAAGGTCATTTAAACGTAAGGTAAACCTTTATGTAGAGTACTTTAGCTGTGGATCAAGGTACCCAGGGGAGTTTTGGAGTCAGCATAACATGAGATCAGAGATTGACTAGCCACCTGCATCTCAGGGAATACTGGGAGATAAATCAGTTGTGCTGTGCATAATGAAGTGCTTTGGACTAGATGACAAACTAATATTTCCTTTCAGCTTAAATTATCTTATGTCCATTCCTCTGTAAAGTAAAATATCCTTGGGTTTCAAAAAGAGGATGAATGTACACAAGGGAAATCAGGTGAACAACAGAAATGACCAGATCCTCTTAGTGCTGGAAATGTCCCATTTCTCCTTCCCCTCAAATACACACATTAGAGCAATGGGAGATCTACACTTTGATGTTAATTCACATCTATACAGTCTAGAGCACACACACAAATCCAGTAATCCTTTGTGCTTCTGAAGCACAGATTCCTTCTCATTTCCCAGCAATAGAACAAAGAATCTTGATGGATGTCAGAGACCCATCAGAATGGACCCTACAGATCAGACTTCTGCTGTTCACTGAATACCACATGCAGGCCATCACACTGAGAGCACATGCAACCATTTTTTTTCCTTTAAAAAGACAGCATTATTTTATTATTTCAGAGTCTTACATAACTGTGTGGTGAAAATGAGAACACAGATCTGGGCCACAAAACATTCCAGCAATTCTCATTGCAAAAGAAACATAAACTTCAGCATCCATCAAACAATTCTCCCTCCAAATGAATAGTGAACATATAAACCCACCATCTCAGCTTGAGTTCCTTTGCAAAAGAAAGCCCTCTAGAGTTATTAAAAATAAAGTAATCCAGGCTCCCAGCAGACAGCATTTGAACATCATGTCAAGTTCCTATAAAGTAGCGCAGCAACACCTCCTTTTACTAATTTCCCTGAATCCCCAGTGGCTTCCCACTGCCACAAATTAAGCCTACGTTCCATTCTGTAAACCTCGCAAGAATTGCAGGCCCTGTGTCCCCTGTGCACGGCTCTTTGAGGTCAGATGCTTTGGGTTGTCTGGTTGTTACTCGTGCCTCCCACTGCGAGGCCCAGTATTTCCTCCCCTGCCCCATCATTTTCCTTCCACCCCCCAGCCTGTTACAAATGACTGTTTCTCTGCAGGGTGTCGTGGAGAATGACTTTGTCGGGACAATGCAGGGTCAGTGACAGCATCAGGCGCGTGTTGAGTGATCTCATAGGGAGGGAGCAGTGTTCTGCTGAAGGCAGCAGTCTTCTGCCTTTCATTTTAATTGGATCTGCATTCTGACGGCTTGGCAAAGCCCAGCCTGAGATCTGTGATGTGACTAGTGCAGATGTGGCCATCTGTGTTCAGTTCCCCTTCGTGTCTGTCGTTCCCCCTCCTTTTAATCCCAGTTTTACCTTCCCTGTGTGCTCGGAACTCCCTCTCTATTTTGTTGTTGCCATCTCTCCGCATATTCCTGATCAACTTCCTCCCATTCTTTCCTTCACTGAGAAGCACCCCACTGCATGGCTTGGCTCAGCTCACAGAAACCCAGGACATGGCTGCTCAATGTGTCAAAAGCAAGTTTCCATGTGCTGCTGAACCAAATCCAGAGAAAGCGGAGAAGCGTAGCTAAAGTGTGGGGATACCTCTCATTCCTCACTTCTGAGAGCCACCAATTGCCAGATGGAACAGGAGCCCAGTCCTGAGAGCAGGAGGATTCTTAGGTGGCTTTTGGGGAGCACGAAGCAGCTTCTTAGTGGGAAGGTCTTTCCTGTGGGATGCTAGGGAGGACTAAATGTCAGTCAGCCTTTCAGTTGTCCTAATTAAGGACCTCATGGTCTTTGATTAGGCTGACAGACACAGCCACAGTACTGTTTGTGCTCTTTATTTCAGTGACAGTAAGGGAACAGTGAAAGCGTTGAGATGTTCTAAGAGAGCAGCAAGCTTTGAGGTTAGGTCTGGGAGCATCCATTTTTTCATCAGCTTGGGGGGTAATGTGTAGTGGTTAGAGGCAGAGATTGGCAGCATTTCCCGTTGGGTTCTGCTCCATTGTCTCTGCCAATGTCTTCTGTTTCACCTTATTATACTTCACTTTTTCCACACTCATCTTCATAAAGATAAAGATAAATAAATTTGTCCCCCCTTGTGAAGCATTGTCATGGCGCTGGGTGAAAGACCCAACATTAGCATAAAGTGTTATGGTCATTACTATTCATTCAGTGAGCACATTCAAGGGAAGTTTGCTTAAGCTAGTGCCGCTTTGCCTGATTAAACAGTCAGCCATGACTGAAGCCACTCAGAGATGGATCTTTGGCCTGGTGCCACAGTCACCAAAGGTCAGAGCAAGGGCAATCGGGGCTTCTCTTTCTCCATGCTAAGGTACAGCACGGCTGTAAATACTTGTCAAAAATCAGCATTCTACTCACAGGCAGGTGGCAAGTGTACATAAGAAATGCAGCTTGCAGAGCAGTGTGGTTTTCAAAAACCCTTGGTGACAGGAAAAATATTTAAAGTGGGAGGAAAAGAGATCAAAAGAGAATGTTGTAGGGATTAGCACGCTTCGGAGTGGTGGTGACATAGTTGTAGCTGAAACTGCAGGCACAGAATAAGTTTGTCGTGTTTTCACATGAAAGCAATCTGCCAGTGAGAAGGAAAATGTCCATACATGACTTCCTTTTCCCTATCTTCTCAACAAGTAAGTGTGCTTACCACTCTGTGATTTCCTTCCCTTGAGGTCTGAAATGTCTGGGAGAGCAATGAGCGATACAGTTCTGGTGAACCATTGGTGAAATGGAGTTGTGGTAGAGTCAAAGTTGTGCAGACAAGCGGGACAGTGGGACTAAACCTTCAAGAAGCTGTTAGGAGAGCTGATTGATAAGTCCGCTGAGAGGATGGGTCCGATGAGTGCTTTCTGTGTTGTGTGCCCGCCAGTAGTCCACAGAAGGGACAGTTTTGGAGAATATGCCCTGAGCCCAGGCTAGGCTGGCATCATGGTGCCAGCAGCTGTTGGTGCTTTGCTGGGTTGAAGTAATTCATACCTTCCCCCCCCTACAGCTAGAACTTGCAGTGGGGACTGTCATCATGAGAGGCTTCTAGACAGAGCCTGGCCCTTTCTGGGTGTTAGGTGGCTGCAGTAAGCCTTTGCCATCCCTCTGACCAAGAGCCCGCAGATTCACCGTGCTCCCACCACGCGAAGCTCTGCTTTGTCAGCAATAGCTGTCACCTCATCTTCTTGCTCCAAGCCTCTGGAGACTTAAATACTGTTATTCTACAAGTGCATTAGCAGTGAAGGAGTCTATTTGTCTGCTCCTCCCACCCCCTATCGCCCTCTTGACACAGGGCAGGACATACTTTCATCCTATAGCCCCAAAGCTGATTTGCCATGTGAAGCAGCTCCAGTTAGATTTCTTTCTTGGACAGATTCCCTGGCCTGACTTAGGTGCCCAGACTGTGTGTCGTAGGCTCAGCAGATCCCGCTCAGGGGATTTAATCTGACAGTTATACTTATTCATGGTGACATCCCGGGCAGCCAGCAGCAGCACAGAATGTTCAAGCAGCGCAGGGAGGAGGAGATGGGACGGACGGGTGCCACCACCACACATCAGAGCCCGGCTGATCTCCCTGTCCCCAGCAAGTGCCCTTCCTTTGCCTGCTCTTCTCAGAAAGGAGACGGGCTGCCTTTCTGTTCAGCATGTACCAGTCCAGCTGCTCCCAGAAGGAGCTTGTGACAGACAGATACACACTCAATAGGCTCCCTCAAACAGACTAAATTATGTGTTTGGAGAAAAAGGGGAGGAAAAAAAAGGAGTGCAAAGCAGTCAGTGTGATGGAACTGTCACCTGGCTGCTCTTTTTGGGGAACACAAGTGTGCAATTAGCGTGGAGAACTAGGACATTTTTCTTTGCTGTAAGACACCCACTGCCAGTGCCAGGTGGGAGCCTGGGCTTGTAACTTGTTTTCACACATAAGCAGCTCCCTGACAAAGTGAACGGCTGCAGGATGAAGTGACTGAGCTGTGGTTGGGCTGCACTGACTGAGCTGGGAGACCTGGGAATCCTGCACTCTTGAGAGTGGAAAAGGAGCATATGCACACACATGCCTGAAAACGTGGCTTTTGGTGTAGAAGCATCAACAGGCTTCTTCAGGTCCATGGTGCAGGCCCTTGGCACTAACAAGAGTTTTGTGGTGCTTAAAGGATATAGAAGATGTTCTGTGTGATCCTTCAAGGCTTTCTGTGAGCTATGCATTCATCTATGGAAATACTGTCACCTGGAAAATTTAATGGAGAACGGTGCTTTGGAAATGCTCTGGCACAGAAATAGGAATACTGAGCTGAAAGAAAATGTCCAGGGTTGTCCTCAGGTGCCCAGCTGCAGCTTCTGCTGTGGTCAGTAGCTACTCACAAGTGTCTCAGGACAAACGTAAGGGTATTAGCATTTGCCCTCAGTAATACTAGGGTAACTCTGAGAGAATTCCTCTCAGTCTTGGCTGTGCATTTTCAGCCTGTTTAACCGCACTCTGAGGAGCTGTATTCCTTCAGGATCCCAGAGCACCGAGTTGCACAAGTGCCTATGATGTGATGTGTGAGTTTGCTTTTGCCTATTCAAGCAGATCTGGAGAGATTTCTCTATTCTGTTTGTAAAATAATTCCTAAGAGGACGGGAGTGTTTTCTTCCAGATGCTAAAACAACTTGCTAAAAGATTTGGCCATCAGAAACTGATGCATGGATGCTTGGTCAGAACATGTGATGTTAGAGTTGGCAGGCAGCCCAAGAAATTGGGACAGTTTTGATTTCTGTTTTGGTTTGTCCCATGTTAGGTAAATCCTAAACATCCGAATTTGTTGTGTGCTGCATCTGGCAGCCTACACAGAGCATGATTTCGCTTCAGGAGTCGGTGAAGCTGAGACCTGGTCTCAACAAGCCTAGTTTGAATTTTTCTGAAGTTTTGCTGGGATTTTAAAAGCGGCTGTGCTCTGTGTAGGTTGTTTTAAAAGCCAAACGGGGCTGGGGTGGGGGGAAGGTTAGTTCTTGTAAAGACTGTATCCTATTTTTTGTACCTGCCATTTCACAACCCTCTGCTTCCCCTCTACTTCTCTTAAAGCAAAATCCAGCTACATTTAGGCCTTTTCTCTGTTACCTTTGTGTATGTGCAAGGAGATTGCATGCAATTCAAACTTCTGAAGTGAAAGGCTAAGGATTCTAGAAGCATTCTTTGTTCCTGCATTTATGGGTTAATCAAGACTGGAACAGGATCCTGAAAGGGGATCTGTGCAGTGAAAACAGTCAGATGTTTATTGACTTCTTAGACCTGGGAAGGGGGCGTGAAAATTTTCTCCCTAAAAAAATGAGTAATATTTAAGGCAGCCAAGAAACACTTCAGGTTGGAAAGGTTTTGCAAAAAATACTGTGTGTGCTTTTAAAAAAATACTACTGATTTTTAGAGCTGGAGATCTTTGTGAGACATCTGATCAAGTGCAGCTTGTTGTGGACGTGCCTCTCTGGAGGCAGAGTCAAGGCCAAGTTCTTCTGAAGGGAGATGGATCTCTTCCCTAGTGATCCTACCTCCAATCCCATTCCTCCCATCTCATCTTTATCTGAGTGTTGTGATGTTTTGATGGTAGCCTTCTCCTTCTCCTAGCTGTAAGGAGTTCTGAGTCCTCCCTCCTTACTATCAAGCAGATCACTCAAGTCGTTGCTATTCAGATCCTCCAGTGACCCACCTAGCAGTTAGCATCAGTAGGTGGAAAGATACAATCACAGGCTGAGGATCAAACTTGCTATGAAAGACAAGGGGTGGCTGCCCTGGTGACAGGGAGGGCTTTTGGCACAGCTATGGAGCGTGTGTGCTCTCAGACAGCAGCGAGAAGGACACTTTGCCCAAAGACTGCTACCCCAGAGCCTGTTGTCTTGCCAGAAGAGCAGTTCCTACCTGTGAGCACTAACACTTGAACTGAGAAATGAGATAATTCAAGAAGGGTAAAACCAACTTGTTTCTTAGTAAGTTTTTGAGGAATGAGTTTATTTCACTGATCCCAACTCCCACCACTCACAGCATCATGCATAAGGCTCTGGAAGATCATGAGATTTGCATTTACATTTTTAAAGTAATAAAGAGTTTGTACTTATTTTTATTTATTGTCTCTTGTTCTAGCCTCCAGAGTTCATACCTGGAAGCTGCACTTCGCAATCAAGAGAGCGAAAATATTTTCTTCTTTCTTTACCAAAGCAGAAATTCTCAGTTTATCACATGAGTTGAGAAGCTGGGGATTAGAAAACTTATCAAATACTGAGGGGGCCTTAGATGAAAGCCTGACTTTTAGTAAGCTTGTATTCTGCAACTACAACCACCATCACTTTAAGAAGTGGGAAAGATCAAGGAGATTATGAAAATTGCCTTACAGGGGCGCTTTCCTAAGTGTAGGTGCTCTGGAACTGTTTGAAAGACTTGTGTCAAAATTTGCAGGTCACAAAATGAGAGGTTGCTTTTCCCAAATCATACTGGATTCATAGAAATGGCATTGCTTTGCTAAGAACAATAAGAAGTTTGATAGAATACTTTTGGCTCAATAACAGACTGATTTGGCAATGAAAGTAGGTCAGTTCTAGGCTTCTTTTTCTATCCTTTCTTTTCTGAGAATTGGAAAGAAAATGCATATTTGATTTTAAAAATACAAAATTGTGAAATCTTGCTCTGGCATAGGTCAATTCCTCTTGATCTTTATTGAACAAGCAATCTAATTTCAGCTTCTAGACTTCATTATAAAACTGCCAGTTTAAACTTTACTGTAAAGTGAGCAGTCAAAAACCAGTGAAAATTACTATTACTGGTCTTCAGAAAAGATTCCCTCTCTGATATTAAGGTGGTAAGGCCTTACAAGGCATAGTTAGGTAGATACCCTTGGAACTTTCCAAAAAGCACTTCTTGTTATGAGGAAAAAAAAAAACCAAAACAACAAAAGAGATGAGCTAAAACCCTATTGAAGAAAAGATTTTTCCTATTTGTGTGTTAGCAAGTCAAGTCCAGGCAATTGGAGACTGGGCTGTGTCATGACTTGTTGACAGGTGAGAATTTCAGATTGCCTTCTCCCCAGTGATATTTTTCCATGTGAGAGGACTATGTATGCCTTTGTAGAGGACAGTGAATGCACAACAGACAATGCACGCCATATCTACGTTAGACTGCTGTAGAGATACAATACAGATGTTCGGAACAAGGGCTGGCCCCTCGAGAATCATTGGCGTAGGAGTTGATTAAGGGGTCCTGAGTGAACGTGTTTATGGTTGACTGATGTGGTCCTCTAAATGTCACCAAATGTGATAACCATGCTTCTTTGGGCACAAGCCCTGTGCCCTGATTTGTGATGGCAGAAGGCGCTTTCCTCTCTCCTGCTCGAGTTCCTGGTAACAGGCATCATTTTCAGAATCCAAGTCTGGTGTTAGTCCTCAAACTAAGCTTGGCAGCGTGAGATCATTGCTCTCTCCTGGTGTCCAGCCTAGTCTATAGCAGCTTTCTGTGACTCTGTTTCAGCAGTGCAGTCCATGCTACCATGTTGCTTGTTCAGGAACATGAGCAGTGTGTCCTTTAGAGCCAGACCTGCTCTTCGTTTCAGGATAAGTGCATCTGAGGTGAGAGACACCCAGGCTCTTGGTCCTCCTGCTCCCACTTTGCCACTTATTTTGGGTCGTGGTGACTCCCTTTTCCCAGAGTTGGCTGTACAGGTTTGTAAACACTACCCAGAGACAGCCAGGGCACAACTCCTGAGTTGGCAGACTCTCCAGCTCATCACTACAATGTGTATGGACTCACCAGCTGAGAGCTGGAAACTGGGGTTACCAGGGCAAGTGCCACACCATGAGGATGAGACAGGGCTGCTATCAACCCTTAACTGAAGCAATTCAGTTCATGGTGTTCCTCCGTCATCCTGTTTTCCAAGCAACAGGCTGCAATGTCCTGTTGAGTGTGCCTTCATGGTGAGGATATGCTGCCAACGCCCCACGAGAAGTGTACCCAAAACTATTTGAATGATCCGATGCAAGTCTTTCCTAGGTCGTGCTTGGTTCTCCCTAGCATGTTTTGGAGATGTCAGTCTACACGTGCTAGCAAACCACATCTTATGCTGCAGATTTGTCACATGTTGCTACATGTGTTGCTGCCCAAGTGCTTTGATATCCTGAGTGTCCGCGTGAGCATTCCTGCTTGTCTGTGAGTGGAACCTGTGCCTGTGGACTTGGCTGGAGATCTAGAGTAAAGGACATGTTGCCCTTTCAGCTCTGCTCCTAATTGCCACTTTGAAATGAGGAGACGTGTGGAGCCAACAGCTGTCCAGGCAGTAAAATATATCCCTTTATTTGTTAGAAGAACAGACATTCTAGGCCAGGCTAAAAATCTGTGTTGCTCTGTATCCTGTCTTTAACTCTAGCCAGTGGTGGGACAGAAGATCAGGAGAGGTGCAGAGTGATCCTTTGCCCGATATGTCCTCCAGCCTTCCAGCAGTCTGAGACTAGAGACCTCCTGAGTCAGAAGTAGGGTTCCACCAGTAACCTGGGAGATATTGGCCCTGCCTGCTTTAGGGCTTTCAGGAAGGCAGTGTCCGTTATTGTGGTGGATATTTTTTCTGGATAGGTTGCAAAACCTTCTGAATAGGCCCATGTGTAGGTAGGGAGGAAACATGTACCAGATTGATGAAAATGCCAACCTGCAGCCTTGGTGTTGCACTGCAGGTGAGTTGTGGAGAGGGTTTGCTTTGCCTCAGACAGAAAGCCCTGGCTGACAACTCTGACTATGTGGTTCCAGACTCTGGGTCCAGAGGAGGACTTTGAAGGATAGTGCACTCAGGCAATGTGTGGTTTGCTTGCAGCGGTGGCAGTGATGACACATATCCCTGTTTGCTGGTCAGCAATGTCTCAAGCCCACTCGATGTGACCCATCACCAGCAGCTGTACCAGTGGCTGTAGGGCTGTGCGGCGAGGGCATGCCCAGAGCTCCAGATCTGGCCCTCAGAACTCAAAGGTTCAGAGGTTAAGACAGAAAATGATAAAGCAGATCTCCAGATATAGCGCCGTGCGTCACCATCCCTTCTGCCCCAGCTGCTGAACTCACAGCTGCCCTGTGCCAGCTGGTCCAGGGGAGTTAAGGCAGAGCTGCTGCTGTCAGCACACACATTTTGTGCCTTTAAGAGGTTTGGCTTATCCAGGCTGGGACTCACTGTAACCGTGTGGGCTGACAAAGAGCGCTTGTCCCTTCCCCCATCCATGCTCTGCCAGGAAATGAATTTGTGAGACGCTAGCTTCTGCCTCCAATCTGCTGCCATGTGGGAGCCTGGCGCTCACCGGCACCGGCACACATGTACGTGTGCGTGCACACACAGACCAGCAGCACACAGAAGTACTCGGAGGCACAGTTCCTCTGGCAACGTGAGATCTCACATGGACTGAGGCAAGCAGATTGAGGCTCCAGGCACTGCTGCCATCACAGGTTATGGAGCATCCTGGCTGTGCTGCGCGTGGGATGGGGAGCTCCTGTCAGCGAGATGCTGCTTGTGTTATGGGCTTGGATCTCTTGTAGGTTCTGGCCTGCAGAGACTCCTCAGGAAGAGAAGCTGGGAACATTTTGCTTACCCTAAGAGCAACTGGGGATCTTAGGTCACCTCGAGGCATAAGCAGCAGGGTTAAAGGAGAAGAGCCCAGCTGAGAAGGTAGGGTAGGGGAAGTGACCCAGCCTGTGAGCATCTGTCAGCACAAGGACCCCTGGAGCTCAGCATAAACCTGCCTGCACCATTACTTTGCACGGGTGGTACTGGGAGGACAACAGCACTTTTCTTCAGTTTCAATGGGAGGGGAATGGCACCATGCTCTGTTTCTCCCATCTTAGCACCTGCTGACCACGTGCAGTGGCTTAGGGCTTGGGGTTAGGGAAGAGTCAGGAGATGGGGGTTATATTGGTAAAGACTATAGGGCTGGCTATTCAGTTTGACTCAGAGACAGGTACTTGCCCGTCAGCGCACAGTCTGAGCAATAGCATGCAAATTCAGGAGGGGATTTTGCTCATGGTATGTATTTCAGGGTAGATGATTTAAGACTATGTAAAATCAACTGCTACCAAAAGAGTTAATAGCAAGAGATGTGGAGTGGGAGGGTTTGGGGAAAGTCACGGTATCAGGTTTTCCTCTAAGGGGCTCTCAGATGATTCTCAGCCCTGCCAGAAGTCAAACATCTCCTCCCCAGTGAAGCGAAGGATGTCTGTCTTTTTGACTCAGCTGCCAGAGTCATGTTGCAGAATTTGATCCTTCTGCCTGTGTCCCTTCTCCCCGCTTCTGCCCACTACTCCTCTGCAGCCTGAAAGATTTCAAGACCATGAAAGTAGAAGTGATCTCATCTGGCCCTGTGGGCAGTGCAGCAGGTTCTGTCTTCACATACGATACGGTTTCAGCCTTCATGCTGTCCTCTGCTGTAATGCTAGATGGGCTGAACAGATGGGAAGGTTCGATGGCAGGGCTCAGGCTGACAGCTGCTTTGCAATTATAAGTCTGGAATGCGATTTGAGGGGTCTAAGGTACTTAGTGCTGGGGCCTTAGTGCAGGAACATGTAGCAAGTAGGTCAGGCTCTGCACCAGAGGAAGAGTGCAGGGAGTAGCTGTTGTGTGACAGGCAGCGCTGGGCCTTCCTTAGTTGGTTTATGTTTTGTCATCGTTTTCGTCACTGAGATTTTAACTCCCCATTTTTGACCATTTATTTCTATGTTTTATTCTCAGGTTTAATTTAGTGTAAAGACCAAAGGCTTGTGGAATGAGACTGTGAATTTCTTAATGATGTTACAGCTTCTAGCAATTGGTCTCTCTTGGGAGTGTAAGAGGGTTTACCTGTGTGTCTCTCTCTGAGGAAAGGGAGCATTTATACCCTGGTTCTTACGTGGGCAAACAGAGGTTTGTGGAGATTAACAGGTTTGTCCAAACTTTGGCCTCACCGGAAATTCATGTGGAATTCAGCAAAGCATCCCTGTTCCAGAGTGTCATCCTCCTCCCTGTAAGCACCCAGGTGAGGTGGACTTTAATTCATCTGAACCTGATTTTTCACTACAACGGACTCTCTTCTAAGAAGATGAACAGCATGTCTGGATAGCACCTGACTTAGCCCTCCCCACGCTAAACCCTAGTGTGGACTTGGCCTGTCACATCTCAGCTATCTGAGGGATCTCTTCATGATTCTCCCTTGCATGGCATAGATGCGGGGCAAGATTGTCCTGCAGGTGGGTGCAGTTTGCACATCGGGACTGTGGGAACAGGACAGGATGGGTTTTGACTGTGGTGGAAAAAAAGAACTTTGAGTTCTCAAAACCGAAAAGCTGTGCAGAACAGGCAAGTGACCAACTCTAGCAAGTGAAAGCCATGCTAGAGAACATGACAGCCAAACACTTTTTTTTCTGCTTTCATGCAGCAGCTGAGATAATTTACTGCTGCTCCCTTTTTATGGCTCTTCAATTTTGGCAGAATCCCATAAGTAGGACCTGCTTTGTCTGTGGATGTTTTTCCTCTGTCTCTCTGCCTCGTTACTGAGGAGAGGTAATCAGGGACTTAAATATCACAGTGTGCTACATGCTTTTGACTTCTACAGGTAAAGTTCATTTATACAAACCCAACTCTATCTATAATTAACTGACAGAGTTTTTTGCTTCTATCCTTTTAAGCTCAGAGTGTCCCTGTAACTGATATCTGCCCCTGGGAACAGAGTTGCATACTCTCAAAAATGGCAGTGAACAGTAACTGACAAAAAACCCCAGGACAACATCAGCAAAAGCAACCCATGTTGGTACAGCCACTGGTGTAGGGCCTTTTCATGGAGGGATCATAGCTCTGTCTTCTCATAGTTTCTGACTTTGTGAAGCTCCTTCAGTCCAACTAACTGATATGACTGTGTTGGTTTCCAGCTTCCACAGGCAGCCACGAGGCATGGGGGACAATGCCCAGTAAGGAATTCTGGTGTAGAATCATGGTCAGAGATTCGTGGGAGGACAAAATTAGAAAACTCTGTAGTTTGGATGTTACCTGTTCACGCTGCCTTGTGCCGTGTATAGTTCTATTTCCAAAAAGTGTTGATATAACAAAGATCCAAAGGATTTCCATTGCCATTCTTGGACATAGAGGGCTTGCAATGTTTAGAGCTACCACCTGTAACATACTGCAGAGTTGTGTCTGTAAAAAACTGTGTGGAGCAGAAGCTCCTTTTGAAAACTTTTGTGACTGTCATCCTCAAATATTCCTCTTCCAAGATCTCTGAGAAAATGGATGTATTTGGATCATTTGGTGGTGGAAATACTCATTCTTTGATGTTTCCATCAGACCTAGAAATAATCCCATTTTTACTAGAGCAACGTCCCTTTTCAAAGAGCTATTTACAAAGTATGGTTCCAATATTAATATGACTGCCTAATTTCTGAACTTTTAACAAAGAGCAGAAAGCTCAAATCTTGAGAATTTTTGCCTTTCCTTGTAAACATTTTACCCGTTCAAATTATAGTAACATGTAGAGCAGCAAGATCTCCTGAGTCAGTGGAGAGTCTCCATTCTCCAAGTATAAATCTTCAAGGGGTTGTGTGGGAGACTAATGTTGTCTAACTCAAGGGGAGAAGTTGGCTTGTTGCCCTTATCCTACATGAATAGATATTGCTGTCTCATACTAATGGCATCCGTAGTATTACTAACCTCAAGTATTTAAATCTTACATGTTGGGTCTTCACAAATGTGATTAAGTGGGCATAAAAATCACTACTTTGTTTTGAAGAGCACAACTTGCTATTAGTCTTACAAAGACTCAATTTTAAGTTGCTTTTTGAAGCTTGTTTCTCAATCTTTTGAACTGGAAAGTGGCTTAACAAAAAGAAAATTAGGATTCGTATCTTCCCAAGAACGGGAGCTAAAAACTGAAAATGCAACATAGAAACTTAATTTCTATATTATTTCCAGTCATGTTTTGCTTGGTAGCAGTTCCAGCAGCAGGTGTGGAAAGTGCTCACCTTGGACCCTCAGCCTGAACCTCATGTTCACATGTAGGAGGGAATATCTTTAGAAGTTTGAACCTCAGGTCAGGCTTGTGATAAAATGATGGGACAAATCCAAATTCTACCATGTGATGAGATACTGAATCAGAGCATTGACCTCTTATTTTGAGGTGGGCAGAAGAATAATATTTGTTTCGCAAGAAATACTGAGGCTTTTGAAACATGTATCCAAAACTTGGCCTGGCTGATTGTGCGTGACCCAGATCTAGCTTTGGGACATTCAGCAGGGTCACCATGGTATTAGGCCACAATGTTTAGTCTGATCAGCTCAGCTTTTCAAAGTCAGTCTTTGCTGTATCTTCAACATACACAAGGGTCAATTTTGCAGTGTCCCCCGTGAATGGTGCCTGCAGTCCTCCAAACTGGGTGGTGAGTCCTTCCACTGTCCACTGTCACTGCCAGGTGTCCCTTGCCCCCAGATCAGGACATCAACTTTTGCAGCATAAACGTCTAAAGAGATCTGAAAGCTCTGCAGGGTATTTTTGCCATGAGGAACAGCAGATGGTGCCAAACCTTGCTGCTCATAGGGCTCCCATCTCTTGCTTGGATATTCAGGAGTCTTCACTCAGAAAATCTGCATCAGTTTTGCCACGGTGATAAGACCTTCTTTGAGTACTGAACCTACCTGATCCAAAGGGTTTCCCTTGGGTCGTCAGCAACTATCTAATCTGCATGGCTGGAAGCAGGGGAAGTCTGAATGTTAATTCGTGAAGTTAAATAACTGTAGATTAAAGTGTTTGAAGTCCAGCGAGATTAACAACATATCCTCCGCCAATGTGAAAGACTGAGCTTTAGAGGAGGATATTTCCAGTACCTTTGTGAACTGTATGAAACAGTAGCTGCTTACTCAGCTTTGGACACAGGATGGTTTGCTTTCCAGTATCATAGGAGAAGTTCATCTCAAATTAAACCTCGTGCATTAGTGCAAGAACAGGGTGACCAACCTCCAAGCCTTTGAGATGCCCCTTCCCTGTAGTATACCACACTCTTCCCCCAGCGCCAGCGTCCTCCTCTCACTGCACACAAAGCGGTGCATGACTGGGAGGGGGCAGTGGCTGTGCCAGATGGATTTTTGCTCTCTGGCCTAGAGAACTGAGCTGCTGCAAGGTAACAAGGAAGCTGCAGAGCAAGGTTACTATTGCTAGAAGAGGTCTCTCTGGTTTATGTCTTGCCTCCCACATTTCTTCCATTTCGGTGGCAGCTTGCTACATGTTCCCTCAGCCCTGTGAGACCTATCCTGCAAACAACAGCACAAACTGCTCCTTTCTGCTTTCTGTTTGTAGACTCTTTAACTCCATTTTTTCACCATCTCTTACTCCCGCAGTGAAAGCATGAATCAGGTCTTTGCTCAGTGCAAGGAGGAAGCAGTACACTTGTTGGGGAACTCTAAGAGCTTCTCCTGGTAATGGTCAGAAGTAGATCTGAGAATGTCAGGTCACCATACGTGAAGTCAAGTTCTCAGATTTACTTTCTATACCTTTGTTGTAAGGTATCCTTCGTCCTTTTCCCCCCTACAATGATCAAAGAATTTTTTTCCCACTCTCAAGAGATCACCACCTTCTTATATCAAATCCCGAGGGACTGATTCTGCCCTGTGTCTGCCCTCCCCCATGGAAATCTGGAGTAGCTTTATTAATTCAATGAATTTGCTCATGATTTGCATTGATGTAACTGAAGCAACTCTGGTCCAGCAATCTGAACTGCAGTTCCCATGGCAACAGGCACCCGTTTCGGAAGCATAAACCACCAGGCAGAAGGTATGTTTAGCGTTGAAAGGGGGGACTCCTGCATTCATTTTTCAGCCATGGGATGAGAATGTAGGCTATATTTGGAGCACAAGTCCGGGGCTCTATTTCTGACTCTACCAATGAACCCTTGGGAAAATTGCCTCCCACTGCCGTAGTTTTCCTTCCAGTAAAATGGGGATAGTATTACACAGGAGTGTTTTGAAAATTGATTCAGCCTCCTAAAATGCTTTGAGAGAGATCCTCAGATGGAAGGTGCAGTAGATCACAAACTATTAATAATATCACTTTATGCCAGCATCAAAAAAAAAAAGAGGCTGCCTTGTCAGCAAGTAAGTTCTTCTGCAAATCCAGGCATTTCCAGAGGACCACTGGGAATGTAGAGCATTAAATGGGAAGAAGAGCAGAGCTTTTGTTCAGGTGTGCTGACGTATCTTGGGTTATTCTGGTCTGACCCAATGGAAGGTTCTAACACAGTTTAGTCCCAGCTCAGGTTCAGAAGCAGCCAATAAGCGACCTAATTGAGCTCCAAATCCTCTTCTTAAATTGGATAGAGCTGTGAGTATTAACTGGGTCCTCTGAATCCTTGTCTAACCCCAGGAAGGAAGCAGTAGGTTTGCAGAAGTATTAACAGCTGATGGCTTAAATTCATTATGAGAACAGTACAAAAAAAAGTTCACTGAGGGAGGCTGGTCAAGTTCAGGTCATGCCCAGGTGTGACCTTTGGTCTGGGTTGAAATAAAAAATGCCTCAGTCCAGGATCTTGATTTGTATATTCATGAGAAGCAAATAGACTTTGTGACAGATTGCAAGAAAAAAACTCCAACAAATCCACCTTGCCTTGCCCTGGGCACACAAACCTGTTTCCATGGCTGTAGGAAGGCGCAGCTGAAGGATTTCAGAGCGTGTGCTTTTGCTGCGTTTTAGTTACAACAAAGATTTGTGGTAACAAAGGAGAGCTAAGTAATTGCAAAAGGGGAAAAAAAGTAGCAGCAGTTTCCAGTGAATGGAAGCGGCTTTTTCCTAAGTTTTAATATCAGAGGGGACCATTCTCACTTCCCACAGAGCTTTCATCAGAGAGCTTTGCTGCTGCGCTCCTTCCGTCACTGCTAGAAACACGATTTAAACATTTTCAGCTATTGCCCAATCTAGCTGGGGTCTCTGTACCTGTAGTGTTGAAAGCTTCGTGGAAACGTGAAAACTTGCTCACAATAGTTGTTGCGATAGGCTGTATTATACTGGCACTGGTCAGTGCTACAAAGAGAAGGGATATACGCTAGAATAAATTTTTAGAAGACTTCAGAAGGTTTGTGATTTTTTTCCCCTTTGTTAGAAATTAAAAAAGGACTGCTTAGTTTCATTCTGATGAAGAAAATCATACACTCGTGGCCTTTTTTTGTTAACTTCTTCCCCCCCCAGTCAAGAGAAGGGCAGGTAATGGGGGACCTGCTTTCCTTTACTCACCACTGTAGGTTTCCCTTCAGAAAGCACAACCCCCTCAGCACCTTCCTGATTAAAATGTAACTAAAAATCGATTTTTTAAAAATTTTATTTTAAAAGTTCATTTGAAATGCTTACTCAAAACAAGCACATTTTAAAAAAAACACAAAACCACTTTTCAAACACATTTTTGACCAGCCATAGTCAGATGACAAGTGCTGGTGCCAGACCATTTGCTCTAGGCTTCCCATTGTTAACACTGCTGGAACTGTACTGGTAACAATGGGGGAAAATATGTAGTAAATTCTGCTAATGAGAAGGCGACATTCTCACACAATCATTTTTTAACATTTAAAAGAACATTCAAAAGCACAATATATAAAGCAAATCCAAAAAGATTTATCCTGGGAGAGAAGGCTGAAGCAGAGAAGAAAGCCTTTTCATCCCACCAATATTAATTCAGAGAAATGCATTTGGCAGCAGGATTAAAAAGTTCTGAATGTTGAAGGAGTGCGATTTTTTTTTTCCCCGAGAGAAAATACTGTCAGAGCAGCCAGGCTAATTAGCTTTCCTGTTTTAGCAGATGAATATAGTATTCTGAAAAGCAAAAAGGATTCTTTTGGATTGCCTCCCTACATTCCCAAGCTGTACAGTGGGGTGAAATGCTCTTCTCCATCACCCTGGCCTGTGCTGTGGAGCACCCCGGGCTGCAGAGGTGACTGCTCCCATGGACTGAGGGTAACTGATGTTCGGACAGAGCGGGGAAGGTGAAGGGTTATTTGATAGGAGCATCTTGCCTTGCAGTATAGCAGCTAAATAAAGTAAGCTTAATAGAGCTAAGTATATGTGGCCTAGCTCTACAAGATGATTAAAAGGTGACTTTAAAACAATCTACAAATGTTTGAAAGGGATCATCATCAGGAAGGCAAAGAGCTATTTATAAAAAGAAAACAGAACTCAGGGCTTGGTGCTGAGCAAAGGAAGGCGTATGCTGGGCACTAATACCTTGTTTTCTGGACATAAAGCCGGTGTCACTAGGGAAAACCATAAATACTTATTATGGAAGTCTGAATGCAAGAGTCAGGACAGTCAGTTCTTTCACTGACACACAGAAAGACTGTGTAAAGAGGAGCCTGATAAAAGCAATACCATGGGTGATCTTGAAGGCTTTTTCCATTTGAAGCTCCAACAATTCATTCAGACACAAACATAAAGGAATGCATCAGCCCTAAGGATACATCTCTATGATTACAGTGAAGTTTGCAGGGTCTGGTGGACCCGAGCCGCTACATTTCACTTGCAGAGACCATTGCACAGTGCAGGAGGCATCCTGGGAACAGCTCAGACACAGCATGGGGAATCTCCTGGCTTGGTATCAAGGAGATGAAGTGCGTGCTGACGTACCTGAGCATCAATCAAACCTGATCAGACAGAGCAGTGCCTAGGGCTGTATGGCCAAGGCTTCTGGGTGAGTTCATACATTTGTACAGAACCATCTCCATTTTCTTACTACTATTTGCTTAATGTCAGAAATGCACTTGGTATCATACAATTCCAAAAAAATATATCCTGAAGTATTGTATTAGTGTGATAGGCTGTTTTCTGCTCTTGCCTTGCTTGTATTATCCTACAAGGAAGATTAAACAGAGATAGCGTAGTTCTCCCTAGCTGTCAAGTCCAATCGTTTAATTCCACTTTCCTGTGGATTTGTGGAATTGTTCTGTTAAGTCCTCTAGTGCTTTCAGCTGGAATCTTTCTGCTTCACTCGTAAAGCTCAGGGTCCTGCTTTTCCTGGGCCCAGCTCCTTGCAGTTTGTTTGGGAAGGTTCCCATGGTGGCACTTGTGGAATGCAGAGCGAGGGCACCGCAAGCAACAACCACAAAAAGCCCTTTTAGCATCAGGCGCTCCGATGAGACATGGACGTTCAAGCATGGCTGCTTCAGCAAGTCATTTTATAATGACAGGTGTCATTTATTTTTGGATTCTGAAAATGTTCCAGTATATTTGTTTTCAAAGCCTGCCTCTAAATCCACAGGTGCAAAAAAGCCTACAGACGTGAGGGCACAAGCATGTGAGGGCAGGCAGCAAGGGCAAGACAAGCGCACCTGCGGAGAGACTGCCAGCACCTCCTGAGGTGTGCTGCTGGAGGGCAGCAATTGGCATCAGAAAATCAGTCACGGCGTCTTCCATCATGTCCCTGCTGTGGACCATGATGGTATCGGACTGCGAGCAGTACCCACCATCTGACAGCGGAAGGAGGCGCTCCTGGGACTGGAATTATTTCTGCTGTGCTTTTGGAGTTCCCTTGTGCCCAGAATAATTAGCAGGGCCAGTAGCATTTAAAAGCAAGCACACATGACTGTGTCTCTGATAATGACGCTGGAAAAGTAACAGAATCTAATTATAATTAGAAAACAGCCCCAGCAATGTCCCAGCATCACAACGACCATCCTGACTTTGCCACAACAAATGTAAAAATATATCAGCATATTTATAGCTTGGCATCTCTGTCCATTTGCAGCCTGGTGACAGGCCCCCCCTTGCCCTATTCTGTGTACCCTGCTGTGCTTCACAAGCAGTAAATAACAGTGACTGACGTTTACATGGTGTCTACTGCCCAAAGATCCTAATTTTATTTTTCAAATTACTGGATCTTCCTGTTCATCTATTCTGAGAGATCTGTAAATTGATGTATATTATGAACAATCCCAAAGTCTTGTAGGACACAACAACAAGCCAGCCTGAGACTGACAGCCGAAACTTGAAAGGTGCTTTGGGCTAAAACTTCCAGCTTTTTAAGATTCCCTTATTACTGCTCACTTTTTTTAGTCAGGTAATTAATTCTTCCTTTCTTCATCTGCTACACCAAGACTTATAAGGGTAGTTTTTAGGACTGACCTCACTGAGCTCAGTTTGTGCAAGGCGTGGCTTTAGTCTGGTGATGGAAAGTGTTTGTGGTGAGAAGGGGATTGAATTTGGTAGGCGAAAGTTCTGCCTGCAGGGCAGGAGGAGGGAGATGTTTTGCTGGAGTTGGTCTGAATGAGTTGCTACGGGACCAGATATTCCATCCTAGCTACTTTTCCTTTACTTTCTGGCTTAGCCTGCCCTGGAGCATTGCCTTGAGCATTCAAAGAGTTGCCATCCTGCCTTTTGGAGGTGGCTGTATTCTGCAGGGGGAAGTTGATGATTTATGGAAACACAGATTTGCACATAGCCTGGGCAGGCCTTACTCCTGAGCAGAAGGCAGGTGCCGAGGCAATGGTTTCCCTGGGAGCTCTGCAGCCCCGTGGCCAGTTTCTAGATATTTTCATCTGTGGGCTCCAGAGTGTCCTCTGAACTCACAGGTAGTTTGTTGGTATCTCGTACCTCCAGCTTTGGCTGTCTTTGGCTATGCTCTAATGCTCACTTCAGCTGGCTCTCCAAGGTTCAGGGTATCTCTGCATTTTTGGTCTCCTGACTGGTGAAGTGTTTGGATTTCTGCTGCATCGGCATCAGAAAAAGTTCATAAAACATTTCATTGCTTATTATAACAGATTAACCACAAATTCTATCTAAAAAAAAAATTACAAACAACTCAAAACCTTCAACGCTTCCCCTCCTCTGAAACTTTCTTTCCAAATCACAAATTATTAAACTAGTTACATGGAAATAAAGCGTTGATGCCATCATCCTTTCCTGTGCGAATGACTCCCCTTGAATCATTGCTGAAGGTCTGACGATGCTTTTTTCCTCCAGTTCTTGGAAAAATTTCCTCTAAAGTCAGTGGTCAGATCTTATTGTGGTTACACTGGGTTAGATGAAAAGCTGGCTTGTGGAAGAAAACAGAATTATCCCAAACTTGTTAATGACAGAATTGATATCTGAGTCTGATCTAGTAAATATGCCACATTTCAGGTGGTTTTCTCTGATCTAGTAAGGGTTTGACTGCTCGTGAAGCAGTTCCTGACTATTCCCAACCAGTTGTCTCTATGAACACTGTTGGTTGGAAAAGACTGACTGACTCTTAATGAACTTAACCCATGTTGGGGGTGAGTTGCATCAGTTCACAGTTAGGCATTTTTATTCCGAAACAGGAGCAGCCACAGAGGGAGTTAATCAGGAATAACTGTTCTGCTTTTAATCCATACTGCTTGAAACCAAATTAACCTCTGTGTGTGCACAAGCCTGAAGGATTTAGCAGAAATTGCTGAAAAGCCTCCAAATTTGCATGATAATTTCAAAGGGACAGTATTCTGTAGAATTGAGCCACAGTTCTTTCTCCATCCCCAAATATCAGTTTCTTCTCTTGCACTTAAAAGCTTTATGTTTGTTTTTGATGTTAAAGGCCATTATAACTCAAGTGTGTCCGTAAAATATCTTTTCTGCCCGTATAGCCTACGAGACGAGCTAGCAGTTAGCTTCAGTGTTCGTACGTGATCAAATAATACTAATGCAATTACAGCATGGGACTGGACACAGCTCTGGCAGATGGGGATGGAGGCAGCTTCCCCCGTCCCTCCTGCCTCAGGAGCAGCTGCTGTGAGGTACGTGAGCTCCAGTGTCATCTGATGAGGTCCCAGCTGTGCTGCCCGGCCTCTGCCCCCATGCCGCAGCCTGTGCAGGGTAGGACTCACTTCTGCCTCATTCTCAGTTAGGTTTCGTTTCCCTGTTGCTTGAAGATTCAGGGTGAGCAAAGGTGTAAAGGACTGCAGTGTTTGTGTTCCTACTGGATTAGGCAGCAGGAGGGCATTTCTCCTCTGCCTCCTCCTGCCTCCTGTGCACCAGCTTCAACTGGAGCCTGGTTTGTGAGTGGACACTAGTCAGCTCAGGTTTAGGCTTTCCCTTGGTGGAGCTGGCCCCAGACAATAAGCACTGAGCTCTCATTTCCTATCCATTCATGCAGCAGAGTGGAGCTATGGTTTTGTGTTGTAGAACCAGCTAAAGAGCAACACGTAACCAATATTGGCAGCAAACAGCTTTCAAGCGCTGTAAGCGGGAATATCCTAAGCGTCAATCAACATGGGAAAAGCCTGAAACCCTAAAACACAGGATTTACCATCTTATGCAAGTAGAGGCAAATATGAGTAGGCTTCTGTAGTGATTTACTTTGCTCAGTTCAGTCTTCAGCCAAAAGTCATCTTGGAAGCAGCCTTCAGACACTGCTGCCTGCATGGCCCTGGGGTGAATCGCTGAAGAGGAGGAAGGAATATTGGTGTGAGGGAATCCAAAAGCCAGGAATGCTTGCAATTTTAGTGCATTCTGTATTTTCCGTGTAAGACATTCCCCAGATTTTGAGGGTAGAGGTTATAAAAGCTCAATAATAAAAGTTCTTCATCTAAGCAATCAGGAGCCTTGCCAAACAGGAACAATTCTGGGAAATAACTGTTTTATCTTTGGTACCTAGCTGTATTAAAAAAATTTAAAAGCCTTTTATTATGATTAATTTCTTGTGCTCAGGAAGTTTACGCAGCTGTCCTTGATGTGGTGTGCTTGTCCCTTGGTTTTTCAGGTCCTGTGAAGTCCAGCAGTCAAAGAAAAATGTTTTTCAAGCACAGCTGTTTTATTTCTACTCTGGGTACCTTAACTCAGTGGCAGAATTAACCAAAGGAACTTACTGTGAGAAATACAGAATCCTGTAAAGGGATTTAGAGGGATTTGGGAGATTTAAAGATTTTTTATCATCATGATTTGGAATGATCAATTTCTTTTTTGTACGTATTTTCCCATGTTAAGCTCATGAGGAATATGAAAATCCTATTAGGAGGGTGAAGCAGATATTTCTGTTCTTAGAGGATGCAATGACCCACCTCCTGTAAGAGGTGGGCTGTGAAGGCCATCTCATTTCTCTTGCTTCACCCCTTCCACTGGCGTCACTGGGCTCCAATTACATCAACCGTCACATCTGCTTAGTCCAGCTTTGAAACTTGTGATGAACCCGTCGTAGCAGGGAAGAAAGTGGTATGGACTGAAAGTGCTCACCTATGGACTGGCCTCCTGTTTGTCCTCAAGCCAGTCCTGTGTGCCCACATCGTAGAGGGCATTTCTTCTTTGTTTTAATTCCTCTTTATTTTGTGGGAAACAAGCCATTTTGTTATCTACTATTTAGAACATCTATTTATTATTTACAATCTATTTTATTAATCTAAATGCCATTTGATGGGAAGATGTAAGAAATCCTTCAAGTTGCCCACACAGGGCAGCTCAGTATATCTCCAAGCGGTCTTGATTTGCAGTGTAAACTGCCAGTACTGCCTGTCTGCTTTCCCAGGGTAGGAGGCTGGAGCTGTAAGATGAGTCTGCCTTGGTCTTGTTTCCTCCTATGTGGAAGGCCCAGGAGAAACAGCCTTAAATCCCAGGTGTAGATTTTGGAGTTGTCTCCACCCATCTCCTGATGTTCTCCAGAGACAACCTCTGTTCTTGCTCACAGAGAATATGGAAAGTATAGCAGGAATGAAAACTTTGAAATAATAAAATCCTCCCAGACTTGGCAGGACCTCATCAAGAGACAGGTGTAGCAATGTGGCACTGTAGAGAACTCACGAGCAGGGCCGAAACAGAGTCCAGGAATTAGTCAGAGAAGTCAGAGCCAGAGTCAAAGGCAGCTGGCAAAGTGTGCGCGAAACTTAGAAGCTAGAAGGAAGGAATGACTGACTTCAGTCAAGACAGCTGCTGGACTGAGGGACATGGGAGAAATGACAGAGATGAAATTAAGGTAACAAGTGGATCAGGTAATGTGTTATAAACTCTACTTCTGTCCACAAATGTCCCTGTGTTTGAGCGATTGAAAGACCTTGTAAGGTAAAACAGCATTTATCTGTTCTTAAAAACCACAGACCTGCTGGTGATGAGCAGAAATAACCAAACAACCTGCTTTTCAGAGGACTGGTCCTCAATCACCAGCAAGTTGTCTCCTTCCCATTCCAGCCATGTTCCTTTTCCAACAGTGAAAGGCTCCACAGGACTTCAGGTTTTAGCATCCACAAATGCCACAGATGCCCTCTGTAACTTCAGGTCATGAAGATACTCTGTTGTGCTATAGAGGTTCAAACAGTTCCATGTGAGAAGTTCGCACAGGCTGAGTGCAGTGCTTCGAACTCCTTAAAGGAAAGGTGTGACACGAATTGTCATGTGGATCATCCCAGAAGATCCTTTAAGAGAGGAATGCACATGTATTGGGGTGACACAAGAGCAAAAATTGTTTGAGGGAACCTGTTTATTTGAAAAACGTGCCTTGCTGCTCCAGTCTGAATTGTTTGTCTTCCTTGGAATGAAAGAATGTAGGACATGGAGGGGAAGCTTGCCAGAAAAGCCTTTTGGAATTGCAATGAAATGGCCGTGTTTGTGCTCAGAAGGGTCTCAAGCTTGTTGTGTTCACATCTGCTTTAAGTTATCTTGATGTTGTTTTCTTTATTTTTTTTTAATTGAGTTTAACATACTGAGAAATGCACACAGCTCTCTGGCCCCCAGGCACAAGAGGAAAAACCTCAACAACATCCACTGACCCTGCCACCATGTGCTTCCCAACAAACATTCCCAAACAAATGCTGGCGATGACAAATCAGCCTAGAAGCAACTTGATGGCGGGTGCTTAATTGCGCACTGCAGTGCTTGGCGCCCTGGAAAGCCGAGGGTGGAGAGCAGATAATGAGGGTCGGATTTGCTAACAGTGGGCATTGGCCACAGTTGGCAGGTTTGGGGCGCACAGATCAAGACAATTATCACGTTTCGCTGCATGATGGATGTTCAGCTGAGTCGTCCAGCTGCTAACCAGGACCAGAGAGAAGCTGGTCTCAGGTATTTGATCCCACTTCTCAGCAAAGGTGGCTCTGAGCAGCCTTTGAACTCCTCCTATATGCAGAGTTTCTCCAGGCCTATACTATTTCTGGAATGAACGGACCACAGGCTCTCAGTGGTACCCAGGCAGCTGAGGACAGCTGCAAACCAGCATGGTGTGGCTGTGCCTTTTCCTCCTCGCCTTCTGCATGCCCCGTTCCCAAGGGCAAGCAGGGAACCAGCCATGAGCCATTCAGGCAGCTCTGCTCTTGCCTAAAAATACCAGAGGTTTTCACGGAGATAATTTCTACCCAGTTCAAAGAGGGAGAGCACAAAAGGGATTGGGCCCTGTGGGTGTTGGTCGGCCTAGACAACAATTCCATTGGCATGGTCTTGGTCTGGAGACAGCAGCTTTATCATGTGAGCCTAAAAGATGACAAGGGCAATCATAGTGCCTGGATGTCCAGGGGAGTCTCGAGATCTTCACCCTTCTCTTTTGCACATGGATGCCGGTGAATGGAGATTGAAGAGAGACCTGTGTGCTGGGCTGATGGACCAAGCGCTGGTGCTTGTGGGTGCAGTTATTCTGGGACATGGCAGGGCAAGGGATGTACATCTGTTTTCATGTGCAAATATTTGGTTGTTTGCACGCCAGCATGTACAGTGAGAGGGCATCTACACGCGTGTATCGGGGACCCGGGGATCTGCTCGAAAAGGACTGTGATCTTCACTGGAAGGCACTGGTGCCATCCCCTCCAGCTTTGGGAAGCTAGTCCAAAGCTGCTGTGTTTTCAGTTTATTTGCCTTAACGCATCAAGCTGTAAACTGCAGAAGGATTTCCCTCATACTTCAGCTACCGATGCAACAGGCACAGGGCAGAGAGCTGGAGATGCCGGGTGTAAGTCACCGCTGGCAGGTCACCGCCGCGGGGTACAGGGCGATGGGGGGTCGCTGCCCCGCTGGCACTGCAGGTGTGCGTAGGCATCGAGGGCGGCTCTGCTGCTGCGCGCGTGGCTGTGCTTGTGTCTCTGCTTGCAGGAAACGTGGATTGTGCTTTAATTATGTCAGACTGTGCAAAGCTGGAGGCCTGGACAGAAGTGGGCAGAGCTGTGTGTGAACTCATGTACGAGAACATCTTGTGGCATGCACGTAGGTGAGCAACTCTGGCCAGTCTCCTCACTGGGCCCAGTGTGCCCCTAAAGGTTTGTCCTGCCCTGTTTTGCACATTATTGGACCCACTGGTCTGTTCTCAGGTGCACTTGGTGTTTGCCAGCCAAAGAGACTGTCTAGACGTGATGTCAAGCTGACCAGCGTCAAATCTCACTCAGCCCTGGGGGGTAATCACAAGCCTAGGAGAGCCCTTATCAATAAAACATTTTCCTTGCAGGAGGGTAAAGAAAATATGTAGGAGGTGACTCAGGTTTGTGGGAGAGAGGGGGAGCTCTGTCTTTCTGTCCTGCCAGCCTAGCCCTAGTTTGCAGTGTCAGCAAGGTGCCCCTCGCTTGCTCTACCTTTGCTGGATTATTTGTTGTTAATGATTGTTTATTTTTAGATATCAAATCTCAATCTGTGCTGGTTTTGCTTGTGGGTGAGGTTTGCTTTTCTTCTGGGGAGGGTTGCAATTTACCACTAAGCTCTTTTGGCAACTGAGTGACAAGTTCAGTTAAAAAAAAAAAAAAGAAAAAAAAGCCCATTCAATCAGCAAATAAAGCAAGATGTTATGTAAGAGGAATAATATTGACACGGGGCTCCCCAGCCTCCCTGCATCTCCCCCTCCCTAGGTGATTAGAGGTTTCAGCACTCCCAGGGAGGGGGCTGACGTTGCATAAGAGCCTCTCTGCTTTGAAGCATTTTCCCCTCTTAAATCTAAGGGACCCAGTGTATTTATGACCAGTCTGGGCTTTTTAAGCAGATGGCTGGGTTTGTTATCATTTTAGTTGAATGATGATGATAACTCTGCAGGCTGAGAGGATTAGTGCAAGAAATGGAAAGCACTAGCACTTTTCCCCCCCGTGGTGTTTTCCCACACTCAAAGGGCAAAACCCACCGCCCCAAATCCTTGCCCAGTGTAAAGCGAGGGGGCTGCGCTGGCAAGTGCCACAGGGCTGGCGTGTGTTTCCATAGGATGGTGTTCAAAAAAGAAACAACCTCCAGATTCTTTTTCCTTTTCTTCTTTATGGATTGAAAAGAAGCCTGAGTGGGTTTTAATTTTTTGAAGTTTTTTAAAGTATGTACTAGCAGCTCGTGCCCTGCCTACCTTATCTTTCATGGAAGCGTGAGGACAGCTAGAGAACCTGTAGGCAGAGAAAACCACAAGCCCCAAGAGAGGAAGGGAGTTCTATTCAGCGTATATTTTCTATCTGCATTAACAACTCCCTTTGTTAAGCATCTTATAAACAGCTGAACAAAAATCTTCGCTTATTAAAGAATTCAGCGCTCTGCCTTGTAAAAAGGAAGTGAGCTCTCACTGTCTCTTCTGCTCTTTAAAACATTGAGAATCCGCCTTCCTTAGCATGGGAAGACTAAGTTCAAAGTCATGAAATGGAAAACAAGTGTTTCTGTAAGCGCAAGAACTAATGGAGCCTGGTGGATTTGCACCTGTGGTTGAGTGTCTGTGTGGACTCTCTCATGTCTAATATGGTTTGAACCCTGCCACAGCTTCCCCTGAGAGAGAACTAAGGGTGCCTCTGTCCCTCACCATCTGCTTATTTGCACCATCTGTGTAAGGAGTTCCTGTCTTTGAGACTTTTGCACGCCCTGCTTCTTTAAACTAGCAAGCTCAGGACCTGGAGTTCTTTATTATTTCTTTTTTCTCATTTTTGCTATTCAATTATTGCATCTTTTTTTCTACTATCATGCAGGAACAAAAGTAAAAGAAAGTGAGAAATTTATTTATCACATTGGTCTCGTTGCTGGAGCCGTACGAAAACCAGCAGGTTTTAGAATCTTGTGACAAATATGGTGGCAGCTGCCAACACTTTTAAACTTTTTAAGGTCTCCAGCCAACTTGCTATCTCCGAACAGAGTAGACTGGTCATGCTGATGGTCTTCTGGAGGGAGACAGAAGAGAAAATGATTTTTTGGGCCTTTGTAAAAGAAGAAAAAGTGAGGGAAAGAGGTAGGCAAGCCAAACCATGACCAAACTACAAGGCATGCCCCCTCTCCATGGTTGCGGTGTTCTCCAGTGCCACTGAACTGCAGCAAGGTCAGCGTGCCCCGAGGGGGCCGTCACAGGGCAAAGGCTGTTAAAGAGCTTTGTGCACAGAGGTGGGAGAGGGCATTGGAGCTGATTTTGAGTTTCACTGCTGAAATCTAGGAAGTGAATAACGAGTAGAGTTTTTGCTGGGAATTCTCTGACAAAACGTTTTCTTCATTCAAAAACAATGATTAACTGAAAACAAACAACCTCTGTTTCATCTAAATGAATAAATTCCCACTGAATACAGGCTAAATTCCCCTGGATCTGTGCCTGGTTGCTAGTATGACTGGCAGAAGGATGGGCAGGCACTGAGGGTCTGCAGCTCCCAACCAGCTTTGCCACACTGAACTGGGGCTCTCAGAGCTTCCATGCTCCTAGCTGCACATCCAGGAGACCAAGCAGATTTGGGAGTCCTGCAGCTCAGAGCATGGGTCAGGGCTCCAACCTTCCTCCCTTCTGCAAGAAAGGCAGTTCACTGATATCAAATGATGTGATGCCCAAAAAATAACTTGTGGTGTTTCCAAGGTGTTGGATCAGTGTGAAAAGCTTCTAGTATCTTGGGTGTTGGATTGCTCCTTGTTCATACATTGTCCTCCAGCAGAGGGAAGTTGTCTAGTTGATTTGAGCCATCACACCTTGCTGGGAAAAAAAAGTCTTTCCTTCACCAGGATGTACTAGGTAGAGGCGCTTTGCAAATCTGGACTTAATCCCATGAATGGCTCCGCTTCAGATCTAGAACATCTCCTTCGGAGAAGGAGTAGTACTGCTATTGGCAGCACCTAGATAACGTATCGTCACAGGCAGCACAAGTTCTTAGGGGCATCATGAAGGTCCCAAGGCACTCCCATCACATTTTCTTTAGGATAAGGAAAACCTGAAGAAGCCAAGCCTTCAGTACTTAAGGATGTTGAGAGCAGCTCAATGCAGAGCAAGTCACTACAGGAGCAGGGCAGCACTGCTGGTGGGATGGTTACCTGGAGAAAAGCCTGGCAGTAAGCAACAAGACTGTTATGCAGGATGACCTCCTATTCTTGATCTTCTCTGAAGCTCTTGGACATACCTGAGGAGCAAACACCAACATAATGGATTCACTGTACATTGAGTTCCTAGCAGTACATTAAGTTTCCTAGCAGGAAAGCAATGAAACTACTATAATGGAGTCCAAGGGGATTCTTTCCCTTGTTTTGGTGGAGACAAGCTATTCAGTGGTTGCATAGAGCACGTTTATACAAACTGGGACTCATCTTTGTTGGCTGAAGGGGGTCTCAGTAGCATCACCATGAGCTTGAAAAAGAGTATTAAAGATGGGATTTGTCCTAAGGTCTTATGTAGGTTGTCATCCATTGGAAAGGCAAAGCTATCCCATTATATTAATACTCTTCTCAGCGTTAATTTTCATCTGCCGTTACAAGGTTAAAACAGAATGTACAAAATTTGTTCTTCGTTGCTGTTAAAATGCTCAACATATTTAAAACACTTTGTATTCCCATGCTGAAAGGTATTGTGAAAGCAGCGTTCATATTTATTATTAGAATGAGGTTAACAAGCAATCTTGCCTGTAGAGACATCTGGCAGCAAACCCATCTGAGCTGAACAGAGGCCACTTACTAATAAGGTTTCTAAGTAGGGAAAGGGACAGGGTGTTCTCAACGGTCCCGTAGCTGGAATTAAAACAGGGAGATTGAGCTTATCTGTATGATTTGCACGTCTCACTTGAGGACCCTTTCTGGACATTACTACACATATAGCTGAAATCAAATAGTCATCTGATACAATCCTGGTTTCAACTTATAGAGCTAAAAAGGAACTGCTTATAGACAGTCCAGAAGCGCTCTGGGAAGGCATTGCCAGCAGCCAGAATGTTTCTTTTCTTTCAGAGTGGATAATCAGAATCAGTTTCTCCCGCTTGCTCTAGGAGTTTTTCTGTTCTCTCTTGACATAAGCTCTTTTAGGTGAGCTAAGCACATATGAGCCAAGAGACAGCAAAGGAACTTTGTTGGAGATATAAAGAGTTTATTCTCCCTTCTTATTTTAAAGGCAGGGAGGAGGAGGAAAATACAAGGGTGGCAGCTGAGGAGGGGAGGCAAGCCAAAGATTTGAAGGCATAATAGCAATTATTTGACACAGAAAATGGTGGGTGTATCCAGCTCTTTTTTTTTTAAGTGGATGCCTGACACTATGTGTGCATGGGGTTCACTAGAACTTCGAGTCCAGGAATGACCTGAACTTGTATTAGGTAACTTTTTAAAAGATACTGAATGTGGAAAAAATGCGAAGTGGCCAATGGGAAGGAAAGCACAGGGTGCTTAACTGACCTGTGCTGGGGAACCAAGTAATCTTCACTCTCAGATTTTTAGAGACCTGGTATGGGAAGTTGCAAGTTCATAGAAAATACTTTAATCCATCAAGTTAAAAGCAATACTATATGATTAGAGAATAGAAATTGTAGTATCTGTACTTAAGATGAAGGGAGAAAGCAATCTGGAAGATTATAAAACTGTAAGTCTGTCCACAATAGCATATAGGGCTATCAGAGCAATTTTTGAAGGAAACAGTAATTAAAGACAAGGAAATAATGGAAAAATGGGATAAAATACAAGTGTTTGCCAAGGATAAATCACATCTTACTAACCTAGTTTTCTTTGATAAGATAACTAAGGTAAACAAAGGAGATGTAATAGATCACATCTGTCTAGACTTCAGTGAAACAATAAAGGTATAAGGTCACCATGGGGAATTTTTAGCAGAGCTGGAGAAGGTGGGGATTGCCAGAAGAGTGAAAAAGGGAAAAGGAGCAGGCTAGAGGGGAGGTGACAGAGGGTAATGTTAAAAAAGGACAGAGAGAAGTTACCAGTGCAATTCTTCAAAGAGAAGCCTGATGCCTGGCTAATAGCTTCATGAATAACATGTTTAAAAGTATCCCAGTGAAATCTGGTGATAACACAAAGCTGGGAATAATTGTCAATGCAGAGGAGAAACAGGAAATCAAATGGGAATGAAGTGGTCGATTAGGCTGGACCTTGTAAAGAAGCTATCATTTAAACTGTTAAAGTAACCTTTTCTTGTTCTGCCTAAGAAGATGAGGCCAAGAGGGGATACAGTTGTTCTAACATGTGGTGGAACCAGGGTGTTAAAACCCACTTAAGTTGAAGATCAGCTTTGGTACAGAAATAGAAGGGCATGAACTGGCCAAGAATATTATTATATTCTACTGAAAATATATGTTTAGCCCAAGACTTAGAAAAGTTTTCAAGCTTTCAGAACAGTACAGTTCTGGAGTGAATCATCTGTTTCTGAGACAACATTTGATCATTTTATGAAAGGATTTTCTCTGATGCATAAAGACTCTTCCTGTCCATTTGTCCATATTGTCTGTTCTTGCCTCCCCTCCTAAGGAGACTGAAATTCTGAGGAACTTTAGGTCACAGTGGGTCTGGAAAACATTCCTTCATTTACTGGGGTGTGTTGGTTCACTTCTGACATTGTAGATATGAGTCACATGCAATGTGTCTGCAAGGAATGACAATCTGGTAAATAGAGCCCTGGGACACAGGGGATCTGGGTTTCATTCCCATCCTATTCCAACTTGTTTGCATGTTCTCAGATAACCCAGTAAGGATCTAAACAGCTGAGTAAGAATTTTAGTGAACAGAAAGCTCAGTTCTGAGCCTGCTGTCCTCAGTGAGTGAGCACCTAGCATAAGGAAGCAGTTAAACCCTGCTTGCTTGTTTGATCTGAAAGTACCTGAGAAACCCAATGCTCTTTTCTAAATATGCTTCCATCAGAACACTCCAGGGCTTATTTTCCATCTCTGCTCAGTCACACATTAAGTATTTGTCAACGTTCTTCTACCAGCTCTCCCAGGGGAGTTTCAGCTAACATGCTGTTGGGAAGGTTCCTCATTGGCAGGCTGGAAGGGCCAAGAGAAGACCCCTTGCAGCATTAGATACTACAGGAGGGTGGGCAATCCCTGCTTTGAACCATTGGGACATCTTCCTTGTGAGAAACTGGAAGAATAATGCTACAGCCTGATTTGGAAAAGCTCCGGCATTTTGGGTCTGCCCAACCATGAAGGCACTCACCTGGGCTAGAGTCTCTTCTCGGCAAAGGTTAAACTCATTTTCCAGAGAAGATGTACAAATCTCGTTTCATTCTTATGCAGAACAAAACCAGTTGCTGAAACCTCACTTTTTTTGATTTTTTGGATTTCCACCAGCTTTACCTGAGGTCCCCCAGGAGGTCCTCCTCCCTACTAAGAATTAATAGCATAGTGAGGGCTGCCCTTTGAGCCAGTGAGTATAACAGGGGAAGCAACTTGCTTTGGTCTCCACCTGAGGGGTCGGGGAAGCTGAAGGAAGCAGCTGTTCTAGCTGTGGCTTTTCATTTCACTCCCCATGCTGGAAAGAAAGAGTCTGTGATTTCCTCCAAGTCCAGCCAAACACTGGCTTTGAGTGACAAACCCCACAAAGAACAGCAAGTTCGTGGAATGTTTTTGCAGCTGTCAGCTTTAACCCAATGCAGATGACAGGGCGGCAGCTGCAAGCTCTTGGTCCTGGGGCTACCCACACCCCAGCATCCTTTCCTCTCCCCAGGTGGAAGGCTTGCTCTGGCTCCACTGGTTGCGCTGACTGCACAACCTGTCTGGTTTGCCTTGGCATTTTGAGTCCTGCCACGTCGCAGCACATACGGTCCCTGCAAGGCTCCGTGGGAGGTGCAATTCCATATCTCCCCATCCTCACAGTGGCTATTCAGTGCATGCCCATAGTGGCCTCTTCGATTTTGTTTTCATCAGTGTCATCACGATGGTCACAGTTACCGTTGTGGCTGGTCACGAAGTAGCTTGCTGCCCCGGCTTGAAGGCTTCCAGACCCTTTTAGATCAACCCAGTTATTTGGGATTATGTGCTCTAGTCTAGTTTTCTTCTGTTTCGAAACATCACACAGTATAAACACTTAGATTTGAAAGTGGTGATGTGCACAGTGGCTGGCAAAGGCTCCCACCAGCCTTGTGATATGTTAACCTGCTTCTGTAGCTGGAGGACAGTGAGACTGGAATAGGATTCATCTCAGATGCTCAGCCAAGTGCAATATAAAATGTTTACATGGACACGCTGGTACTAAGCTGAGGAGAGATATCAGGCTTTATGATACCAGTTACGCTTTTCTAACAGTTAGGCTACTCTGCCAGCCCTAAATGCATAGGGAATTTCAAGGCAGGCCCTGAAAATAAATCAAGGGAATATCCTCTAGATTTTGGTTATTAATTGACTGTTATTCCTAAATACTTAAGCCTAATGGCCATTTAAAGTCACTGATTATTCCTACTTGAGTTCCTATAAGCTTGCCTAAGATGTGATTCAGGACCCCAAGAGAAGACAGGTAAAACTGACAAAAGCAAATACATTTTTGTGTACTAAACACTGTAGCAAGGGTAGAACATCAAGGAAGCCCATGCATGCATTTCAGAGAGAATAATGTTAGGCAACCTAATTCTGTTCTCCTAGAGCCAGGAATATTCATGCATTCTCTGAGCCAGGATTAAGGAAGGCCACCCAAAACCTCATAGCAAACTCTGCAAAACATCCTTCTTTATAGATCATGTCCTAGATTCTCAGTTGATTTCTTTTTAAATTGTTTTCCTCCTTTCTTTTTTTCTTTCTTCATAGATTTATGTCTATCAAGATAAATCACCAGCAAGCGCGGGCTTGGTTTCATCCATCTAGTCTTTGCTGTTCATGACTCTTCCTGGTAAAGTCACAACTATGTGGCTGTGTCCAGAGCAGAGGACTGGGGCTGCTACTGCACACTTTAACATGTTGTTTGCTAATGATGATCAACATTTTCAGAGGAAATTAGGAACCTGGGTGCCCAGACACCAATAAAAGGCCTTGTATAGCTACACTGTGCTCCCAGAAATTGAGTTCCTTTGCCAGGGGCTTCAACTGCGGCAGCAGAAATTAGAAAATGGTTCTGAGAGGCTTTGCCCAGGAAGGTGTGCAATAAATAATCAATCTGCTTTTCACAGCTGAGACTACAACTTACATGCTTTTACCAGTTATCTACAAGAGAGAAGGAGAAATAGAAAGAAAATCTTTTTCCCCAGTTCATGAATCTGCTTCAGGGGTTATTTGGCTTTGTCTAAGAGTTTGATTTGCCAGGACTATGTGAGCAGGATGTCACATCAATATGTTTCTTCAGCTATATATATAGAAACATGAGCGACAGAATGGAGGGAGTGTTGCTGAAAGGTCCATGCACAGCACTTCTGGATTGCAGTCTTAGTTCTGCCACTGTTTTGCTGAACACCTTATGAAACCCCACTTCATCTCTCCGCTTCTGTAACAAAAGAGTTGAGTGACAACTGAAGAGTCCTACATTGTGTCAATGGTTGGGAAGCCTCCTCAATGATGGTTTGCAAAGAGCTCAGAGGGCCTGAATGCTGGAGGCATTGAGAGCATTGGCCATGTGGTATGTATTAACAAAGGCAGAGAAAGAGATTCCTGCGTTTAATGTTCATTTGTACAAGCTGAGATGAAGACAGGCAAGCTGACTGGAGCTGTGCACTGACCCACAGAAGTGCTGTGGCCTGTGAGGAAATGCTGGGAGCCCTGGGCTGGTCGTACCATGGAAGAGACAGGCTGGCTGTGCTCAGATACATTAAGGGATGTTCTGAGGGAGAGCACACATCAAATTCTCTCATTAGTAAAATGACAGAAAATGCTGTTATGGCTTGAGGCTGCAGCAGGGAACATTTAGTATAAATATTAGGAAAAAATATTCATAATTCCAAGAAGAGTTACAGCAATTGGAACAAACTATCAGGGGACACTGTGGAATCTCTTCTAAGCTTCCAGCCATCGCTCTGGGAAGATTAAATAAATCCCAGTCTGTGCACTAGTTGGGGTGGTCTGCATGATCCCCAGCACTCCCTTCAGCCTCAAACAATTCTCTGAATGGGAGGGATGGCTTGTTGGTGGAGCCTGCAGCTTGGATAATGCACTGACTGCTCTTTCAATTATGCACGGCTCTCCAGGGCAGGGCCCATGTTTCTCTCTGCCTTTGGAAAGCACCCAGAACGTATTAGGCAGCACCACAATATAAATAATAATAACCCACTGTCTCCATCTCAGCAGCAGAACAGCCGCTTTCTTCAGATTCCCTCCTGCGCTGGGAGCTGCAAGGCCAGACAGTAGCCCACTCCAGCTGAGCAGTCATTTATGAGCCAGCCGAAGGGCAAAAGCCCATGGCTACAGCACATGACATGGGGAGTTGGTGTCAGTACAGCTCTGGCAACTCTCCATCCAATCTTCCCTTTCCATCTTCTCAAGCAGGTAGCAGCTCCAAGGACAGGACTGCCTCTATCCAGTGGACAGTTAGTGCTTGACGTGGGAGAGGAACCCTGTCCTGCCTCTCAGATGGTGTGCTGGAGAAGACAGGATGGTCACAGGTTATGACAGGCACAAACTTGCTCACCTGGAGCTGCACCACAGTGGATGGTAGAATGGGTGCAGTGGCTGCTGTGGGTGGCAGCGCTGGTTAGTGGAGAAGACAGGCCTAGGAGGTGCCACATTATGGTTTTTGGCATAATACTAATTATTGCTGCAGAGCTATTATAGGTATTCCTATCACTGTAGTGCTGCTACCTGCTCTACAAGGGCTGTCCTCCTCAGCAGGATGAATTGCACTGCATAAATTTGAGTTCCTCTTGCTAAAGCACCTCCCTTCCTGCCAGACTGCGGGTTTTGGAAGGAGGCAGGATAGCATCTGAAGCCAGTTTCTCTCATTCACACCAAGCAGGAGCAGAGCAGCCAGCTGAGAACCTGGGAAGGTGCCAAGAAAGAGCATCCCTGGGGTTCCCAGCTCTCTACTACTGTTGTTGCACAGATGGGAAGGTGGCTTCTGCAGCACTGCAAAGTCCCTTTTGGCCCCATCAGCTTCGGCTGATGCTCCTTGTTCATTCGTCGTTCTCTGCAAAGGGCGCAGAAAGGAAATGAGACTGGTAGCTGGTTTTGGCAGGGAAGGAAAGACTGAGAACACACAGACACCCCCAGTGACTGCCAACTGTACCTCTTGTGAGTATAGGTCCTAGGAATACTGATATGCCTGATATACCTGTTTATTTTTCACTCGTTTGCTATAACATTTGAGCAGGCAAAATCATTCCAGTTGAGGTGTACAGCAGTCCCTCTCCAGTCAGGTGTGCAGTATGTCCCGTCTGTCTGGCTGCATTGCTCTGGCCTGTGCTCCCCAGCAGGAAACACAGCAGAGAACTCTGCATTTTTTTGGCACCACACTCCTCCTGTGGAGTGTCTGCAGATTTATAGAGCTATAGCAATAGTATTGGCCACAAAACAATACTGGCTGCACGGCACTCTGACGATGATACCTAAATGAGAACAGCTTCAAGCCAGAGAGAACATTCCCACGGATGTCAGTAGAATCTGATTTCCTAGTTGGAGGGTGTTGAATGACTTACGGCTTCTGACTTTGGTGCCAGAAGATAATTCTTAAAACTGTAGGTCTACAAAGCACTGTGCAAACATGGTTCCTCCTCCACCTCCTGCAAGGATGGTTAACTGAAGGCAATGGCTTTATTTTCAATATGGAGAAGATGATCTTCAAGAGAAGGTGCAGAGACATTAACTGATTTTCCCAGTGACACCAAAATGATGCCTTAACAGAACACAATGAAGAGCATGGCGGTACTTCATCCCCAGCACTGTGCTTAGACTGTGAGGTAGGTCTGAGTTTCTTCCTGATGTTTCCCTAGCTAATACAGGGCAAGCTCTCCTGACTGCTTTGATGAAGCAGGAAGCCACTTCTAACGGCAGGTGACATCTGCTTGACATGCCAATAACAGACAAATGATAATACTAGTTAGAAAAGACAAACAACCACAATTCAGATCTCAATTAGAGTTCACAGCTGATTCAGAGCTAAAGCCAAAGTCTCAAAGATTTGAACTACACAGCACTTTTCCACCAGAAGATCCACAGCCAAACTGGAAAGCGCACACCGGCTCCTTCTGGTTTTAACTGCAATTTTAAAGCACAAAGCCCCACAGAATAGCTGGGGATGAGGAGTTATGTGAAATCCACCTCTGCAGTCCACACAGTACTTCTGGGGAAAGGTCAGAGCACACCTAATCAGCCCAGGAGACAGACACCTTGGCAGCCTCCTTAACCTGATGAGGTGCAGCTCTAAAAGGCCCTGCCCAGGAAAGCTTCTGTTTCTCCTATCAAGGCTGTGAATTTTTCATTTGTAGACTTGGCTCGAAGGCAGACAGACCACTAAAGAATGAGAGGTGGCTGTGTTGTGAAGGGTGAGTGATATTGAGAATTTGTTATGGGGTTTTTTTTATCACTATTATTTTTTATTAGAAAAGAGGCAACTACAAAGCTATGTCTTGTAAGGGAAAGACGTCTCAAGAGTCTGAGCAGGGCCTGGTAGCTAGTAAGTGAAAGACACTACTTGCCTGGAAACTGGGGCATTGTTGATGGTTATGGTGAGGCCTCTGAAAGTTGTTTCTGACAGTTGCACCCCACAGCAGCTTTCTTATCTGTGGGCATCTAAGGTGTTGTGTCCTGACATTCAGGTTTGAATTCGTTGCTGTTTGTGTTTTGTTGCTTTCTAGGGACCTGTGAGACCACAGTATTGCTCCACGTAATTATCTTTGTGATAACTGGTCATAGCTTTTAGAGCCTTCAGATACTAAAACAAACAAACAACAAACCTTCTTACTGAAATCCCTGCAAAAAGAGAGGGGACAAACTGTGTTTCATGGCAAGCTGGACAAGAAGGAAGAGGTTTATGTTGCTGGAGGAGAGATTTTGATGGGATTTCAAGGCAGTGAAGTCCTGGGACAGGCGCCTTGGGAGCGTGCAAAGCCTCCAGCCTTGCAAAGCTTTAAGGGCAATTGGAGAAGTGCTGATAAAGCGTGACAAAGGTAGAGCTAATCCTGTGGCATGGAAATGGGATAAGCTGAGTTTTGGGGTTGGGTCTTTTGATTGCTTTAGGGCTTGGAATATAAAAGTAAGCATTTCAAAAGTGCTTCTTGTTGATTTATATCCGTTTCCACTGAAAGCTCTCTATATCTCACTCTTGATATCAGTTGGAGCAGAGTTAAACCAATTTTGCAAGTCTCAGCCTTACTAGTCACTTCAAATGACCACTGTGATGCTGAAGTTTTCAGCCTGGGGTAACTTTGTTCCCTCTGGAACCAAGGGAGTATTGCTCTGAACGGCAGATTAGCTTGTTTTCCTCTCCTTTTCTTATTCTTTCTGTGGTTCTGAAGGATTCATTGTGGCAGATGTTAGTGTTCATCTCTTGCTTATTAATATTCCCATACTATTCAGTAACACGTTTCTGCTGCTACGGTACTGCCTGACAGCTTACGTTTGCAGCATGTCGAGCCAAGATGTGTAGAAGTCCTGTCTGGCTCCGTTCCTTCCTTATGGCCGATTCAGAGGGAGGTTGGCTTGGTGGGGGGAGGAGGAGAGAGGAATAATTATGCCAAGACAATGTGTTTGGCAAGAAGCTTCTGTCTTCCTCCCATAACTACAGAAAATGTTTGTAAGTGAGCAGAAGTTAGTATTTTTTTCCTATCCAGGCATCTTTCTTTCTCTGGATCCTTTTCTGCAGCTGGGAGTGAGCTGAGTGTGGTTTTCTGCTGTTCATCAGCAGCACCGAAGTTAGGACTGGTGTTTCCAAAATTAGGTGGGTGTTTTTGAGAGGCAGGATGCTGGCTGTAGAAGACCTGACAGAACACAGCCAGCTGACTCAGATATTCACCTTATGCCAGGCAGAATAGAAATAGCTGAAGCATCTGGACATTTTTCAGAAGTGTCATCCTTTTGAGTGACAGCTTGGAGCTGAACTAGGTACGGGGAGCTGCGGGGGAGGGAAGTCAGAGCACTGCTGGGTGTAGGAGGGGAAACAAAGCAGCAAGAGTGGGCTCAGCTGGTGCGAGAGGCGAGCAGAGGTGCAAATGAACTTTACTCTGCACCCTCACTGGTGCTGGACCTGCCCATCAGCATGAAACTCCTATCTGAGCCTCTCCCCCTGTCCTCTGGGCACCCAGCGCTGGGAAGCTGGCTTGGGGCCATCTGATCTAATTCTGGAACAGTTCTCGGGTTTTCTCTCCTTGGTTTCCAAAGTCTGTCAGGAGAGGCACGCAGGCATATATTAACCCTGGGACAACTGCTGCTTGCCAGTCCCAGCTGTGCATCTCATTAGCAGAAGTCTCCAGACTGCTGACCCTCTCACTTGAGGAAATACTAGTGGTCTGATGACTCGGCCCCACCTCCGAGTGCCCGGCCAGTCAAGAAATGGAAACATCTCTGCAGCTGAGGCTGTGCCTTACACTGATCTGTTTGTTTGTTTGGCTTTCCAAACTCCTGGGCAGCACACTCTGCATTAGCTGGCATTTCAGATGAGCCCCAAAGAGGGAGAAAGACCTTGAGGGTTGACTTCCTTCCAAGCTGACCTGTCTATTCCAAGAAACAGAAACTTTCCATGCTGTATAAAGCAACTGGCCTTCACTTTGTTTACAGGATCTCTCATATGTAACTCCGCATGCTGCATTTTACAGGACATAAATAAAAAACACATAACAGGCTTTCAGCTCCAAGCTCAGTGAGGAGCTTTGACCCAGTCACTGCTGCATCCACCCGCACGGGGAACAACCTATTGTGTGTAGCAGAGCTGGGGAGATGAGAAGTAAAGGGAATAGGGCAGAGTTAGTAGTGGTTTAAAGGGAGCGGTTATGAGGTTAATTTTTGGTGCAAATTTCAGTCTTAACATGTGCTCTGAGAGAAGGTCTTACTTTATCTGCATCTTGGGTGAAATCGTGATCCTCCTTAATACATATACTATGTATGTATAGTAAAGGGTGGGAATGGAAGGAGAGGGAGGAAGAAAACGTGGAAATGGGAAGAGGAAAGAGCTGGGTGTAAACAAATAAATAGGGGAGGAAATCTATAGGGAGATGGAGAGCTTGTTATTTAAGAGGTGCTACCTTCAATCCTACAGTGTCTACCTGAATTTTTTATGGGGAATATAATGCTGCAGAAACCATGATCTAAAAGGCATTTAATCACTGTCAAAAGACTGTAGATTTTTTTAAAAAATTTATTTATGAACATCAATATTAAAATGATAGTACACCCATCCTGAAAGACTTTGCCAGAGCAGGATGGTATGAAGGGGTGGAAAGCCATTTAAACACTGTCGATAGGGGAGATTTCTGCCAGAATCAAAGGTGACTGATCTGTTTTGGTAGATGGTGGCAGCTGAATCTCTGCCATCTTTCCTGAAGAACAACCAGTTCCTTCCTCATTGTATAAAGCAGGAGAGAAGACTGGCTGCCCTTGAGGCTGTAGCTGGCTGGGAACTGGAGAGGTGTGTTTATCTTCAGCTGCAAAATCCTTTCAGCCGTTGAATAAGCGGCACTATGAATTGGGCGGTTCCTTGTTCTAGACGCCTGGTTGACTGTGGATCTAGAGCCTTTCGCATTTTGTCACCAACTTGGCATTTGCCTGGGGTGGGATAGGCGGAATTATAGGTCAGTGCTCTGTAACAGCTGTTTAATGGCCTGTGGAAATAGAAATGTTGGGCACCGTCCAGTTTCCGTGGGGTCATATGTCAGCACTGCAGATTCTCCCATCAAAAATGACACTAATTGTCTCCCTTATTGACAGCCTCAATGGAATGGCCAGGGATGAGGGAAACCTTGAAGGCTAAAGTTCAGTTGTGCTGGCAGGATGGTGTGGCAGAAGTTTAGAGTTGCTTCCTTTGCTGTAGTTCTTTCTGTAGAAAGAAGTGGCCAGGCTCCTGTATTCTCCTTTTGTGCCTCTGGGGAGTGTCTTGTTTGCTGGACTATGAGATGTAGGCAGGTGGCTTGGTTGATAGCTTCTGTATCTACTTCCTGGGGAGTGAAATAAGTAAAATACCTGGAGGAAAATAAGAGTCATGCTTGAGTCCAAAGACACAGGTGGAGTCACTATCTCTTGGGGAGCAGGGGAGTGGTGAGCTTGGGTTATAGGTGTAAAACAGGTTGTGCCGGTCAGTTTGCCAGAGATGGATGGTTGTAAAGGTTGGAGAAGGACTCCCAGTAGTCTTCACAACTCATCCATTTCCAGCAGGTCATGTGCTTGATGAAACACTCCTTTCTCTGCAGAGAGCAGTGCAAAGCATGTTTAGTGCAGTTACGTGCTTATTTTGCACATGCAGTTACCAGGACTTGTGAGCAAGTGTGATAACACAGTTTGCACCACTAATTACATTTAAAATATTCTGTTAACTGGATGTGGCAGCTAATGAGTATGCTCTGTGTATAGCCCTTTGATCCAGGGGTTTTCTACGATAGAGAACTGCAGTTGTGAGGTTAGAAAGTTGCTGATTTGGTCATTAACTGCAGTATTACAAGAGAAAAGATGGTGGATGGCAAAAACCTGGGGGCATTTGTTGCCTACAGAATGGCACCATTTCACAGTGTGAATAGATGCTTTCAAATGGTTGGCATGTGAAATATGTTTGTTTTCTGCTTTTATTTACATGAAAATCATGAGGAGAAGCCATACTGCTTTGTCTTTCATCAGGATGGGATTTATTTTTTCCACAAGCATCTCAAATGACAGCATGGGTACAATAATTATCTGGGAAAGCCTGTGCTGTGAGATGCTTGGATGTCAATAATATAGTTAATCTACAGATTGGATTAACATATAGCTTGGTTCTACAAGTCCTTAGGCTTCAAATTTGTAAAGGTGTAACATATGCATATTCATACGCTTAAATGCTGAGCTTTTGGTTTGCAGGAGGCAGTCCTTCCAGGGAATAGGAGCGTCTCTGTTCAGCTCTTCAGTTCCCAGCGTCTGAAGTTTTCAGGTTGTCGTTTACGAATTTTCTGCTGAAAAGAGCCATTCCTTAAATGTTCTGCTTCAGTGTTTTTCAGAACAAAATATTATGGAAAAGCTGAAACATCTTGACATGTTTTAAATTCAGTGATGAGTTGGTCTGAATTTAGAGCAAACCACCTCTNCCCCAAAAAAAAAAATCCAACAAGGTTTCAATATGGTTAAGTAACTTGAGAAGAGCAGTTTTTGAGGAGCTGAAGATATTTCTGGCTTAAAGTCATTAAACTTTTCTTATAAAATCTTTGATGTCAATGCAAACTGCATTTCCTGCATGTTTCAGTTCTGCACTGGACTGAAGACAGCTACTTGCCCAGCTGTGGTCCTTTTTCAGGTGGAAGTCAAACACATCAGTAAAGGTTTGAAAATTGGACACTGTGTAACTGCGGTGAGTAGCACCATTAAAACCGGAGTAAGTTTTATACTTCTAGGCAAGTTTTATATTTGTAGACTGGTGAGGGGGGCTTAAATAGGACTATTTACCAAAGACCTCAATTTTGGCATTTCATGTCAGTGTGTTGCTCCCATTTAGAGGCATGTCGGCTAGTTAGGCTCCAAATACCTTGTTTTCCTATATGTTGGCGGGAGTAAAAGTGCCACGCTGAAATAACTCTGGGCTCTAAAAGTAAATACCAAGTGCTCATATTCAAACCACTCTTAATGTGGGTTATTTTGAACTTCCAAACTCTAATAATATTTTTACTTCCCTTCAAAAATATAATCCGCTTGCTTTTTTTAAATAACCAGGTACTTATGAGCAACCTTACAGTAATAAACATCTGTGAGCAGCAACTGTTACTCAACAAAATACTGTGTGCCCTTGAATAGCTTCACAATAGAAAACCAGTTCATCTGAAAAGTGTCAATGCAGCGATGGAGTGCAAACATCTTAGGAAGGAAGGAGGCAAATGTGTTGTTGGTTTTGGCCATAAATAAGCTATTAGAAGTAGTAATACCTTTAAAAATAAATTTAATATGTTTTGGTGCTGCTTGAAAAATGCCCAAAAAGCTTGAGGAGGTGCAGAGAAAGTCCACTGAAATGCTGTCCCTTAGTGACTTTTTATTTTCCAGTCCGTCCTGTCCTCCCTTAATGATTGCCCAGCTCCTCCAATGCTCTGTCATGGTGCTGTATCACCTTTTACTCTATCATGTTAGCTCCAGCGGCACTCATGAGCTTGCCATAAGACTCTGAATTCAGCATGTTTAATGGGAGTTCTCTCAATACCACCACTGTGCACAGCGCAGTGGGTTTCAATGGACATGTTGTCATGTAAGAAAATCTGCCCAAGCCTAAACTGCAAATATGGAACACAGCGTGGCTGTGGCTCAAAATGATGGTCACAATTATTTGTATTGGAAACTTACCACACCATGCAATTCTTTCCCTCAGCATAATAAACATCTTGAACCTCAGCTCTAGGTTATATTTTATGTCAACACCTCTTAACTATAAAAACAAGGAGACGCCAAAATCTTACACAGCAGAAGATCCTAATGTTCTCATCTAATGTGATGCTTAGTCTCTAAATGCTGAACTTATGGTGGCCTGCTTCAAGTAAAGAGTTGTGCTTCACAAAATAAGGACCAGATGAGAAGGATGTGCTGTCTGTCACTGACGAAATGCTGTCAGATGCCTCCTGGCTCTTGATGCAAGTTGATGTCAAAACAGTAATTATTCCAGCAGGAGGGAGATATGAGCACAGAGAAAAGAATGAAAGGGGGAGAGAGAGGGAGGGGCAAGGTCCCCCAGGTTTGGAACAGGCTTGTTTTCTTCAACAGGAGACACAGGGAGTGCCTGCTAGCAAAGTTTTTGACAGAAGCAGTAGGGAGATGTCCACAACAGCCTATGGTGTTGCCAGTAGTTGTGCTGGAGAACTAGATACAGGTTGTTGTAGTTTCACCTCCTTCCTTGCCAACATATTCCACCCTGGAGCTTGGATTGCAATTGCTGTTCTGGAGTTGATTCAGCAGCAGCTGAGACCTTCAGCCTTGGGGAGCCCAGAATCATGGTTGTGATCTCTAGAGCTAGTCCATCAGCTGGGCTGGAAGGTAGTGAAAGGAAGTCTCCTGTCAGCTCTTGTGCAGGGCTATTAGAACTATGTGCAAGGAAGTTTGCAGGCTACTGCAGAGAAAGCTACAGTCATGTTCCCTCCAGGCAACACACTGTGGCCTGCGTGTACTCCGTGCTCTCTGGGGTGCTAGTGATACAGAAGACGCTGGTCTCTGATAGGGCCATTTCAAGACTTGTAATCCATTTTTAAGAAAAGAAATCTTGGAAGGATTATTCTAACATCAATGAAAAGTAAGGAGAAATGCCAGTGATAAAGAGAATAGCTGATCCCAGCTCAAGACGTGATAGTCTTCAGGAAGAGATGGATGCAGTGGAGCCCCTTGTGCTCATACATGACTTGGATAAGGTGCCATATCTCTGAAGCAATGCCAGCTAGCTGGGACTTCCAGCTCTTGCTGACAAAGCTGTGATCTCTGCTAGAGCCACGTGTGGGTCACTCTCCTCCCTCCTGTTTTTGCTGTCGCACAACAGGAAATTTACTGCTGGAGTGTCCTGGGGATGGGTAAACATGGCCCTGGGAGCCAGCTGCCCAACACTGTGGTGGAGGCGGCCGCTCCTGCGGGCTGGCCCTGGCTCCACATGGGAGGAGGTGGTATGTCACTGCGGGCCACTGCCAACAGATTTATGGCAAAGACTAACCTTGGCTCTCAGAGAAAGCCGCTGGTTTTCTTTCTGAGTTTGTTGGGTTTGGGGTTTTTTTTAACCTGACTACAGTGTGACTGGCCCCATCACCATCCTTAGGGCTGAGATTCCCACAGGGCACACAAGCCACGCATGGTAGAGATGATTCCCTGTGTTTTCAGGCTAAATTATAACCACATTCCATACCACGCAGTTCTTGCTGAAATCGGGTCCAGTTTGAGCCTTTGAGCTGGAACAGAATGAATAGAGCACATCTTTGGTGAGTGTGGGCCAGCCAATGGCTTAAAAACCAAAACAATAAAAAAAAACCCCACTACACAAAACACAGCCAAAGAACTCTAAACCAACTCTGCTTTGTGTCCAGGGACCGAACCATAATTTGAAGTGACTTGCACAAAATCCCTTCATGGTGTGGGTAGCTAAAGGCACCGGGTATTTTGTTTACTTGTCTATAGAACGTGTTTCTGTTGAGTTCTGGCACTGCGCACCACTGCTTGTTCAAACATGCCTGGGAGGAGAGGCAGTGTGAAAACACTCTTTAAATCAGTAAAAGTAGTTGTAAAACTGAACAAACACTCCAGATTGGAACAGTTCATGATCTTCAGGATCAAGATGGGTATTTTTTTTCTGCACCTACTTTGGTAATGGAGAAAATATGCATGGCTGTGGAGGGAAAACTGAGCTCTGGAAGAATCCAGATCTCATGCTACACTTAGTGTCTTGGACCTGTTTTCATCAGATTTAGAGCTACTGCTTGGTGGGTTAGTTAACTAACAGAAGTATTACTACTTTTTTTTTTTTTGCCTTAAAAAAAGGAAACTTGGGGCACTTGAAGTTCTTCATATACATTTTCAAAGCTTTGGAAGAAAAATTAAAGATTTTATTCTGGTAAAAGCAGTTCAAAGGCTTAGAAAATAAACTAATTCAAAACTAGTTTTTAGAACATCTTGGGCCATTTTTACTGAAATTGAGTATTCTTTATTTATTTATGTAGAGTCTACACATTTTCAGCAATTCTAGTGTAAACTAGCAATGGAAATTTTTTGAAAAAAGCTTCACCACTTTTTTAGGATGAAGCCTTAAAGCAATGAAACATGGATAACCTCATATGTTTTACCAGTTCTAAATAAGGGAGGTCATGAAAAGGATTCTGAAGCTTAGAAACCTTCCAAAGAGAAAAAAAGAGTCATGTTTTAGACAAATTTTATTTATTTTATTTAAAACTTGTACTAGTTTTTGCACTTGCTGGGGTACTTTCAGGTAGCTCTGTTTGAAATACAGAGGTTTGTTCTGTGTTGTATTCATGTTTACTTCCATCCTGAACTTTGGATGTGGAAGAAAAAAAAAATCAGGAAGGCAAAGTAGAGGAAAACCAGAAGTGTGAAATCTCTGCAAAAACCCTGCTGTTTCACACAGTGCTAGCCAAGCCCAGCCATCAATGCAAGACTTCCAGAGCTGGATCTCAAGACTTTGGAGCTGCAAAATTGCTTCCAATTTGCTCGTGGTGCACTCAGGGGAAGGGGTTGAGTGTTGCATGTCATCATGCCCAGATAGGAAGAGTACAGGCCAGATCTTCTTGTGCAGCATGAAGAAATAACACCCTGGGAGATTAAACAAGGAATAAATGAAGTCTTACCTGCATCACTGGACATCAAAATGCAAAATCAAGCTAGGCAGCTTGATTTCCCCAGAGCCATGCATGTCTCTTCTGGCTTTTGTATAAATAAAGAAAAAAGATAAATTCCCTGCCCATAAGGAACACCTTACTCCAAGAGTGAGAATAGCCTGGTCATCTGACAGTTTGAGCTGGAAGGTGTCCAGCCCAATTGGTGCATCTCCTGTGGAGTGGAGCACTGCTACAACATAGCGTGTTTTGGAAATAGCTCTCGATTAACAAGTTCGGTGGAGTGGAAGCAAAAATAATTAGAAAATGTTCTAAAGATCCTTTTGAATGTAATCCATGGGCGGTGATTTTAAGCAACCTGTTAGCTTCAACAACCTCAGAGGTGACTCATGCAAGGGTAGGTTTGAGGGTAGCGATATCATTCCAGCACCTGGTACTGCTGTTAGCGTGAGGAGGTGATTGCCATGTCTTTAAACAAGCATGTGGTTTTTTTCCTAGGGGCTGTAACTTGTCTTTTCAGTTTGTTTTAAACGCGCACTTGGTGTGGTTGAAAAAATAATATCTGTCAACTAATCTTGGCTACAGATGTGCCCCAGTCCATGGTTTGGGCTTTGCAGCAGCACTGACTTGACTCTGGTGGTGTTTCAGCATTGTCTCACCAGGACTGGTCCCGAGCGTTGTGCCTGTGTGTGCACGTGTGTGGGTGCACACGTACAGACACGTATGTACAGAAACACATATGCATATATACATCTCCTAAGTCTGGCGCCATATTTTGGAAGAACCGAAGGCTTTGTCCCAGAGCAATCATACAGGGTAGTCTGAGCTGGTCTGTGTATGTTGAGGGAAGGAGGGGAAGCCAAGAAAATATCCAGTGTGGTGCTCAAGTGAGGGTCCTCAGCCGTAAGATTTGGCAAAAACTCCATCTTTCTGCACCCTGACTCTGCTCCTAGGAGCAACTGATGACTCCTTTATGTAGCTTGGGTATAGAAGGCTCCTACTATCATTTGAAGTGCTATGAAGCTGCCTACTGTGCGTCAGAAGTGTGCTTTCCTCTTCCACTTTCTATATAGACAGAGGAGTTTTCATTAATCCTGATTTGGTGAGTGCTGACTCCTCCTGCTTCGTTCCCCTTCCAAAAGAGATTCTGTGGGTGAAACCGTTAGCAAACTGGTTGTGAGGGTCTGTGTGAGCTGGTGCTGTACAGATGCGTTTAAATGTGAGCACGAATGTGCACAAGGGGACAGGCTCTTGCCATGAAATAGTGTCAGGAGACAGGAGGAGGCTGACTGCTTTGGGAACAGCTATTAGTGATGTTGCGGTCATGTTGCCAATGCCCACTGAGACCTGATCTTGAGAGATTCTGGGCTTTATAGTATTTACGCTTGTGTGGAATCTCCATTTTCACTGAGTTTTATTTATACATCCCATTCCATGGCAGCTGCCGTATGATAGAAGTTTAGTCTCTTGTGCTCTTCCTGGATGTTTGAAGTCACTCAGTGTTCACTCATACTTTTACTCATTGCATTGATTCCTGCTGCTCAGAATTGTGCGGGCTGGAGTATCTGCCTAAAGCCACCAAGTTGTACTTAATCCTGTGGGCATCCTGGGCTGCTGTGTATGAGGTCATATACAGAGTCGTGTACGGATTGTACATTGTTTGATGTACAGCACACAGCGCTGCAGTGATGAAATAGGTTAGTTCATCTGCCTTTTCTCCTTGCAAGGCTATAGTATGTTAGCAGTTTTCCCTCCTTCTCTAATGCAATAACTTTGGATGGCTGCAGCTGTTCAAATCCCAAGTTTCGGAGTGTGTTTTTAAGTCTTAAAAGCGAGGGACCTCTTGATCAGAAGTATCTGAAAGGGAAGAAAGAGAAATGCATCCAGACTCTCTTAGGTTTTAGTACAGCCCTGGTTTAAGCATCTCAGTGCTTTATCAAGCAGCTACTTGATGGTACAAATGCTGTAGAAGGTCATGATGACTCCTCAGGCAGCTGTTCCTCCTGCTTCCCACTATAGCACATTTTGATGTTTGTATGGTTTTGACACTTCTGTCCATCCCGTTAGAAGAATGTTAGTGTGCTAATGCTGACACATCCAACACTGGTCAAATATTGGTGATATGCAGAAAAGGAGGCTTGGAAGTTCTTGGAGCAGGATGAGTGGGATACAAGGCATCTCTAGAGAAAGAAGAGCAATTGAGGCTGCTAGAAGCAACTTTGAGACCTGCTGAAGTTGGAGGAGGGACTGAGAGAAATGACTTACAGATATAGCCAAGGGCCCTCTGTGGCATCTTATAATACCTGGTCAGAGAGGGCTTTGAAAACAGAAATCTGCTCTTCACCCTGGCTTTTGGCATACTTGCAGTATGCAGTAAGCGTAATCAGTTAGGTGATTATATATGAACTTTTTATGCCTTTGCTGCAAGGAAAGATTGGTAAGGAATTGCCAGCTGGTGATTCAGTGAATGGTCCCAAACATGCCTGAGATGCTCCTGTTATTAGTATCTGGCTCAAAGTGAGGGGGCTTCGCACAGGGACCTATGACTTGTATGCGCTGATGAAATGCTCGAGCCTGAGCTGTGGCCCCAAGTTGGAGTTGGCCTGTGAATGAGTCACAGCCTAGCAGAATGTTTTGTTTTTC